>JARHVA010007378.1:177500-560000 GCA_037957365.1 Torreya grandis
TACTTTCATCCTCTAATTTTAGGACTTTTACTAGAATATTATAGGACATGAGTTGTAAGTAATGGGATATATTAGATAGCCTACTTGGAATGAGTCTCCATGAGATGATCTATTACAATTGGAAGCCAAATATGGTCTATACACATAATAAATTTCATATCTACTAATCCTTTATGACGACATGCTAGTCTACTAGTCTAGGGATTTATAATTTAGGCATGGGAAACATGACTCAAAGTGTCAATAAAAAAACATAAAAAAGAGGGAAAGAGTATAGTATAAAATAGATATCTCTAGGTGAATATAGAAAGGTCAATTCTTAAGACCGAACATGATCCAAACTATAATTTTACCATTGTATTCCAAGTTTTACATAGGCTCAAACTTTAACTACACATGTTAGGGAGTCAAAGGTAATATCATGTGTGAAATTCATATAGCTTCACTCTACATATAAGCACCTACAATATTATAGTTAACACACAAACTTATAATTAACTTATAAAAAAGGAGAAAGCACATGAATCAACTAGAATAACATGTAGCTCATTCTCAATTAGATGAATACATTTTATAAAAGACTCATATCATAGTTTATAACATGGATAATATATAGATATATATATATATATATATATATATATATATATATATATATATATATATATATATATATTCACTTTAATAGTGGAATGCATTCATAAATTAGACATAGTAGAATGTATAAAATGCCAGTCCATTATTTATCTTATGCTTTCTATTACAAATTTTTTGACCATACAACAATGTTGTAAAGTATTGTATATAAGAGAGAGATGGGATCCACCATCAATTTACATTACATCCTACTCTGATCCATTATGGAAAAAATAGTTACAACCATACAATAACATGCCCCACAAGAGACAAAAGAGGGACGAATACATAAAATAAAATAATAACCTTCCCTTTTAGAACTATAAGATGAATGAAAATATCATTAGATAGAACCTTAGAGATTACCACTCTCTAACTACATATGGGTACCTTCACCACCTTCCTCTTCATGGCTACCTTGAAATTTTTAATTTGGACCCTAAACTCACTAGTGTTGATTAGTGTGCCATATAGGTGGAAGAGCATAGTAATTTTGACCTCTTTAAATTAAGAAAGGATTTGGTCATTATTTTTCTATATGGGATCGATGATATCTTGGATGTTTTTGAGTCAATATTATATTTTCATCCCCATGATCCTTTTGATCATCTATTATAAATTAAGGTCTATAAGGGGCATGATTTTGAGCTTGGGAAACATACCCTTATTGATGATCATTGCTAATTTCTTGTATTTATTTTAAATTTTGACAATCTCATCTAGGTATTGTTTTGATATATAAAAGAGCACACTTCCATTTGAAATATATTAATTCACCTCTCTTAGGTATATACAAAATTACACAAGTGTTACTTTCACCTTAATAATGAAGGTAATTGAGAATGATCTCCTAACTTAGGAATGCAATGATATTAATTGTTCCTTGAGGTCTTCTATGAGCTTTTATATTAACTCTATTATGATATGTACTATAGATATTGGATCCTATGCAATATTTTATTCTCCCAAATGAGTCCTATCCATGGTTAGGTAGAAGATGTCATATGTTATTTATATAATAATGTCCCCATCTTGGGTAAAGTTCTAGGTCATCACCCTCTTCATATATATATATCTCCTATCAAACTTTATTTAGATGTTAGGGTTCCCATGACAGACCATATATGATCTCTATGATATTTAATCTTCTAAATTATAAATCTATCCTTTTTATCCCATAGTTATAAAGGTTATTGAATATGAGGTGATAAATGAAGTGTGTGGTAAAGGAATTGGTGGAGGTGGAAAGGATAGAGGAGGGATATGAAATGGGATGAAAGATGAAGAAAAAATCATGGGTGAAAATGTAGGAGTGGCCATAGGAGCTACCCATGAGAATAAATGTGATCTTATTTTATCTTAAGTCATATGTGCTTGGGGACCAATTATACCTTAGATTTGGGTGTTCATATTGAAAGTGAAGATGGGATGATTGAAGCCAATTATTGAGTAACCAAGTGTAAGATAAAAAGAGCCCCAATATGGGGTTAAAAATGAAAGAGTAAGTGGTACTGATGGCCTAGGATAAATCATCTTATTGTTCTTAGAAATATTATATGGGGGCTCATCTATGATTTTGTTTCACTTGGTGGAATGGAATCGAAAGGGGCCTGAGGTGTATAGAGGTTTCTTGTGTATACCCTATTGATTCCCAAACTTCAATTATTTCCTAGTGTCATTACACTTATACCTATTGAAGCACTAGAGGCTAAAACATTAACAAAATCCTTCACACTTTAGATCAAAGGAACTACAAGATAAATTAGAGAAATGGGAGGGATAAAGGCTATAGGGGAGTAACTATGATTGTATGAGAAAGAGTTATATCACTAACATGGATTATTTGAATCACTTTGGCTAGCCTAGGGGAAATTTTATAAGTGGTCTAAGTTGGTGAACTGTAAACTAGAGGGGAATGGAATCTTAGATCAACCAAGGTTATAGGGATCAATAGAGAAGGAGACCCTTAGGGAGCACTTGTAGTGTAAATTATAGGTGAAATCACCATAAGGAAGGTTGTGTTAGTCAAAAAACCATGAGGTATAGTAAGTTATTACCTAGTCATGTTAGAGGTTAGAGTCCCTAGCTTCTGGGATGTTGAAGGCTAGGCCTAAAGGAAGATTATTTGAGATTTAAAGCTGATAGAAAGATGAAGAACATGAGAAACACGAGATTGGCCTACTTGGGAAGTATCTTCAAGTGCTTTAGAAGCTAAATTCATGAGAGTTGATGTTAATATCCATTATATGACCAATTTAGAGAGCCTTCTTATAGTGACTAGGACATCCATATTAATTTATGGGGAAATGGTCCTATCCTCCAATATGGTTTTGGGTTGTGCTTATTAGTATCTACACTGATGTATCACTTCTATATTCATAATTACCTTAGCATCATTGGTAGGTTTTAGGTGGATGGCATCATCTTAGTGTATCTCATCATGAGATTTGATGTTTATCTTGTCTTAATAGAGCTCCACATGATCCTTCACATTGCTTAAAGGGTCCTACTACCTATCCTCATCTTTGGAGATATTAAAGTAATCTCAGTACATATCCATGACATGGAAGGCAAGGGAGGTATTTTAATCATGATGCGCTATGATGATGGGGAGTTAGGGGTTGGAATTATGACTTATGATGAGACAAAAACTAGTTATGTTGACAACAAATGAAATTTGACCTTCTGATGTGTTAGTCAGTAAGAGATAAGGTAGGGTAGTCTGAGAGGAGGTCCCTAAATTCCTTTTACTCTATATATTATGTATTCTTAGTATGACTAGTAGGAATTTATGACTGAGATAGAAGTTCTCATCTCCTTTAATTACCTTGGCATAGAATTTTAGTTAATTTCTATACATATGGAAGAATTGATAATAGATGTCCCAAATGTGGTACTTTTAATGGTTAATATACAATTTGTAAAGGACCATGTCAATTGGAGAACCCATAGGTATCCATTGGGTAAATTTAGTAATATTCAATTCAAGGGTGGCATAAGAAGTTTTAACTAGATATGGCATCATGTAAATGATTCCCTTGGTACAAACCCTAGGGACCTGATATGATATATTGAAAGTGATGATGTCTTTGAGAGTTAGGAGCTAATTTTCTTTGAGGATGATATTAATCAAGGGGACTTAATATTTTTTTACTTTCATGATGTCACTTTCCCCTATATGCAGTTTATAAATATCATCTTCACTCTCTCTTTAAAGGTCTTGATGATGGAAGAGTCAATTTCATCCTTATTAACTCAATAGTAAAAGTCCTCTATAAAATCTTGAAGAGTTTAATTGAGGTTTTATGTATTCATCCATGTACTGGTGGATTTTTATTATCATAAATAATGTCATAACAGGTTGTATTAGTTTTTGAAAGTAGCCTTATAGATATCTACAAATTAGAGCCCTTGATTTGGTGAATAAATGATGTCATTTATGCACGTATATGTCCATGGTAGATTGGTGAATAAATCACCATAGTGGATTCAAGATTGGTCACTCATTTATGTAGGCTTGAGGTTATGAGAGATATCAAGTCACTTTTGAACTTGACATAATCCTCTTTAAACTCATCATCATTATTATGTCTATAGGTATATTCAAATTTTTTTATAATATTATTATAGTTCTTAAAGTGTGTGATCCATTTTAATAATGTTGTATTTATAATTTATTATTCTATCTTTGGATTAGATCTAAATTCCACCATCATTAGATGCTATTTTTAGGGCTCTTACTGATGTATGCTTCAAGATTTGGGAACAACTTGGCAAGGGATTTGAATTACTCAAATTATGTAAAATAGATAAAAATGATCTCAATATGAATGGGACCTCATAGTGATCTAATATACTTTTTATAGTAATGGCTGTAGAGGCTCATGGCATGTTAATTAAACTTTGAGTTGATGGTGGAAGTTTGAATTATACATTTTTATCGATTTCACTTAGATTTTATCTTATGTAGAGTTGGCCTTAATTGGAGTGGTTGGAAAAGATGGGAAATTTCTAGATTTTAAAAAATGAACCTATTAAATGGGATAATGAATGTAGACATATTGGTGGATACACACCTAAATTTATCCTTTGTGTCACCTTATATACATTAAGAGTATCTAAAGTGTCACATGTATCATGGTGTTAATGGGTTGACACAATGAGAATTTTCCAAGTGTATGGTCCTCCAAGTGTAATATATATGTGGTGATATTTGATTGGATCAGGCCTCTGATAGTTCTAGAAAATTGAAGTGTATGGTTACATGTGGTGATATCTGATTAAATCTAGCCTTTGATGGCTCTAATAAATTTAGGTGTATAGCTACATATGGATATATTTGAATGGATCGATCCTCTTGAGAATATGATAACTCTAAAAAACTATGGATGTGTGGGTAAACATTACTATCTTTTATTATATTGGCCCTCACAATCCTCTGATAACTCTAATAAATCCATGTGTATGGGTACATGTGGTGATATGTAATTTGATCAGGTCTCTAACAACTCTAATAACTTTATGTGTATGGATACATGTGGTAATATTTTATTGGATTGGGCATCTTAGGCTTATAACATCCTATAAAACTCTAGGTGTATAGGTAAATGTGGTGATCTATGATTTTATTAGGCCACCCAAGCCTATTAAATCTTTGATAAA
Source organism: Torreya grandis (assembly GCA_037957365.1). Taxonomy (NCBI): domain Eukaryota; kingdom Viridiplantae; phylum Streptophyta; class Pinopsida; order Cupressales; family Taxaceae; genus Torreya; species Torreya grandis. Next base: position 182,799 of record JARHVA010007378.1, read on the forward strand.
TCTAGGTTTATGGGTACACAAGGTGATATTTGGCTAGATCTATCCTCCTGAGCATTTGACATCTTTGACAAATTTGGGACCTAAAAAAGTACAAAATATTAAGTCTTTCAAAAAAAAATCTTAAATGAATAACTACTTTCTTATCACAAGATAACCCTCATGAGAGTGCTAATTGGACTCTAGGACTGATAATATAAGAACTACCTCTTTTAAATAATTTAGTAATCACCTAAAAAGTGAATAAGTATAAAAGGACATTTAAAACATGGGTGGAGCAAACTTTTCCATACTAAAATCCTAAGAAAAATAATCAAATAAAATCAAATGGGTCTTCGATAGAACTAAAAAATAAATATCAAAGGTTAAGATACACCAAAGGCCAAATATTTCAAATTCATATGGGATTTGGACTAGGCCTAATGAAGGATCTATTTTTTTTTTAAATCCTTTCACGGATCCATTTTTCTAATCATGAAAAGTGGTGTGTTGGTCACAACAAATTGTGACTATGCAAGGAAAATGTTGTCTAGTGTTTAGAACCCAAAATATTAGATCTTCACTATAAATTTTTGAGGTATATAATGGTATCCCTTTCAAGAAAACTAGAAAATAAATGAATCACTTAAGTCTATCTCAACATTTAACATATTGGGTTCTAGTTTTTCAAAGAGGTAATTTTGTGTAAAAAGGTGGTTCATTGACTTTGGTTCCCATTTTTAGTTCATTTTAATGGGTAAGAAAATTTCAATAGAGATTATAATATTATTTACAAGGACAATATAAATCAACAAATAAATCAAACACACAATAAAAAAAATCTACTCTAACACTATGCTACTCATAAAATACACTTACAACTACTGTGAGATGATCATGGGTGGCACAATCAAGAAGTAATGCTTCAAGAACTACCCATTTAGAGGTAGAGAAATTTTATTCCCTTGTGAATCCTTTATTTTGAAATCATTTTATCCCAATAAATTGTAAATTTTATATGGGTCAATCAATATTGGGTCCAATTTGGAATGGTGGCCTTTCTTTTCATGGGATTTGTCACATGATAAGACTATATAAAATATTATAAATGTCTTCACTTTGGACTTATTTTTGAACCAAATTTTAATGGTGTCTTGATGTATAATAAAAATCTTGAGATATTTCTGTCATGTGTCTTCCATTTAAAAGAAGTCTAGTAACCTTGAGCTAACTTTCACTATTCTCCATGTATTCTTTCATGAATTTGTACATGGGTAGTCTGAATGTCATCAAGAATATTAAATCTATAATGTAAACTCATATGAAGGGTATGATATTGAGGGCCTACTTACATCTATTGTGATCAATAATTTCCAATATCAAGGAAATTTATTTGTATATTATTTAATTACATCTGTCAAAATTTATTAGTGAACTCAACTAACCTGGTTCCCTATAGATAATCCAATGAGAAATTCAAGGTAATATTACTCTCATAGGTCCACTAAACAAGATTATATAGATAGAAATCAAGGTGATTATCATTGACCAAAGATATTGGTGCATAGAACCACATGGTTATATTTTCTTTGAGGAACTTTATCACCTCCTTAGTGATGTTGTTCATAGTGCTTATAGCCTTTGTATATCTCTTACAATAATTGGTTGTATTAATTATGAAATTATGTCCAAATAATGAGTTAGGATTGATGACTCAAATGATATTTTTTCCCCACTAATCAAAGGGATGGTCTTCTATCATAGACCATGGTAGTATTTCCATGTGATTCTCCCTCTTTTCAAAGGTTTGAAATTCATGGAAATTTTAGACATGGTTATTTGGATCTATTAATATGGTGGGCCAATAATATCCAACTCATAGAATTCTATGGGCCATTTTTGTTCCTAAGGGATGGCCCCTACACAACTTTTCAAGAAAGCTAGTCATAAATTATTTGTCTTCTTCTTTGGATAAAAATTAGAGATATATGCCTTCACAATTTTTTAGTATACCACCTCTATTTTTACCATATAGTGGGTGTAATTTATTTTAAGATATTTATTTTGGTATTTTTTAAGTTTTGGGGGGGAGGGGTTCCCATATAGTAGTTAATTGATGTGTTGATGTGGGTCTTATATAAACCTAAGACAATTTTAAATGAGGTAACCTCTAACATTTTGGGATCTCTATGGAACTAGGTTATGCTCTAGGGAATAAGTTATAGGTATGTGGTTATAATAACCAAGTGGTGGAATAATAGGTTGAGATTATGGGTTGTTCAACCAAGTTTTTGAGTGGATGTGTGGTTTCTAATAAAAGGATAAATCACTAAGTAAATCAGATGGGCCAAAAGATAATATATGGTGGTTAGATCTCAAAAAAACTTCAAAAAAGAGGGAAGGGTAAGGTATAAAAAAAGGATTATATGTCTCTAAAATGGATCTCCTCAGTCTATTTCTTTAGTGGACAAGTCTCCCAAAGACCAATGTTTTATGTTTGCAGTTGTTGCTCATTTACAAGCTAATACAAAGGGAATAACCCTTTTTCCTATTCTACCTTTTGCTTAGGGAATATATTTCTTCCCTCTCTTCCATGATTAGGGGTTTTCCCAAACTTTCATCTATCTTAATCTTCCTCTCTCTCTATACTGATGTAGTCATTATGTGAAATACAGAGTTCACCATTAGTAACTCTATTATCCTTAGATTGGACCTCTTGAAGGTTGAGGCTCCTAGATATTTAGCCCAATATAGAAGAGTAAAATTTGAGGGATCAAAGGGATATGCTTCCACTTGATCATGTTCTTTAGGTTATTTCTCAATTTATGTGGTAAGACTGGGCATTGTAGGTCAAATTATCTTCAACCTATCTATGTTTCCATATTATAGCATTGGATGGACCACAAAGATTGGTTACCTCCTATGTTCCCTTTTAGTTGTTAGCATTGTGGTTATGGTGGTGGGAGTGGGATAAAGCAATGATTAACATAATTAGTTAGAAGGGGATGTAATTAGAGTGATATATTAAGAAATGGAATGAATGAACAAAACTAATGTTGATGGAGTGGATGCTAATGTAAGGGATGGAAACCATAGGGATAGAAGTTATAACAGTGGAAGATGGAATAGGAGTAGTTCCATTAGGTAGAATCATGGATGGGTGTAGAATTAGTAAAATTATAGATATTGTATATTGGGGAATGAATGTGGAGACCATAGGGCCAAGGGTGATTGAAACTGTAGGTAAAGACATCAAAGGGGAAAACTCAAAAGAGTTGTGAGAAAGGGGCCCTTACTAGATGAGTCACCTATGATATGTGATTTAGCTTTGAATGCATGTAATATTAGAAACTTTGCCTATTTTATCTCCTCCTCATCTACCTCCTAGGTTGGATGGGTCTATGGTATATCCCTTAGCTTCTTTTGATATGTCTTTATTATTCTCTCTGCTTGTGATCTTGTGGACTAAAATAGAAGAGAAGAGGGAATAGTTCTTGTTAATGGGGCTGAAGTAGCCATTATTTCCTCTTCATCATAGGAATCCAAGCATATAAATCTAACCTTTATTTATGTGATACCTCCTATTGTATCTATCTCCTCAAATAACTCTTGATTAACTTTGATCAATTCAACTATTAAAGGTTTAACTGGGAGTACTTATGCTTGTTCTTATGTTGAGGTAGGTAGTTATTCTTCCTCGTCTTGTTCTTATCTTTTTGATCTTCCTTTTCTTCAATGAGTGATGCCTTAACTACCAACTATTGTTAGTGTTGAGTCTAGCTTTGATATTTTTGGGGATCAGGCCCCTCTCTTTATGGCTATTGTGATTTCCTCACACTCTAAAAATATAAGGATCTTCATCCTCTAGGAGGTGGAATTATAAACATTACTTCACCAAGTGTTATATAAGGTTCTACTTGAATCACTCTCAACAAGTCTTCACTTATTCCTATTATATTTTCCCTTTTATTGACCTCTTTATCATCCTTGGAATTCAAAAAGAGAAATTAATGATTAACTAGATCATTTTTGTAGTCAAGGCCACGAGTATGAATTTTATTTTTGAAATTGCAATGAGTATCGATGTCTCTATGAGGTAGGGTGGGAAATGTATAATCTTTCTTGGCATTTACAGCCTCCATGAACTATATTAAAATTAAGTATTACATTCACCTAATGTTGATGTGATATTCATGGAAGGTGGCCTTCTTTTTTTCGTAAACTCTTCATCAATGTTATTCCAAATTTGATAGGAAATTTCTTGCTCAACTACCTTATTTAGAATGAACTTTAGGAGTTGGAAAGGATCTACCTTATGCATCACCACCATGATCATTGTGTAATCTAGATATATCTAGTAGTATTTTATGTTACTAGCTAGTGTCTAAGATATGCTTGGGGAAATTATTGGTAACGTCTCATCATGGATAACCATACATAATTGAGGGTAAAGGTCCTCAACAATTTTGGCTATGTTCTTCACATATGAATATGTGTGAAAAAAGATTTAATAGTCACATATCCTATTCTTAATGAATTCAATGTTGGGATCCCAAAGGACTTTGGTGTATTTATATAAACTACCCATGATTGAGTCCAATAATTAAGAAATCATGTATAATTTACCTCCCAATGACCACTTATTTCTTTGCAAAATCTAATCTTTGAGGCATGCATTGATTATTTCCCCAAAGCGTACATGTGCTCTAAGCTAGTTAGAGGCTATAGAAGGGAAACCCATTTTAGGTGCATGAAGTAGATAGTATCATGGACAAAGAGCCTATTTATTAGTATAATCCATACATGGATTCCCATTATAAAACTGGTAATGGGGATAAGGATCTTTGAATATTCTTTCAAGGTGAAACTCTCCCCAAGTAGCAGCCATTTTGATGGAGATTGCTCTAGATGGTGGGATTTTTTCCATGTAATGATAGTGTGTAGATCATAATTAACATATCCAATATGAAATATTAAATACCTATTGAATAATTATTCTGATATACATGTGAAAATAGTGTCATTGTCTACATAATTAAGGTATCTTCCATCCATGATTCTCCTTTCAAAGAATAACCTGCATAGTAGATCAATGCATGGCATCGCCTTAGGATTTGTGGATGTGTAATGAAGGGATTGTATTTTTAATTATATAAGGTCCTTTATTATCTATTTATATTTAGATGTTATGTATTATTATAGTGTAAATGAATCCACATTATCCACTACTTCCCAATATGTTGAATAATTCAAATATCATCTATTAAACATAGTAGGCTTGAACATAGTATCTAGGTATTCTATAGAATCCTTGATCAAGAACCTAAATCATGTCAAGACTCCCTTGTAGGTCATAAATAATGATGCCATGTTAATTATGTTGAGTGCTAGTATGTTTCAATCTTTTTTTAATGGCATCTCTTCACTTAGCTAAATTTCACAAATCATAAATCACTATGATAGTAGTTAAGGATTTTGTGATCACTTGAGGTTAAAGTCTACTCAAGCTCAAAGATTAAATGATGTGACCTCAATTTTTATATAAATGTAAATAGATATCCTACATTAATTTTGAGTTTATGCACCATTACAAATTAACATCCATGAGTTTGTCACCTTTATTCAATTTGAATTTGACCACCTTATCCTAGTGTGTATGCCACATAGGATGCCTTGTCATCTAAAGTTACACCATGTATCATTTCATCCCTTTCTATGTGTATTGTATATCCTAGTCAATAAAAGTCAAACTTTTATTTTGATCCAAACGACTCCAAAACATAGAATGTATTTTAGAAAGATTCACTCCCAAAGTTTCTAAAACAAAAGTTTTTGAACAAAGTTGCCAAAACAAGCTTCCATAGGAGTAATTTTGATGAAAAAGTATCTACAATGAAAGCTTCTGATACAAAGTCTCCAATGTTTAAATTTTTGACATAAAATCCTCTGATAAGAATCTTCTCGAATAGATTATTTTTGAAATAAAAGTTCCTGTTGAGAATTTTTCCAATATAATCCATCCAAAATGAATGCTCTTTAAGACTAATTTCTATAGTTAAGTCTCTGATATGAAGTTTGTCAAAGAATAAGAACTCGAAGACTAATACCATGAGGAAAGTTTCCAAAGTATTTTTTTAGAAGTGAAATTTCTTGAAATGAAAGTTTCAAAACAAAAGTTTCCAAAATGAATCCTTTGAAGTGAAAATTCTTGAAATGAAATTCATTGATGAGAAACCTTCTACAAAGAATATTTCCAAAGTGAATGTTTCTGATGTGAATATTTTTGACATGAATCTTTTTAATATGAAATTTTTTGAGGAGAATTTTTTGACAGAAATATTTTGAACTAGGTTTTTGACAAATAATACTTTGTAATAGAAAAATATTCATGCTTGTCATGTAAAGCCACTCTTTCCATCCTTTTAATTAATATGTTAGTCTGATCAAGTACATCAAAAAGTATACCACAACATGATTCAAGATTAAAAAAACTAAGTTAACATTTAAAAAATTGATTTTAAACAAGTATCACAAGTATCATAACCCTCAAATCTCACAAGTACTCCAAGATATTCATTATTTTCAAAAAACAAAGGGGGTCCATAATTTTTGAAGAAAAATATAGAGTGGAGTGTGTTGAATACAAAAAAATGGTGACTCATAGGGGTGAATAGTACATAATTTTCAATAACCTAAAATCCATGGTTTTGCAATCCCAATATCAATCATAAATTTGTCCCAAAATAAATGACTAAACCAAAAATGGAAAGACGATCTTAATAATCCTATGCAACATACTAGATCTAATTTCACCTTGAATATGTGTGTCAAAAGTGTTTTTATTTCCCTCTTATTTTAGGTTTTTAGGTAAATACATAAGGGTGAGTGATAGGTTTCACTTTAATTGGGCATTAGGTATATATATGGGGAGCTCAAGCATTGCTATACTACTATCTAGGCATCCACAACCCCAATAGAGATACTTTTGATCACCTATTCCTCCTTCATATTTTTCATGATGCATTGATCTTATTTCATCATGTTAGATTTAAATCCTTTTTTACTTTCTTTTGTATTTTTGGATTATGCTTTTTTTATTTTTATTCTTTTCTTTATTTTTCAAAAAAAGGGAAAAAGTGATCATAATGAGCTATTTTTAGTTCATATTTGGGTTTAATCAAAATTTCCATGTTAACTCTTTCCTATGCCAATAATTATTACCTTGAATAATTATTAATGTTTTATGTGAATTTGACCCAAGGGAATAAGGAAAGTTTTCTAAAATTTCACAAAATTATGGGAGTAACTTTCACATACCTAATGAAATCATTAATTTAAAAATTTCTTCATGACTAACTCTCTCATTTCTTAACTAGATTAAGATTTCTAAACTATAGTATGCATTAACCCCTTAATTTAGGTTGGATTCAAAATACCTCAGATAGGGTTTCATTATACCAAGACTGAATAGAATGTGATTGTCATGAAATTAAAGGGAAACTATTCTAGAAAGTGGGAAAATATTGAAAGCAAAATATTTTTCTACAAAACATGAACTAATCTAATTAAATTAAACAACAAAAACCAAGAGACTAAATAATAAAGAAAAACCAATCTACTCCCACCTCTAACAAAATGTCTTATTGTTACTCAGAGACCTCTCCAAATAGAGTAACCATGAAATAGTGTTTCATAAATGATCCATTCACTAGATATGTCAGATAGTTACCTTGAATATCCTTCAAATGGAGACCATTATTACCCAAAATTTTAGATATTTAATACGGTCTCATCCATAGCGGGGTAAAATTATCATGCATTCATTTCTTCTCATGGGATTTGTCCCATAACAAGACCAAGTTAGAGATCCTAAAATCTTTGATTTTTTCTCTTTTATCAAACCATATATTGACCACATCCTAATGTTTGTTGAATCTCTATAATGCTTTATCCCTGGAATCTTCCATTTTGATGATGTCGAGTAGTTTAGACTTTTTTTATCATTAGGTTCCATGTCTTATTTCATCAATTGATATGTTGGTAATTATAACATAATTAGGAACATGGGTTATTTCCCATATACCAATAGATATGCCAAAGCTTTTAGGTCCTACTTATACCTCATACTATTTGTACTGAGTGCATACCTTAGTATGAGGTGCCACTCCATTAGTTTATCTATAGTTGACTTCTTGATGGCATCTATAAGGTTCTTATTGGTTGACTCAGCCAATCTGTGCCCTTACAAGTAATGATTTGAGGATGATCTAATTTTAATTTGATTATCATGGTCCCACTTAATGAACTCAATTAATTGAAATGTCTTCCCATTATTAGAAACCAAATAGATGGGAGTGCCAAACTTGGTTTTGATATGTTTCTCAAGAAAACTTATCACATCTTGGGCTCTAAAATTCTTGGTAGTTATTTCCTCTATCCATCTAGTGCAAGAATTGATAGCAGTAAGAACAAACTTATGTCCAATTGAGGAATTCAAACTTATTACATCAGTGAAATCTAGGACCCATTAGTTAAATGATGTACCTTCAATTATATATTATAATGTCATGGCTACATGTACTTCTCTCTTATCCAACACCTGGCATTCATGGCACATCCTCACATGGAAATAAGCATCCTTAAAAAAATTTGGCTAGTAGTAGCCTATTCTAAATATTTTATGTATTGTAGTATTATTGTATAGATGATTGCTACCTATCTTTTGATGAAAATTGTCTAAGATTTATTGAGATTATTCACATGATATGCACTTTAGATAAATGCCTTAATAATTTTTCATATATAGGATTCCCTTCTTAATCATATAATAAGTAGCCTTAAACTATAAATCCCTCATTTTTTCTCTTTTAAGTTCCTAGGGGCATATTTTAGTATCCAATAATTGAATAATACCTAAATACCAATATTCTTGGGTGATGCATGGGTTTGGTTCAGTCATCAATTGAAATATTCCTTATCCTATAATAATTTTGGTTGGTTTGATTTCAAAATCAAATTCTTATAATTTTTCCATCCATTTACCTCTACACTCCCCAAAATAATTATGTCCAAGTAAGAGCTTGATAATGGGATATGATACTATAGTGATGGTTTTATTCCATAGGATGTAGTTCCTAGACATTTTGATTGCCTTGAAAAGATAAAATATTTCCTTGTCAATCAATGAATACTTAAGCTTTGCATCATTCAATTTAGTACTCATAAATACAATTAGAATTTCACTTTCTTCCCTTTTTACATAAGTATGACAATAATAGTATGTTCTAAGGAGAATTAATATAATTAAAAGTCCTTGGTGAAATTAACATTTACCAGCACTAGGGATTGTGAAATAACCATCTTTATGTCTTACAAGTATTTCATAGCTTTAGGTATCCATTCTAATTTGATGTTTTCTTTGAACATTGAATTCAGGAGTCTAATAATTTCCACAAATCCTGATATAATTTTTTATGAAATTTATATTTCCAAAGAAGGATTTGAGTTCTTTTTTTCTATTTGGAAACATTATCTTTTATATCTCCTGAATCTTATCTAGTTCAATGGTGATCCATCCTTGGTAATTATGTGGCCAAGAAGTTTTCTTTTGATAATGCCAAATATGTTCTTCTTAGGGTTAAGTGATACTCAACTTTTTGCACCTCTCAAAGATAAATTGAATATGGTGAATGTGATGAACTCTATTTTTAAAAATAATAGTGAGATCATCCATGTATATAGTGATGCACTTCTCTATTAGCCCCTAGAATGCATGATACATTACTCTTTAAAAATTATCTCTAGTGTTGATCATCCCAAATGGCATTCGATTGTATGCATAAGTTCCCCACTTCATTGTAAATGAATTTTTCACCCTATATTCTAATTTGACTAGTACTTAGTTATAACCTAAAAATCCATCTAAAAAGGACATCATCTCAGAACCACTTACCTTTTGTATTACCTCATATAAGGAAGAGGTAATTGTCCTTCTCCAAAGATTTATTTATATTTTTGAAGTTGATGCATGGTCTTATTTCACCACTCTTTTTACTCATTAGAACTAGATTGGCCACCCAAGTTGAATGTCTAATAGAAAAGATAATCTTAGCACTCAACAACTTTTCCTCTTCCTTCTAAATTAGTGGTTCCAAGATAGAATTAAATGGCTTGTGTTTTTTCCTAAATGGTTTATGATCAGGATTGAGTGGAATGTTATGGGTCATGATGCTAGGATTGAAAATTCTTAAGTCCTCTTAAGTCCATGCAATTACATCTTTGTATGTGATAATCAATTCCTTGACTCTTTGCCTTTCTTCAAGTGTGCAACTTAAGACAATATTGATGAAGTGTGTGTTCTTCTCATCAACTTCAACTACCTCTATGATTGAAACTGAGGATCTATTTCGAAGATATTTTCTAGGATGACCATTCCTAATGGGATTCGATTCTCTTTCAGTTGGATAATTCCTTCTTCATCTAATTTTTCATGGCTCCTATGGTTTCTTTCTTCATCATCTATTAATTGAGATTCAAATTGTCTTGAATTTATGAGAAATTGGATGATTTATTGGTCATCATCAAACACTTGAAATTTTTTGACATTCTTTGGTACAAAGGGACATTATACCAATTCAATGGAGAACTTATATATTTTTTACTCCTATAAGTGTGCCAAATTTATTGTTGAAATAGCCAATGAATCAGTGACTCCATTTTGTTCTCTTGGGATGGACACTATGTTAAAAGCTTAAAATGATTCTATTAAATACTAGACCCTATGTTTTTAATTCTTTAGATATGATAATTTACACTAATATTTATTCTTGACCTAGTTATCCATGAGTTTAGAATATCTATATACCATCAATTCCTTAAAATTATTCTCGAGGGCAACCTATAATCCAATATCAAGGCTTCATATTCCACTATATTATTTGTACATGGGAATTAGAACCTATATGTTGCCAATAGTTTCTCTCCTTATAGATTAATCAACTAAATACTGACACCCAATCCTTTCTTAGATATAGCTCCATCAAAATGGAGGATCCATAATTATAAAGGCCTAGAATTTCTTCAAGTGCTTCATACTTCATGAAAAATGTAAAAATTCCAAGAGTAGGAGATTTTTAACTTACCTCCTCATTAGAAATATTGTATTTCATAATAAGATGTTTCAATCTTGGTTCTTGGTCAATTTTGATCTGATTAAATATGCCTTTCTATGGTAACCAAATATGTGAAAATTGTGTGGAAAGATATTTATTTAGCATTTTTTACTAATTTCTGCTTAATAACAATCTATAACATTTAGGAATGTACACTACTAAGATGTTGATAGTCATCTACACTCTTGATTCTGATACAACCTAAATTCTTATGTCATTCAACTCTCCCAAATATGGGCATTACCATTTTATCAATTTGTGACATAGTCCTCTTGGATGGATTTGGTGTTAAACTAAGATTCAAATAAAAATAATTTGGCATCACTACTATGGAAGCTCTTGAATATACAAAGCAATGATGTGTATTCTTTTCAAATTATCAAATAGTTGGGAAGAAAGGGGAACTTCTAGCTTACTTTTGTATATAAAGTTCATGTTGGTTGACTTATAATTTTATACAATAGGCTTACCTATGATGGATTTCCATAAGAGATCTTTATACTCTATAATTTATGCCAACTCATGAAAAGTAATGTCATCCTTAATTTTCTTCATATCCTCAACAATATTATATCCTCCTTTACTCTGTTCCTCTCTATGATAAGGCTAATTATTCCCTTTAGGGGGAGGAGGATTATTATCAACCTTAGGATTTAAAGGGATAACCATATTATTAGGATGATTAAAATTAGTAAATATATTCATGTTTCTCAAATTATAATTATTAATGTTGAACTATTGGAATGTTTATGCTTCATCTAAATTATCTTCTAGGACATTTCCATATTCACTAGGGAAGGGAGACTCAAAGGTCTCAAAGACCATAGCTAAATTGGAAGGTCCAAATTCATGAGGTAAATTTGGAAGATTAATAATTTGATCTTCTCTTTTCATTGCCATTTGAAATATTTCAAATGCTATGAAGATTTATATACAATCCACCTCTCCATGTTGAGTTGTATTATGGACATTGCACCAATTGGGTAAAACTATTTCCATGATATTTATCTCTAGAAACTTCTTGGATTATTGTTGGTATGCATTGATAGTGGGCCTATTGAAAGGCATGTTGTATCTTAAAAAGGAATTTTTTTATTGTAATTATGAATATTGGTATTTCCCATCCTCTTCTACATATTTTAAAAGTCATTGTTCATCTTTTGAACCATTATTTATATAGAATATAGTTTGAATTTATTGGAATCCAAACCCTAAGTGATTATTGCATTGGTATGAGCTTGGTTTTAATTATATTTATGATTGTTTCTTTGTGTATGATTATTTAAGAAATTATATTTTTCATTCATTATATTTTGCATCATAGATAGTAAAGTGTATATTTGGTTTTGATTGAATGCAAGAGCGTTCTAGTTTGCACATAGAATTATATTCAATGATGGAAGTCTATTATTGAATGTTTGACCTCCCAAATTATGTGGGATAAGCTTTGGATTGAATTATTTATCAATTTTGATATTTTCTTAAAATTGTAAAGCTAGCATATTAGTTTTAGAATCTCTTCACAAGAATATGGCAGTAATAGGATCCAAGGTATTCTTATATATTTTGATCATGAGATTTTCATTAGGCTTATAGGCAATGTTTAATTGGGTGTGCAAATTCTAGAATCTTGAGTTGAAGGCTTGGATGGACTCATTGGGTTCCATTTTCATTCTATTAAAGAGTTGATATACCAAACTTAGATTAGTTACCTATCTAAATTGTGCAAAGAAAGTATTTTGACATTACTCCCATGAGGTTATGTAGTTTTCTTCAAAATTGTGATACCAATCATAATAATAATCTTACAAAGAAAATGGAAATAGTTTATATAAAACATCCTCATGGATAAAATTCATATATCTCAAAGTATCATTCAAAGATTTGATATGTTCTTCCACCATTCTTCCATTTGAAGAGGAAAAAGTGGGCAAATACTTCTCTAGATTCCTTGGTAGGTCATGTTAGTCCCTAGGGATATCAATGGTAGATTTGATTAACTAGGGTTGAGCCATGAGAATATTGATAAGTAGGAAATTCCTTACAAGGTAAGGTGTTTAGGCTCTATGTACCCCAATAATGGTAGGTATATGTCTACGACTCCTAGAGTGTGACAATGGTGAAACTAAAAGATTGGTTTAGGCCTTAGACTTTGTTAACCTCTTGGGTGTCTCTATAATGATGTGTTCCCTATTTATTGGGAAACCACACAAGTGTACCCTATTTTTAGAACCAATTTTTTTTCTTCTATTGATGTGGGTTTTATGCACACATCAGAGAGTTTTGAATGAGGTAATCTCTAACATTTTGGGATCTCTATGGAACTAGGTTCCACTCTAGGGCATGAGTTGCAGGTATGTGGTTAGAATAACTAAGTGGTGGAATAGTAGGTTGAGCTTATGGATTATTCAACCAAGTTTTTGGGTGGATATGTGGCTCCTAATAAAAGGATAAATCACTAGCTGAGTTAGATGGATGAAAATATAATCTATGGTGGGAAGATCTCAAAGAAAATTTAGAAAAAAGGGAGGGGCAAGGCATAAAGGAAGGAAATTATCTATAAAATTGAGCTTCTCGGTCTATCTCTTTAGTGGACAAGTATCTTAAGGACCAATGTTTGATGTTTGAATCTATTTATCACTTACAAAAATACATGGCTAGGAGTCTGGGTATTCAGATATAAGGTGATTATTGGTCTCAACTAAAGTTTACTCCTTTCAAGGATGCTATTGCATACCCTTATACAAGAGATTACAAATTGGACTAAGAATTTATCCATGGTAGCTATTACTCACTCCTAGAATACTATATCAAACAAGACATTTTTCCACACTTTATAACAATGATTCAACCTATACCAACTATCTAAATCAATGAAACGTATTAATCTTTAATAGATATAGCACATATAGGATTATCATTCATAAAAATAATATTTAGATTCATCTGTAGCATTTGCACACATCAGAACTATTGAATCAATTTAAAAAATTAAACAAAATTAAAATTCATGAACATAAAAAGGGTAGAAGATAGAAAAAACACAGTTTCATGCAAATCAAGATCCTTTATTTCTTTTCATATTTCATTCAAAAACTTTGACCCTTTGAAAGAGTGTTACAACTTGTTTATATAGACTTGGGGAAGGGGTCACCTCATATTCTAATATTATAACATTTTTTTTACATCCAAAAAGATTTTAAGATAAGTCTGAGTTAAAAATTGATGCATTACAAATATCCTAGCCATGAAACATGTGCATACTACTCAAAAAAATAGTTAATTACAACACACACACACACACACACACACACACACACACACACACACACACACACACACACACACACACACACACACACACACACACACACACACACACACACACACATGTATATGTATATGTGTGTGTGTGTGTGTGTGTGTGTACATATATATATACATATATATATATATATATGTATATATATATATATATATATATATATACGTATATATATATATATATACATATATATATAAATATATATATATATATATATACGTATATATATATATATACATACATACATACATAAATATATATATACACACACATATATATACATACATACATATATATATACATATATATATATATATATATATATATATATATATATATATATATATATACATACATATATATATATACATATATATACATATATATATGTATGTATGTATGCATGTATGTATGTATGTATGTATATATACAAATATATATATATATATATATATATATATACATATATATATATATATGTATGCATGCATGTATGTATGTATGTATGTATATATACAAATATATATATATATAACACTACTAATTTATTATTTGGTTATGTTAGTTACATGAAAAGTGTACAAAATTAACCATTATCTATATTTTCTCTTATTTGACTTATATCAAAATTATTATAGGAACTATAGTGGTAGTGGTAATTGGCATCGTAGTAATTAGAAGTGTACTTGAAGATGCACTAGATGTTTGAATTGTAGTCACCATGGGAATAGCAGTCTAAGGTGGCATCGACATGGTAGTTGTCATTATTAGATTAGGTGGAGTTAGAATTTTATAACTAGCAGGTGGCATTTATTGAGCAACTTTCTTCTTCACATCCTAGCCCTGGTAGTTTTTTTAGGCCTTAACATGTTGTGCTCTAATTAGAATCATATCCAAGAGAGATAGTCTAGTTACCATGTTTGTCTTACCCATTATCCTATTATGTTCCACCTTAGTTACTCTAAATCCAACCCTGAATACTTCCACCTCTATGTCCTTATTCCTTGTTGTGCTTAATTTGGTATCTATATCGTATAGGCTCAAACCTTGAAGATTTTACTTGAAGATGTTAAAGGCTTGTTTGATCATCTAGATGAATACAATTATGGCCACTAGCTTGCCTCTATTATCATGAATATTATCCAACTCTATTCCTAATAAAATATGCTGAACCTCTTTCTCTTATTTGACCAATTTAATAACTAATGCCTCTAAAGATAGTAGACAATCTCAAGATTCTTGTGTCTTTATTAATGTTAAGTTCATATCATTATATGAATCTAATGGAGTCATAAAATCCATATGGATAAATTCCTTATTATTTGTATAAAGTATTATTAAATTTATCTTATTATCATCTTCCTTATGGCTTATAAACAATTGGGTTATCTTATTGACATGTGGATCCAAGCTGACTCTCAAAGAATAAATGGAATTAAGAATTTAATATAACTTGAGGGAATCATCTTATACATCATGATCAATACCATGAGGAACCTGAATTAATTTTTGTTGATCTCTAAGTGTCTCCAACTCTTCCTCAAGCTCCTACCTAGCCATTTCAATTCCTTGATGTATGGAAATAATGGCTTTTGTATGGGTCTCCATATATGAATTCATATCCTCACTATAATGGGACTGATCCATTTTCCTATTCTACCTTTTGCTTAGGGAATATAATTCCTCACTCTTTTCCATAATCATGGTTCTTCCTAAACTATATTATATCTTCCTCTTCCTCACACTCTATACTGATGTAGTGGATTTGTCAAATAGGGAACTCACCATTAGAAACTCTATTATCTTCAGATTGGGTATATTAGAGGTTGAGGCTCCTAGTTCCTTAATCTAATTTATAAGAGTGAGATTTGATGGATCAAAGGTTTATGCCTCCACTTGAGTATTCTCT
This sequence comes from Torreya grandis, assembly GCA_037957365.1. Lineage (NCBI taxonomy): Eukaryota > Viridiplantae > Streptophyta > Pinopsida > Cupressales > Taxaceae > Torreya > Torreya grandis. The sequence goes on from JARHVA010007378.1 coordinate 199,180, forward strand.
TTCAATTCTTACTTAGTTTGTGTGGAAGGATTAAGCATTGTAGGCCAAATGATCTTTGACCAGTCTATGTTTCCTTACTATGGCATTGGATGGACCATAAAGACTAGATGCCTCCTAGGTTCCCTTTTAATTTTTACCACTATGGTTATGGTGGTGGGAGTGGAAGAAGGAATGAATGAACCCAATTGGGTAGAAGGTGATGTAGTTAGAAATACAGACTAAGAAATGAAAGTAATGGACAAAACTAATGTTGATGGAGTGGATGATAATGAAAGGGAAATGGAAGGTATGTAAACTATAGGGATATAATTTATAGTAATGAAAGATGAAACATAAGTAGTTGTGGTAGGAAAACTCATGGATGCATCTAGAAATAGTAAACCTATAGGCACTATCTTCTAGGGAATGAATGTGGAGACCTCAGGTCCAAGGGTGATTGAAATTATAGGTAAAGACATCAAAGGGGAAAACCTCAAATGAGATGTGATAGGTGATTTGGCCTTGAGTGTATGTAATCTTAGAACCTTTACCTATTGTATCTTATCCTCATATACCTAATAGGTTGGTGGGGTATATGGTTTGTCCCTTGGCTTATTTTGATATGCCTTTGCTTTTCTCCCTACCTATGGTCTTGTGGACTATGATGGAAGAGAAGAGGGAATAGTTCTTAGCATTGTGGCTGAAGTAGATATTATTTCCTCTTCATTATAAGAATCTAAGCATATAATTCTAACTTATATTTTTATGTTGCCTCCTACTATAGTTATCTCCTTAGCTAAATATTTCTTGACTTTGATCAATTCAATTGTTGAAGGTTGAATTAGGAGCACTTGTGTTTATTCTTGTGTTGAGGAAAGCATTTGTTCTTCCTTAATTTATTGTTCAATTTATTTTCATTCCTTTTCTTTAATGAGTGATGCCTTAACTAATAACTATTATTGGTTTTAAGTCTAGATCTAAGCTTTTAGGGTATTAATTACCTCTCCTTCTAACTATTATTAGTGCCCCCCACTCTAGAAATTTGATGATCTCCATCCTCCAGGAGGTGTAATTCAAAACATTGATTCATCAAGAGTTAGAGATGGTTCTTTTTGAATTAGTCTCATAAATTCCTCAATTAGTCCTATTGTAGTGGCCCTTTCCTTAACCTCCTTGTCATCTTTGGCATTTAGGAATAGAAATTCATGATCAATTAGATCATGCTTATAGTCAAGACCAAGAGTATGAATTTTATTTTGGAACTTTCCATGAGGGTCCCAATCTATTTGAGTTAGGGTGGGAAATGCATAAGATTTATTGGTATTTTCATCCTCCCTAAACTATCTAAAAATTATGTACTTTATTTTTCTAATGGTGACATGATATCCATGGAAGGCAACCTTCTTATTTTTCATCAACTCCTCATCAATATTGTTCCAAATTTGATAGGTGATTTCCTTCTCAGCTAACTTGTCTAAAATAAACTTTGGGAACTAGAGAGGATCTACCTTGTGCCCCACCACCATGATACTATGTAATCTAAATATATCCAATAGTCCCCTATGTTATTGGCTAGTGTCTAGGCTATGCATGGGGGAATTCTTGGTAATAGAACATCATGGATAACCATCTATACCAAAGGGTAAAGGTCCTCAACAATTTTGGCTATGTTCCTTGCATATGAATATATTTGAATGGATCTGTAATAGTCACATATCATATTCTTAATGACTTCAACATTAGTCTCTCATAAGACTCCATTATGTTATATATATATATATATATATATATATATATATATATATATATAGTGTCCATGACTACATCTATTAAGTGGGAAATCACATAGAATTTACCTCCTAATTTTTCTTATCTTTCTATAGATGTTGCTTTTGGAGGCATGAACTAATAATTTCCCCTAAAACATAAGTGTGCTCTGAGGTAGTTAGAAGGTCCAAAAGGGAAACCCATTCTATAAGCATGAAGTAGATACTAGCATGGCTAAAAAACTTATTTATTAGCTCCATCCTTATGTAGATTCCCATTCTAAAATTGGTAATGTGGGCAGGGCTCTTAGAATAAACTTTCAAGGTGAAACTCTCCCTAGGTAACAACCATTTTGATAGAGCTTGGTCTAGATGGTGGGCCTTTTTCCATGTAACAATAATGTGTAGATCATAAGTACATCTAAGATATGCAAGCTTAAATACCTATTAAATTATTATCCTAATATACACATGATAATAGTGTCATTTTCTCCATAATGAAGGTATCCTCCTTCCATGATTCTCCATTCAAATAATAGCCCTTGTAGTATATTGATGCATGACATCAACTCAGGCTTTATGGTTACACAATGTATGGCTTGTATTTTGAATGGGATCAAGTCCTTTATTAGTTTTTTATCTACATTTTATATATATTCCTCTAGTGAAAATTAATCCACATTCTCCTCTACTTACTACAATGCTGAATAATTTGAACATCATCCATCAAACATAGTATCTAGATATATTCTATAGAATCCTTGATCAATAACCTGGATGGTTTCAGGGCTCCCTTATAAGTTCTATATGATGATGCCATGACAAATTTTTTGATTACTAGATGGTACCAAGGATCCCATGTAGGTTCTAGATTTTTATAATAGCATCTCTTCACTTAGTTGAATTCCAAAAATAATGAATCACTGTGATAATATTCAATGTCTTTAGGATAGCTTGAGGCTAAATTCTACTCAAGCTCAAATATTGAATGATGTAAACTCAATTGGGGGCTCGATGCAATTGATATTATAAATTGATTTCCAATTAAATCATCATTACTCATTAATATCTATGAGCTCATCACCTTAATTTAATTCAAATTCAACCACCCTATCTTAGTGTCCATGCCACATATGATTCTTTTGTCATTTGGGGTGTCACTGTGTAGTGTTTCATCCCTTACCATTTGTCATTTTATATCCTAATCAATAAAATTCAAACTTTACTTTCAAGCCAAAAGACTCTGCAGCATACAATGCATTTAGAAAATATTTTCTCCTAAATTTTCTAAAACAAAGTTGTCAAAATAAAACTATTGTAGGAATCCTTTTGATGTAAAAGTATTTGGAATGAAATATTTTGATAAAAATTCTTTGATGTGTAAATGCTCGATGTAAAATCCTCTAAAAAGAATCATCCCAAAGAGAATGTTTCCAAAACAAAATTTATTGATGACAATCTTTCTGATATAATCCTTCTAAACTGAAAGTTCCCAAAGAATAAGTTTACATAGTAAAGTCTCTGATATGAAAGTTGCCAAAGAATAAGCTCCTAAAGACTAAGACCATGAAGAAAGCTATCAAAGTGAAATCATTCTAAAGTAATTATTACCAAAGTGAAACTTCCCAAAATGAAAGTTTCAAAAGTAGAGTTATAACATTGAAACATCTAAAGTGAAACTTCCTAAAATGAAATTTGTCAATGAGAAACCTTCCATAGAGAATATTTTCAAAGTGAATGTATCTGATGCAAATATTTCTGATATGAAAGTTTTTGAAGACAAGTTTCTAAGATAAAGCTTTTAAATTGGAATTTTTCCAAAGAATATTTTGTAATAGAATAATCTTCATAACTATCATATCAATCCACTCTTTCCATCCCTTCAATTAATAGGTTAGTTTGAGTAAGTACATCAAAAAATATATCATAACATGATTCAACATTAAAAAAATACACTTAACATTACAAATGCTGATTTTTAACAAGTATCATAACACTCAAATCACACAAGTACTCCTCCAATATATTCATTATTTTCAAAAAACAAAGGTGGTCCCCACTTTTGAAATAAAAGTATAGAGTAGGGTGTATTGTATACAACAAACAGTGACTCACAAGGGTGAATATTCCAGAGTTTTTAAGAACCTAGAATCCATGGCTTTTCAATCCCAATATCAACCATAAATTTATCTTGAAATAAATGACTAAACTAGAAATAGAAAGAGACTCTTAATAATCTTGTGAAATATATTAGCTCTACTTACACCTTGAATTTGTATGTGAAAAGTGTTGTTCTTTACCTCTTGTGTTAGGTTTTTAGGCAAAGACATAATGTTAAACCATAGGTTTCACTTTGATTGGGAATTAGTTATATATATGAGGAGCTCAAACATTGTTTTACTACCATCCAAGCATCCATAGCCCTGAAAAATATACCTTTGATCACCTATTCTTCCTTCCTTCATATTTTTCATGATGTGTGATGCATTAAACTTATTTCATCATGTTAACTTTAAATCCCTTTTTAGTTTCCTTTGGATTTTTGGATTATACCTTTTCTATTTTTATTATTTTCTTTATTTTTTGTAAAGAGGGAAAAGGTGACCATAATGAGCTGGTCTTAGTTAATATTTGGGTTTAATCATATCCTCCCTATTAGCTCTTGCTTATGCCCCTGATTATTATCTAGAACAAGTATTAATGTTTTATGTGCATTTTACCCAAGGGAATAAGGGAATTTTCCTAAATATGCATAGAATTATGGGAATAAATTTCACATACCTGAGATATGTTTTATAGATGATTATGTAGGAGATATGGGGGTCAACACCAATCATTTGGTTGAGGCTTTAGCTGCTTTGCGGGGTCTTATAATGGTTAGATAATTAGGTGTGAAAAATATTTTTATAGAGGGTGACTATTTAAATATTATTAGGTGCCTCAAGAATCAAAATAATGTTATATGGACCATTAAATAGATTGTGGAGGAAGATATTTAAATCACTCATTATTTTAAAGAATTTATTATTCAACATGTTTATCATGAAGGGATTGGTGTGGCAGATTGTTTTGCAAATTTGGGGGTGGTCTCAGAGGGTTTGGTCAGATGGGTTTTTAGAGATTATTTACCTTAAGACATTTGTACTAAAATTTTTGAGGATATTTATTTTAATCAATTTATCCAAAATGAGGATCAAAATTCCTAGGATGAGTGTCTTTTTTATGTTATTGGATTTTATTTTTAGGAGTGTCATGGTGGGGTACTTTGATAAGAGAATTAATATTTTTACCTTTGTGGGTGTGTTGGTTTTTAAGTCTCATTTTGATAACTTTATTTAAGGTGGTATAACCTTTTAGTAGAGTAATCATGAAACAAAGTGGTGGTCATGGATTGCTCACCAAAATAACTAGAATCTTCTTGATGGTGCATTTGTCTTAATAATGTGTTTCAGGAGAAAGATTTGTCTACAAATAATGGGAAAGCCTAAAAAAATATAACCTAGAATGGATGAGTAAATTATGTAAAATTAGGAGGTGCGTTAAATTATGAAGATGGATTGTTTGACAAGTTTTATGCAAAAAATTGAAGGGAATGACTCCCACATCTCTACTACTTTGGTTAATGCTTGAGATAACTAAACTATCAAAATCATTGGATGTCTAATAGAGGTTAAGAAAGAGATTGTGGTACATGTGACTAGGTTGGAAATTGAGGTCACTAATTTTTTTGAGATTGGGAGTGATTTTAAGAAAGAATGCAGGCTATTCATAAAAGATGGAGAGTGTTTAGAGGAGCTTCATAATGAGTTTGATTGAGACTCCATCCCTAAATTTTTTTAACAAATTGATCTCTACATCATGAAATATATTATTTTGGAGGGTAGGTATAATGATGTTCATTGGTCCCATTTTATTCTTCTTAATTACTTCAAGCATTTGATTCTTATGAGTCTTATTATATTTTGATTTTTATGGAGAACTCAATTGAAAAATTTAAAAAAGGGAAGATTAAGGATTTGAAGCATCATGGAATTTTATTCCTTATTAAAAATTATTTCAAAAGAATGTTACATCTCTCCCCTTCCCTTTATACAATTCACAAGGAGACTCTGTAGAGTCATAAGATAATATAGATAAAATTTCCCCTATCTCCTAATGTTCAAGCCTCTCCTTTTATCCCTCAAAATCAAGTTCTTAATATATCCTCCATCGAAAAATATAGATAAATCTTCTACTAATGATTCTATGATTAAGAATATATTGAGAAATGTTGTTATTCCTAATTAGGGTACAAAAGGCTAGTAATAAATTTGGTCCATCTTAACCAATTTTACTTGAGGATTTTGATCATCCATATCTTATGGATTTATTTCCTAATACATAATAATAAACCTTTTCTTCTTATGTATATGAAAGGTAAAATAAAATATAAGGGGGTTGAGAAGGATTTTTTTAATTTTCTAGGGAAGGGTTATATTGATAAAATCAAGAAATGGAATCAAAGTAATGATACTAAACTTCATGAGGATATGGAAATGTAGGACTCTGTTATGAGTTGGGTAAATAAGGAAATCACTCGTTTCAAAAAAAAAGATAGAGAATATCCACAAAAAAAAGGATTTGAAAAAGGCTAATAAAGATAAGGTATTTTTATTCATCAGCCAATGGATAGGGTTAAATGTTTTGGAGACTAAGAATAACAAGATGAATTATCAGATAAGCTATGTGATGGAGGGTAAGAAGGTGGATTTTTTGGTTGGCATCAAGACTTTGGAAGGATTGAGGCACCAATTGGGGACTCTACTTATGACAATTTGAATCATAACACCTCTTCCAAGGATAAAATTAAAGAGTAACTAAATCATCAAATTGATACACACACACACAATTTCATGAAGGAGCATTGGGAGGAATTTAGTGGTGGAGTTAATAATTAGTAGCTTTTTGGTTTGACCTTTTAATAGTTTTTGGTGTTATTTTCTTTCTAATGGTATTTTAGTTGATTTTTTTAGCATTTTCTAGCAGTGTTTTACTAGTTTTTGGTCTATTTTGGCCTACTTAGTATTTTTGTATCTGTTGGCCTAGTTGTGTCTCATTATGCTTTATTTATCTTATAGGGTATGGGTTACCTAATTAAAAAATTAAGTTTAATAGAACTTTCACATACCCGATGTAATCATTAATTTTAAGACATTTTCATGGCTAATTTTTTAGCATTTTCTAGCAGTGTTTTACTAGTTTTTGGTCTATTTTGGCCTACTTAGTATTTTTGTATCTTTTGGCCTAGTTGTGTCTCATTATAATTTATTTATCTTATATGGTATGGGTTACCTAATTAAAAAATTAAGTTTAATAGAACTTTCACATACCTGATGTAATCATTAATTTTAAGACATTTTCATGGCTAACTATCTCATTGCTTAACTAGATTAAAAGTTTTAAACTACAATATATATCATACCCCTTGATTTGAGTTTCATTTAAAATACCTCAAAATATGTTTCACTATACTAGGATCAACCAAAATTCAACTATCATGAAATCAAATGGAAACTATTCTAGGCGAGCAAGGAAAACTACTGAAAAGTAAAAAAAGATAATATAAAAAACATGTTAACTAGTCTAATGAAATAAAATAACATAAAATTATAAAAATAAATAATAAACATCGATATAATATAATCCTACCTCTATTACAAAACATCTATTATTACTTAGATACATCTGTAGATAGAGGATGACCATGAAGTAATGCTTCAAAAACTATCTGTTGACTAGATATGTTAGATCATTACCTTCAATATATTTCAAATAGAAATGCATTATTAGTTAAAGTTTTTGAGACTTGATATGGTCTTATCCACAGATGTGGTAAACTTGTCATGTATTCCTTTCTTTCTCATGGGCTTTGTCCCATAAGTAGCACCATGTTAGATATCCTACATGCTTTAAATTTTGCTCTCTTGTCAAACCATTTCTTGACCATGTCCTAATGTTTGCTAAAGATTCTACAATGCTTTATCCCTGATATTCTTCCATTTTGATGATATGAAAAAAAATAGACTTTGTTTTTTCATTTAGGATCCATGTATTCTTTCTTAAATTGATATGCTGGGCAATTTTAGCATAATTAGGAATACTGGGCTATTTACTCATAAATGAGCAGATATGGTGAAGCTTTAAGGGCCTATTTATACCTAATCCTAATCTAACCAGAAGTGCATATTTTAGTACAAGTGATGTTACTTCCTTAGGTTTATTTACAACTAACTTCTTCATGACATGTCTATGAGGTTTTTATTGGTTGACTCAACCAATCCATTCCCTTTGAGAGTAGTGACTGGAGGATGATAAAATTGTAATATGATTCTCATGGTCCCACTTCCTTGAAATCAATTTATTTAAATGCTCAGACCCATTTTCATAAACCCAAATAGATGAACATGTCAAACCTAATTATGATATGTTCTTCAAGAAAACTTATCACATCTTGGGCTCTAAATTTCTTGGTGGCTACTTCATCTATCCATCTAGTGAAGTAATCTATAATAGTAATCACAAAATCGTGTCTAACTAAAGAATTTGGATTCATTACATCAATTAATTCTTGGCTCCATTAGGTGATCTACCTACCTTCAATTATAGGTTGTAGTCACATGGATAAATGTACTTCTTTTCTGGCCAACACCTAACATTAATGACATAAACTCACATAGAAATGAGCATCTTTAAAAATTATCATCTAGTAATATCCCATTCTAAGTATTTTATGTGTTGTATTATCACTATATGGATGGTCATTGCCTATATGTTGATGAAAATTGTTCAATATTTATTGATATTCTTAACATGATAATTACCTTAGATAAATGACTTCATAATTCTTTATATAGTGGATTCCCTTCTTGATCATATAATGAGTATCCTTAATCTATAAAGCCCTCTTTTGTTCTCTTTTAAGTTCCTAAGGGCATGTTCCAACAAGCAAGAACTAAATAATACATGAATACCAATCTTCTTGGGAGATTTGTGTCCAAAAAAAATCTTCAATAATGATGCATGGGTCTAGCTCAATCATCAATTGAATTATGCCTTATCCTCTAATGATTTTGGATGGTTTTATTTCAATATCAAATTCTTATAACTTCACTATCCATTTACCTCTATGCTCCCCCAATTCATTATGTCTAATCATGAGCTTGATAGTGATGTCTAGTACTATAGAAATGGTTTTATTTTGTAGGATGTAGTGCCTAAACTTTTTGACTATCTTGAAGAGAGCAATGATTTGGTTTTCAATTAGTGAATACTTGAGCTCTGCATCCTTCAAGTTAGTGCTCATAAAATCAATTAGATGATCAATTTCTTCCATTTTATATGTAAATATGGAAGTAATGATATGTTTTGAGGTGAATGAATATAATTAAAATTCCTTGGTGAGATTGGGGCTTATGAGCACTAGGGCTTATAAAATAGTCATCTTTATGTCTTAGAAGGATTTCTTATATTTAGGCATCCATTATACCTTATAAAAAAATTTTAGCATTGTATTCAAGTGTCTAATAATTTTTGGGAATCCTAATATAAGTTTCCCTAAAAAATTTGTCTTTCCAAAGAAGGATTTGAGCTCTTTTTTGCTGTGGAAACATTATATTTGATATCCCCTAAATCATGTCTAAGTCAATGGTGATACCATCTTTGGTAATGATGTGGTTGAGCAGTTTAACTTTGGTAACACCAAATATGCTCTTTTTGGGGTTAAGTGATACTCTAAATTTTATGCACCTCTTGAAGATAGATAAAATATGGCTAATGTGATCAGATTTATTTTTAGCAAAAAAGTGAGATCACCCATGTATATAATGATGCACTTCCCTATCAGCCCCTATAATGCATGATCCATTTCTCTTTGAAAATTCACTCCAACATTAATCAACCCAAATGGAATTCACTTATACACATATGTTCCCCACTTCATTATAAATTCAGTTTTCATCCTATCATCATATTCAACCAGTACTTGGTTGTAACCTAAAAATCCATCTAAAAAGGACATCATCTCAAATCCACTTACCATTTATATTACCTCATATAAGGTGGGTAGAGGGTAATTATCCTTTTCTGAATCTTGACTCAAATTTTTGAAGTTGATGCATAGTTTCCTAGCTAGAACTAGATTGGCCACCTAAGTCAAATGTCTAATAGGAAAGACAATCCTAACACTCAGTAGCTTTTCCACTTCCTTCTAAATTAGTGGTTCTAAAATAGGATTAATTACCCTCTACATTTACCTAAATGGTTTATGATCAGGATTGAGTATAATTGTATGGTTCATGATCCTAGGATTGAAAATGCTTAAGCTCTCATAAGTCCATGCAATTACATCTTTGTACCTAATAATTAGTTCCTTGAATCTTTGTCTTTCTTCAACTATGCAACTAAATCCAACATTGATGAAGTTTGTATTCTTATCATCACCAACATTTGTTAAGCTAAATTCAAATTCATTAACCTTTCATTACCTATGTGATTGATCTTGAGGATCTATGTCAAAGGTCCTCTCTAGGGTGACCATTGCCAATGGGAGTCAATTCACTTTCAATTGGATAAGGCCTTCATCTAATTCTTCATGCCTCTTGTGGTTTATTTATTCATCATATATTATTTGAGATTTGAATTGTCTTGAATTTTTGAGAAATTGGGTGATTTATTGGTCATCATCAACACTTTAAATATTTCAACATTGTTTGATACTTAGGGACATGGTACCAATTCAATAGAGAAATTTTAGAATTTTGACTCTTATAAGGGTGAAAAATTTACTACTGAAGTGACTAATGAATCAATGGATCCATTTTATTCTCTTGGGATTTATACTATGTTGAAAGCTTCAAATTATTTTATTAAATCCTAATCCCTATACTTTTAGTTCTTTAGATACAATAATTTACACTAATATTTATTCTTAACCTAGTTAACCATGAGTTTAGAATCTCCATATACCAAATATTATTTAACATTATTCTTGAGTGAAAAACTATAATACCAATATCAAGGCCTCATATTCCTCTATATTATTGGTTCATGGGAATTGGAGCATGTATGTTTCCAATAGTTTCTCTCCTTGCAAATTAATCAACTCAATATCAACACCTAATACTTACTTAGATCTAGGTCCATTGAAATGGAGGGTCCATAATTAGGAAGGACCTATAATTTATTTAGGTTCTTCATGCTTCATGGAAAATGTATAAATTCCAAGCCTAGGATATTTTTAACTTAACTACTCATAGGAAGTATTGTATTCTATAGTAGGATGTTTCATTCTTGGTTCTTGATCAATTATGATATGATTGGCTATACCTCTCCATGAAAGCCAAATATGTGAAAAGTCTATGGAAAGATATATGTTTAGAACTTTTTACCAATCTCATATTAATAACAATATATAACCTTTAGAAATGTACAATACTAAGATTTTGATAGTCATTTTCACTCTTGGTTCTGATGCAACCTAAATTTTAATGTCATTTAATTCTCCCAACACAGGCACTACCATTTTATCAAGTTATGACTCAGTCCTCTTAGATGGCTTTGGTGTTAATTTAAAATTTTGATAAATATAATTTGGCACCACTATTATGAAAGCTCCTAAAACTACCAAGAAATTACATATATTTTTTCCAAACGCCTAAATAGTTAGCAAAAAAGGGGGAGCTTATCAATTAATTTTGTATATAATGTTTATCTTGGCTAACTTAGACTTTTATATAATATACTTACCTATGATGGATTTCCATAAGATCTCTTTATGCTCTATAATTTGTGTTAGCTCATGAAAATTAATGTTGGCCTTGATTTTCTTCACATCCACAACAATATTGTATCCTCCTTTACTCTATTCCTCTCTATGTTGAGGTTGATCACTCCCTTGAGGGGGAGGAGGATTATTATCAACCTTGGGATTTAGAGAGATAAATGTATTATTAAGAGGATTAGAAGTAGTAAATGGATTCTTATTATTTAGATTATAATTATTCCTATTAAATTACTAGAATACTTATACTTCATCTGAATTATCTTATGGGATGTTATCATCTTAAATAGGGAAGGGAAACTCAAAGGTGTCCAAGACAATAACCAAACTAGAAGGGCCAAATTCATGAGGTAAATTTGGAAGATTAGTCATTTGATATTTTTTGATCATCTCCCTTTGGAAGATTTCAAAGGTTACATAGAATTCTATACATTCAAACTCTCCATGTTGGGATGTATTATGGTCCCCAAACCATTTGGACAAAGCTATTTCCATGATATTAATATCTAAAATATTATTGTATTGTTGTTGTTCTACATTTTTAGTGATCCTATTGAAAGGCCTGTTATATCTTGAAAAGGTAGAATTTTGATTCTATTTCTAAGTATTGGTATTTCCCATCCTCTTTTGCATATTTAGAAAGTCATTGCTTAGCTTCTGAACCATTCTTTGTATAGAATTTAATTCATCTTTATTATAATCTAAACCTTGAGTGATTATTGCATTGGTATGAGTTTGGTATTGATTTTTATACTAATTATTTCTTTGTGTATGATTATTAAAGAAATCATAGTTCTGATTCATTGTTTATTGTATCATGGGTGATAGAATGTACATTTGGTTCTAATTGAATGCATGACCATTTTATTTTGTGCATGGAATTGTATTCAAGGATGGAAGTCCATTATGTAATGTTTGACCTCCTAGATTTTGCCAGATAAGCTATAGATTGAGGTGTTTATCAACATTGATAGATTATTGGAATGCCAAAGATAGCATATTAGTTGTAGTATATCTTCTCAATAACATGGCATTTAAAATATCTAAGGCATTCTTGTATATTTCAAATGTGAAATTTTCATTAGGATTATAGGTGGTGTTTAATCAAGTGTGCATCTTCTAGAATCTTGACTTGAATGATTGTATGGACTCGTTGAGTTCCCTTTTCATGTATAAAGCACTAAGATACCAAATTTTTATTAGTTACCTATCTAAATTATGTAAGGAAAGTACCTTGACATTCTTCCCATGAGGTGATGGAATTTTCCTATAAATTGAGATACTAATTGTAAGAAGAATCTTGCAAAGTAAATGGAAATAGTCTACATGCAACATCCTAATGGATAACATTCATCAATATCAAAGCATCCTTGAAATATTTTATATGTTCTTTTGTTTATATTTCATTTGAAGTGGATAAAGTGGGTAAATACTTCTTTAGATTCTTTGGTAGGGCATGTTGGTCCCTATGGTTAGTAATGGCATATTCGATTAACCAAGGTTGAGCTATGGGAATATTGACAAGTAGGACATTCCTTTCAAGGGAAGGTGTTCAGGCTCTAAGTACCTTAGGGATGGCATGTATAGATCTAGGCATCCTAGAGTGTGATAATGGTGAAATGAATAGACTTAATTAGGCCTTAGACCTTGTTAACCTCTCAGGTGTCTCTATAATGATGGGTTCCCTATTTATTTGGAAATCACACAAGTGTTTTATCCTTTTAGCACAATTTTTTTTCTCTTTTATTGATGTGAGTTTTATGTAGACCTTAAAGAGTTTTAAATGATGTTACCTTTAATTTTTTGGGATATCTATGAAACTAGGTTCCACTTTGGGGTACAAGTTGTAGGTATGTGGTTAGAACAACCAAGTGGTGGAATAGAAAGTTGAGTTTGTGGGTTGTTCAACAAATTTTATGGGTGGATGTGTGGTTTCTAATAAAAGGATAAATTACTAGGTGATTTGGATGGGAAAAAAGCTAATCTATGGTGGGTAGATCTCAAAGAAACTTAAAAAAAGAGGGAAGGGTAAGGAAGAAGGATTTTATGTCTCTTAAATGGAGCTCCTCAGTCTATCTCTTTAATGGAGAAGTATTTCAAGGACAAATGTTTGATGTTTTTATTTGTCACTCACTTAGAAACATGGTTGGGATTTTGGGTATTTAGATATAAGGTGATTATTGGTCTCAATTGAAGGTTTCTCCTTTCAATCATTTTGTTGCATACCCTTATAAAAAATATTATAGCTTAGACTAAGAAGTTATCCATGGCATATATTACTCACTCATACAATAATATATCAAATAAGACACTTTCACACAATTTATAATAATGATTCAACCTATACTAACTATCTAAATCAATGAAACATATCAATATTTAATATCTATAACACATCTAGGATTAGCATTCATATAAATAATAGTCAGATTCATCCATAACATTTACACACATTATAATTATTTAATCAATTTAAAAACTAAATAAAATTCAAATTCATGAACATAAAAAGAGAAAAAGATATAAAAAATATAGTTGTATGACAATCAAGATCCTCGATTTCTTCCTGTATTTCATTCAAAAACTTTAACCCTTTGAAAGAGGTTTACAACTTGTATATATCGACTTGGGGAAGGGGTCACCTCTCATCATCCAATATTGTAACATTATCTTTACATGAAAAATGATTTTAAGATAAGTATGAGTTACATAAAGATGCATTATAAAGATCCCAACCATGGAACATGTGCATGCTTCTCAAAAAATAGTTAATAATATATATATATATATATATATATATATATATATATATATATATAATATAACTAAGACTTTATTATTAGGTTATATTGATTACATGTAAAGTGTACAAAATTATCCATTATCTATATTGGCTATCATTTGACTTGTCTCAAAATTATTATAGGAATTATAGGGGTGCTGGTAGTTGACATCATAGTAACTAAAAGTGTAACTAAATATATACCAGATGTTTGAACTATAGTCACCATGGGAATATTAATCTGAGGTGGCATCAATGTGTAAATTATCATTATTGGTAGAGTAGGTGGATTTGGCATTGTATAACTCGCAGGTGGCATTTGTTGAGAAACTTTCTTCTTCACATCTACATCTTAGTAGTGTTTGTAGGCCTTAGTATGTTGTGCTTTGATTAGACTCATATATAGGAAATATGGTCTAGTTACCATGTTTATCTTTCTCATTAGATTATTATGCTCTTCTTTATTTACTCTAAAGCCAACCCTGAATACTTCCACCTTTGTGGACTTCTTCCTTGCCACACTTGATTTGGACTCTATGTCATCTAGGTTCCAACCTTGCAAAATTTTATTGAAGCTATCAAAGGCCTATTTGATCATTTGGTCAAATGTAATTTTGGTCACCAGCCTGGATCTATTATCTTAAATAGTATCTAACTCTAGTCCTAACAAAATCTGCTCAACCTCTTTATCTTGTTTGGTCAACTCATTGACTAATGCCTTCGAAGATAGTACCTAGTCTCAGGCCTCTTATGTCCTTATTAATGATAATTTTATAGCATTATATGCCTCTAATAGAGTCATCAAATTGAGATGGTGAAATGTCTTATTATGTGCATAAAGTAATAGGAAATTCAACTTGATGTCATCTTCCTTATGGTTTCTAAAAAATTGGGTTATCCTATTGACAAGTGGAGAAAACTTGACTCTGAAAGAATGAATGGAATTGAGAATTTAATACAACCTGAGCGAATCATCCTATATATCCTACTCAATTCCATTAAGAACTAAAATTACTTGTTGTTTCTCTCTGAGTATCTCCAACTCTTCCTTGATCTCCTACCTAGCCATTTTGGTTCTTTTATGTATGGAAAGGATAGATTTTGTATAATTCTCCATATATGAATTCATGTCCTCAATATAAGGGGACTATCCCTTTTGCCTATTATACATTTTGATTATGGAATATACTTATTCCCTCTCTTCCATGATTAGTGTTCTACCTGAGCTATCTTTTATCTTCCTCTTCTTCACCCTCTATACCGATGTAGTGGTTTTATCAAATAAGGAGCTCACCATTGGCAACTGTGTTATCTTTAGATTGGACTTCTTATAGGTTGAGGCTCATAGTTCCTTAGCCTAATATAGAAGAGTGATATTTAAGAGATTAGAGGGTTGTGCTTCTTATTTAGTATGTTATTCAATTCCTTACTCAGTTTATGTGGAAGGATGGGGCATTATAGGCCAAATTATCTTCAACCAATTTATCTTTCCATAATATGACATTGGATGGAATGCAAAGACTTGATACGTCATAGGTGAACTTTTAGTTGCTACTACTATGGTTACAATGGTGAGAGTGGAATAATGTAAGGATGAGCCCAATTGGATAGAAGTGGATGTAGTTGGAGTGATAGACTGAGTAATAGAAGGAATGGATAAAACTAATGTTGATGGAGTAGATGTTAATGGAAGGGAGATGGAAAGGATGGAAACCATAGGGATAAAAGTTATATTAGTGAAAGATGGAATATGAGTAGTGGTTATGGAAATAGTAAATCTATAAAGACTATCTTATGGGTAATGAATGTGGATACCATAGGGATAAGGGGATTAAAAC
This sequence comes from Torreya grandis, assembly GCA_037957365.1. Classification (NCBI taxonomy): domain Eukaryota; kingdom Viridiplantae; phylum Streptophyta; class Pinopsida; order Cupressales; family Taxaceae; genus Torreya; species Torreya grandis. Next base: position 215,362 of record JARHVA010007378.1, read on the forward strand.
TATAGGTAAAGAGATCAAAGGGGAAAAACTCAAAAGAGTTATGAGTAAGGGGCCCTTACTAGATGAGTCCCCTATGATAGGTGCTTATGGCCTTGAGTACCTATAAGCTTAGAACCTTTGCCTATTTTATCTCCTCCTCATCTAACTCCTACGTTGGAGGGGTTTTTGGTTTGTAACTTAGCTTTCTTTGATATGTCTTTTTGGTTTTCCCTGCATGTGGGCTTGTGGACTATGATGGAAGAGAAGAAGGAATAGTGATTGACATTGGGGCTGAAGTAGCCATTATTTAATCTTTATAGAAATAAACCAAGCATATAATTCTAGATTATATTTATGTGTTGACTCCTACTATATTTATCTCCTCAGCTTACTCTTGTTTGACTTTAATCAATTTAACTATTAAAGGTTGAACTAGGAGTACTTGTGCTTGTTCTTGTGTTAAGGTAGGTAATTTTTCTTTCTTAGCTTGTTCTTCCACTTTTTGTTCTTCCTTTCTTTCAATGAGTGATGACTTAACTACCAAATATTGTTTTTCCTAAGGTTGGATTTGATCTTATTGGGGATTAGGCCCCTCTCCTTCTAGATATTGTGATTTCCTTGCACTATAGAAATCCAAGGATGTCCATCCTCTAGAAGGTGTAACTTTGAACATTTCTCCATAGAGTGTTAGAGATGGTTTTATTTGAATCACTATCAACAAGTCATTATTCTTGATATAGTAGACCTTCTTTGACCTCCTTATCATCATTAAAATTTAAGAATAGAAAGTCATGATCAATTGGCTCATGCTTATAGTCAAGGCCAAGAGTATGAATTTTATTTTAGACCTTACCATGAGGGTCCCAATCTCTATGAGGTGGGGTGGGCAATGCATAATATTTTTAAGCATTTCCAACCTCCACAAACTATCTAAAATTATGTACTATATTCTCCCAATGGTGATATGATATCCATGGAAGGTAGCCTTCTTATTTTTCATCAGGTCCTCATTAATGTTGTTCTAAATTTGATTGGTGATTTCTTGTTCAACTACCTTATCTAGAACAAACTTTGGGAGATAGAGAGGATCTACCTTATGCCCCACTACCATGATCATTATGTAATCTAGATATAGTAGTAGTCTCCTATGTTATTGGCCAGTGTCTAGGCTATGCTTGGGGAAATTATTGTCAATATCTCATTATGGATAGCCATCCATACCTAAGGGTAAAGGTATTCAACACTTTTGGATATGTTCCTCACACATTAACATATGTGAATGAAGTTTTAATAGTCACATATCTTGTTTTGAATAACTTCAATATTGGGTTCCCATAGGACTCAATTGTGTCTATATATAGTACCTATCACTATGTTTAATAAGTACGACATCTAGTAGAATTTTCCTCCAAATTACCACTTATATTTTTATAAAATATGCACTTTAAGGTGTGTACTGATGATTTCCCCCAAAGCATAAGTGTGCTCTAGGGTAATTACAAGGTTCATAATGGGAACACATTGTAGGTGGATAAGTAAATACTAGCATGTATGTGTTAAGTTATGGAGCTAAAAGCTTCACTGATGCAAACATGGAGGAGGTTGTTGAGAGGTTGTTGAGTTGCAGAGTAATCGACGTCAGTCTAATCAACTATTGTTGGTCATATCTAGTGAGTAGAGCAACTGAAATCGGTTAGGGATCGGCTGACATCAGTAATCTCTAGCCAAACAAAGACCGACGTCGGTTGCCTGTGCAGTTTTGAACTGCGAGTGTCATGAATAGTTTGTTAACGAATCGATTGTTTGCATGTTAAAAGGCTAATTTTAGTCTTGAGCTATAAATCTAATTATTGTAATTGGATGTCTAATTATTTTTAGCATGAGATCTATATAATAGACTAATGGGCTTTATTGTAAAGTGTGATAGTTGAGAGAGCAAGGTTAGCTCCTTTAGAGTGAAGAGAGCAAGGTGTGTTCCTCCTACTTCCATAGGGGTGTCGAGTGTGTATGATCAGGTAGATCTGTGGGATAGCAAGATTTGGTAAAAGATCCACTGGGGTACTGGTTTGGAAAATCATAAGGACTTGGTGAGGCAAGGACAAGGGGTATTTAGGGTGTAGAGAGATCTACATGGTAAGTAAGATCATTGATTTGCAAGTGTGTGTGTGCATGGTCTAGGTTTATAGGTGTTGCAAAACCAAGTTGATCTGTAGGTGGTAATAAGATTAGGGAGATCAGCAACACAATAGGTAGGAAGATTAGGGGAGATCTACTTGGAGTATGTGTACTCGATCATGGAGTACATGGAGTACTTGTGTACTGGTAGTAGTGATACTGACTGGGGGTATTGGCAGTAGTGATACTGACTGGTTGGAGGTGAACACCAACTCTGTGTTTGAGTTGTGTGTTGGGACCGTAATTGAGAGAGTGAACTCTTAAAGGTGAATTACTATACACTTAGTGTGGGAAGCCTGTAAGGTGTGGAAGAGTGTGGCATCTCTTCATTGTAATTTCTTTTTGGAAGAGTATTAATACAATTGGGTATTGTCTCTCATATTTTGTGTTATTTATAAATTCTAGTTACTTGTTACTTCTGGTTAAATTCTAAATTTAGTTGCTTGTACATGGTAATCAAGTGTGCTTTCGAGTCCTAATAGTTGGTATCAGAGCAGTTTATTGTTCTAGATTCTTGACAATTGGTATCAAAGCTAAGGTTGCAGGGAGCAGGTTTGTGTTTGATTACATGTCACTCTTAGAGGTTTTTGATTGAGTGGGAGTATAGCAATGGCAGAAGAAAGTACACTAAGAATGGAGGAATTCAAAGGCATGAATGGTCAATTATGGTGTTATAGAAAGAAAGAGCTGGTAAAGAAATATTATTGGTTGGTAGAAGATCAACATGAAGGAACTAAAGAAGCAGATGTTACAAGTGTTGTTGCACAAGATGCTCTGGTATGTTCCTTGGATAAAGTAGAATCTTGTTTTATATATTTTGTTGCCTCTTTCCATGCAGCTCGAAATAGAGTATTTTTCCATGTTAAGATCTTTGGAGACTTTGGAAAGATTTATTTAGGGGCTGGTGTGCCTTGTCAAATTTTTGGCAAAGGGAAAGTGAAGCTGAAATTGTAGATGGCCAACACATGGGTGTTAAAGGAGGTCATGTAGGTCCCAGTCTTGAAGATGTGGCTAATTTCTTTAGGAAATTTGGGTGATGAGAGATGCATAGAAACTCTCACAGTGGATGCACTTGAATTAGCAGGTGGTAAGAAAGTACATATCCTTTATCTATCTAATTATATTACTGATTATTCTTCTACTGCAAAGACGTGGCTTTGTAGGCTTGGTCAGAAGAGCAAGAAGTAGATGCATGTTCTTAAGTGAAAGTCAGATGTCTTTGACAGACTTAAGAAGTAGAAAGCCTTGGTGTTCAAGGAGGAGATGACAGATAGAGATTAGTGGAGAAGGCTGAGTAACTCTGAGCAGGGCAGTTTGGATAGGGTTTTGATCCAAATAAAGCTCACGGGTAAAAATTCATCACTCATAAGAGAACACAGGTACCAACATCGATCAGGAGGAACCAGCATCGAATAGACATGTGATGATGTCAGTCATGTGCAGACCAAAGCTAGTGGTGTCAGGCGAGGTAAGACCGATGTCAGTTAGAGAACTAATGTTGGTGACAGGTAGACACTGACGTTGGTCAAGAAATCGGCATCAGTAGTCAAGACAATCACATGGAAATGACGTCAGTCAAATGTAGACTGTGTGGTACCGAGGTTGGTCACTAGAACGAATTTTGGGCAGACATCAAGCTGTCAAAGAGTCTCAAATACCCATGTAGAGGACTGAAAGGGTAAGTAAGCATCAAATTCATTATTCCTCTTCTTTATACTCATTGCTCATTGTAGAGCAAGAAGGATCTAGGAAATAGTGGAAGCATGGCATGAATGAGGAATTTGATTCCTAAGATGCAAAACCAAATAGGAGATTTGGTAGGGTTGTCAGCTGGTATGAAAGCACTGAAAGATGAATGGATTCCTTAGTTAAAGAATAGAGAGAATGGACACATGAGATAGAAGGCCAGGTCATATAGTCTTAAGGAAGTTTCAGGATAGTGGTATAGGTTTGACAGGTGGATGATAAAGCATGGCTTTAGTCAATGTCATTATAACCATTGTGGCTTCTTTACCAGGTGGGTGATGATTGCAGCATCATCCTGTTACTGTATGTTGTGTGTTTTCTTGATGTAGGGTTACACATACAAGGTTTTTTCTAAGCTAAAGATAAATTTAGTTTTGAGGTGTGTCATGAAGAATTTGGAGGAGTGAAATTCTTTGGCATGAGTAATCCTAGAGATAGGGAAGATCACAAGTTGATGTTGTCACGGGATGATTGTGTGAAGGTCATGTAAGATGCAGAACTGGGTAGCACACCTATGAATGGATAGTTCACAGAATAGGGTCCCAAATCACATGGTGAGGTTGAGTACATGTGTACTCCTTGATATTTCCCCAGTAGTGGGAGTTGTCAGTAGGTTTATGGCCAATCTGGGAAGGAAGCACTAGAAAGTAGTTCAGTGGATTCTCAAGTATTTGAGAGGGACCAATAGTAGGTTAACATGCTATGCAAGGTTAGGCACTTTGGATATGGTAGGTTACTTGGATGATAGGATTTACACCACAAGCTGTGTGGTGGTTGGTCTTTAGGATTGATCTTAAAGAGGGATACAACCCAGAAAATAGATTAGATGATGTACAGATATAGGTATAGGTTCAATTGTTTATCTCTAAGTGGGAGATTGTTAATTTGTAGAGATAAAAGCTTCACTGATGAAAACATGGAGGAGGTTGTTGAGAGGTTGCTAAGTTGCAGAGTAACCAATGTTGGTCTGATCAAATGACATTGGTCATATCCAGTGAGGAGAGCAACTGACATTGGTTAGGGATCAGCCGATGTCGATAATCTATAGCTAGATAGGGACCAACGTCGGTCACCTGTGCAGTTCCAAACTATGAATTTCATGAACAATTTGTTAACGAATCGGTTGTTTGCATGTTAAAAGGCTAATTTTAGTCTTGAGCTGTGGATCTAATTATTGTAATTGGATGTCTAATTATTTTTAGCATGAAATATATATAATAGACTCATGGGATGTATTATAAAGTGTGCTAGTTGAGAGATCAAGGTTAGCTCCTTCAGAGTGAAGAGAGCAAGGTGTGTTCCCCCTAGTTCCACAGGGGTGCTGAGTGTGTATGATTAGGTAGATCTATGGGATAGCAAGATCTTGTAGAAGATCCACTGGGGTACTGGTTTAGAGAATCATAAGGACTTGGTGAGGTAAGGACAAGGGTTCTTCAAGGTGTAGAGAGATCTACATGGTAAGTAAGATCATTGATTTGTATGTGTGTGTGTGTGTGTGTGGTCTAAGTTTTCAGGTGTTGCAAAACCAAGTTGATCTGTAGGTGGCAATAAGATCAAGAAGATCAGCAACACAACAAGTAGCAAGATTAGGGGAGATCTACTTCGAGTATGTGTGTATACTCGGTCGTGGAGTATGTGGAGTACTTGTGTACTGGCAATAGTGATACTGACTGGTGGTACTGGTAGTAGTGATACTGACTGGTTGAAGGTGAACACCAACTCTGTGTTTGAGTTGTGTGTTGGGACCGTAATTGAGAGAGTGAACTCTTGAAGGTGAATTACTGTACACTTGGTGTGGGAAGCCTGTAAGGTGTGGAAGAGTGTGGCATCTCTTCATTGCAATTTCTTTTTGGAAGAGTATTAATACAATTTGGTAATGTCTCTCTTATTCTATGTTATTTCTAAATTCTAGTTACTTGTTACTTATAGTTAAATTCAACATTTAGTTGCTTGTACATGGTAATCAATTGTGCTTTTGGGTCCTAACAGTTGGTATCAGAGTAGTTTATTGTTCTAGATTCCTGACAATTGGTATCAGAGCTAAGGTTATAGAGAGCAAGTTTGTGTTTGAATACAGGTCACTCTCAAGGGTTTCTGATTGAGTGGGAGTATAGCAATGGCAGAAGAAAGTACACTAAGAATGGAGGAATTTAAAGTCATGAATGGTCAATTACGATGTTATGAAAAGAAAGAGCAGGTAAATAAATATTGTTGGTTGGTAGAAGATCAGCATGAAGGAACTGAAGAAGCAGATGTTTTAGGTGTTGTTGCATAGGATGCTCTAGTATATTCCTTGGATAAAGTATAATCTTGTTTTATAGATTCTATTGCCTCTTTCCATGTAGCCCGAAATAGAGTATTTTTCCATGTTAAAGTCTTTGGAGAATTTGGAAAGATTTATTTAGGGGCTGGTGTGCCTTGTCATATTTTTGGCAAAGGAAAAGTGTAGCTGAAATTGCAGACGGCCAACACATGGGTGTTGAAGGAGGTCATGAAGGTCCTAGTCTTGAAGATGTGGCTAATTTTTTAAAGAAATTTGGGTGATGAGATATGCATAAAAACTCTCATAGCGGATGCACTTGAATTAGTAGGTGGTAATAAAGTAGGTATCCTTTATCTATCTACTTATATTATTGACTCTTCTTCTATTATGAAGATGTGGCTTTGTAGGCTTGGTCACAAGAGCAAGAAGGAGATGCATGTTCTTAAGTAGAAGTCAGATGTCTTTGACAAACTTAAAAATTAGAAAGCCTTGGTGTTCATGGGGGAGATGACTGATAGAGATTAGTGGATAAGGCTGAGTAATTCTAATCAAGGCAATTTGGACAGGGTTTTGATCCAAAGAGAGCTTGTGGGTAAAAAGTCATCACTCACAAGAGAACACAGGTACCAGTGTTGGTCAGGAGGAATTGGTGTCGAACAGACATGTGTCGATGTCAGTCATGTGGAGCCTAGAGCTGGTGGTGTCGAGCAGGGTAAGACCGACGTCAATAAGAGAACCAACTTCAGTGATAGGTAGACACTGATGTCAGTTAGGAAAATGGCGTCAGTAGTTATGATAGTCACATGGAACCAATGTTGCTCAGATGTAGACTGTGTGATGATCGAGGTTGGTCACTAGAACAGATTTTGGGTAGACAACAAGCTGTCAAGGAGTCTCAAATGCCCATGTGGTGGACTGAAAGGGTAAGTAATCCTCAAATTCATTATTCCTCTTCTTTATACTTGTTGCTCACTGAAGAGTAGGAAGGATCTAATAAATAGTGGGAGCATGGCATGAATGAGGAATTTGATTCCTAGGATGCAAAACCAAATGAGAGATTTGGTAGGGTTGCCAGCTGATATGAAAGCACTGAAAGATGAATGGATTCCTTGGTTAAAGAATAGAGAGAATGGACAAGTGAGATAGAAGGCCAGGTCATATGGTCCTTAGGAAGATCCAAGATAGTGGTACAGGTTTGACCAGTGGATGACAAAGCATGGCTTTATTCAATATCACTGCAACCATTGTGGTTTCTTTACCTGGTGGGTGATGATTGCAACATCATCCTGTTACTATATGTTGTGTGTTTTCTTGGTGCAGGGTTACACATATAGGGTTTTTTCTGAGCTAAAGATAAAGTTATTTCAGAAGTTTGTCATGAAGAATTTGGAGGAGTGAAATTCTTTGGCATGAGTAATCCTAGAGACAGGGAAGATCACAAGTTGATGTTGTCATTGGATGATTGTGTGAAGGTAGTGCAGGATGCAGAACCGGGTAGCACACCTATGGATGGACAGTTCATAGAACAGGGTCCCCAATCACATGATGAGGTTGAGTACATGTGTACTCCTTGATATTGCCCCAGTAGTGGGAGTTTTCAGTAGGTTTGTGGCCAATCTGGGAAGGAAGCACTGGAAAGCAATTCAGTGGATTCTCAGGTATCTGAGAAGGACCAACAATAGGTTAACATGCTACGTAGGGTCAGGCACATCAGATATGGTAGGTTACTTGGATGATAGGAGTTGCACCACAATTTGTGTGGTGGTTGGTCTTTAGGATTGATCTTGAAGAGGGATACAAGCCAAGAAATAGATTAGATGGTGTACAAGTACAGCTACAGGTGCAGCTATTTATCTCCAAGTGGGAGATTGTTAAGTTGTGGAGCTAAAATATTTAATGATGCAAACATGGAGGAGGTTGTTGAGAGGTTGCTGAGTTGCAGAGTAAATGAGGTTAGTATGATCAACTGACATCGGTCATATCTAGTGAGCAGAGCAACCGATGTCGGTAATCTCCAGCCAGAGAGGGACCGATGTCGATCGCCTGTGCGGTTTTGAATTGTGAGTTTCACGAATAGTTTGTTAATGAACCAATTCTTTGCATGTTAAAAGACTAATTTTAGTCTTGAGCTACAGATCTAATTATTGTAATTGGATGTCTAATTATTTTTAGCATGAGATCTATATAATAGACTCATGGGTTGTATTATAAAGTGTGCTAGTTGAGAGAGCAAGGTTAGCTCCTTCAAAGTGAAGAGAGCAAGGTGTGTTCCTCTTAGTTCCATAGGGGTGCCGAGTGTGTATGATCAGGTAGATCTATGGGATAGCAAGATCTGGTAGAAGATCCACTAGGGTACTAGTTTGGAGAATCATAAGAACTTGGTGAGGCAAGGACAAGGGTTCTTCAGGGTGTAGAGAGATCTACATGGTAAGTAAGATCATTAATTTGTAGGTGTGTGTGTGTGTGTGTGGTCTAGGTTTGCAAGTGTTTTAAAACCAATTTGATCTATAGGTGACAACAAGATCAGGGAGATCAACAAGACAATAGGTATCAAGATCAGGGGAGATCTACTTGGAGTATGTGTGTATACTCGGTCGTGGAGTACTTGTGTATTGGTAGTAGTGATACTGACTATTGGTACTAGCAGTAGTGATACTGACTGGTTGGAGGTGAAAACCAACTCTATGTTTGAGTTGTGTGTTGGGACCGTAATTGAGAGAGTGAACTCTTGAAGGTGAATTACTGTACACTTGGTGTGGGAAGCCTGTAAGGTGTGGAAGAGTGTGGCATCTCTTCATTGCAATTTCTTTCTAGAAGAGTATTAATACAATTGGGTATTGTCTCTCATATTCTATGTTATTTTTGAATTCTAGTTACTTGTTACTTCTGGTTAAATTCAGCATTTAGTTGCTTGTACATGGTAATCAATTGTGCTTTTGGGTCCTAACAGTTGGTATCAGAGTACTTTATTGTTCTAGATTTCTGACAATTGGTATCAGAGCTAAGGTTGTAGAGAGTAGGTTTGTGTTTGAATATAGCTCACTCTCAAGGGTTTCTGATTGAGTGGGAGTATAGCAATGGCAAAAGAAAGTACACTAAGAATGGAGGAATTCAAAGTCACGAATGGTCAATTATGGTGTTATGGAAAGAAAGAGCAGGTAAAGAAATATTGTTGGTTGGTAGATCAGCATGAAGGAACTGAAGAAGCAGATGTTGCAGGTGTTGTTACATAGGATGCTCTGGTATGTTCCTTGGATAAAGTAGAATCTTGTTTTATAGATTCTATTGCCTCTTTCCATGTAGCTTGAAATAGAGTATTTTTCCATGTTAAGGTCTTTGGAGACTTTGGAAAGATTTATTTAGGGGCTAGTGTGCCTTGTCAAATTTTTGGCAAAGGAAAAGTGCAGCTAAAATTGCAGATGGCCAACACATGGGTGTTGAAGGAGGTCATGCAGGTCCCAGTCTTGAAGATGTGGCTAATTTCTTCAATAAAGTTGGGTGATGAGATATGCATAGAAACTCTCATAGTGGATGCACTTGAATTAGCAGGTGGTAAAAAAGTAGGTATCCTTTATCTATCTACTTATATTATTGATTCTTCTTCTATTGTGAAGATGTGGCTTTGTAGGCTTGGTCACAAGAGCAAGAAGGAGATGCATGTTCTTAAGCAGAAGTCAGATGTCTTTGATAAACTTAAAAACTAGAAAGCCTTGGTGTTCATGGGGGAGATGACTGATAGAGATTAGTGGATAAGGCTGAGTAACTCTAAGTAGGGCAGTTTGGATAGGGTTCTGATCCAAAGAGATCTTGTGGGTAAAAATTCATCACTCACAAGAGAACACAGGTACCAGCGTCAATTAGGAGGAATTGGTGTCAAATATACATGTGTCGATGTCAATCATGTGGAGCCTAGAGCTGGTGGTGTCGAGTAGGGTAAGACTGACGTCAGTCAGAGAACCAAAGTCAGTGATAGGTAGACATCGATGTCAGTTAGGAAAATGGCGTCGGTAGTTAGGACAGTCACATGGAACTAATGTTGGTCGAATGTACACTATGTGATGATCAAGGTTGGTCACTTGAACAGATTTTGGGTAGACAACAAGCTGTTAAGGAGTCTCAAATGCCCATGTGGTGGATTGAAAGGGTAAGTAAGCCTCAAATTCATTATTCCTCTTCTTTATACTCGTTGCTCACTGAAGAGTAGGAAGGATCTAGGAAATAGTGGGAGCATGGCATGAATGAAGAATTTGATTCTTAGGATGCAGAACCAAATGAGAGATTTGGTAGGGTTGTCAGCTGGTATGAAAGCACTAAAAGTCGAATGGATTCCTTGGTTAAAGAATAGAGAGAATGGACAAGTGAGATAGAAGGCTAGGTCATATGGTCCTTAGGAAGATCTAAGATAGTGGTACAAGTTTGACAGGTGGATGACAAAGCATGGCTTTAGCCAATATCATTGCAACCATTGTGGTTTCTTTACCTGGTGGGTGATGATTGCAACATCATCCTATTACTATATGTTGTGTGTTTTCTTGGTGCAGGGTTACACATATAAGGTTTTTTCTGAGCTAAAGATAAAGTAATTTTAGAGGTGTGTCATGAAGAATTTGGAGGAGTGAAATTCTTTGGCATGAGTAATCCTAGAGATAGGGAAGATCACAAGTTGATGTTGTCATAGGATGATTGTGTGAAGGTAGTGCAGGATGCAGAACCTGGCAGCACACCTATGGATGGATAGTTCATAGAATAGGGTCCCCAATCACATGATGAGGTTGAGTACATGTGTACTCCTTGATATTGCCCCAGTAGTGGGAGTTTTTAGTAGGTTTGTGGCCAATCTGGGAAGGAAGCACTGGAAAGCAGTTCAGTGGATTCTTAGGTATCTGAGAAGGACCAATAATAGGTTAACATACTATGTAGGGTCAGGCACATCAGATATGGTAGGTTACTTGGATGATAGGAGTTGCACCACAAGTTGTGTGGTGGTTGGTCTTTAGGATTTATCTTGAAGAGGGATACAAGCCAGGAAAAAGATTAGATGGTGTATAAGTACAGGTACAGGTGCAGCTATTTATCTCCAAGTGGGAGATTGTTAAGTTGCAGAGCTAAAATATTTAATGATGCAAATATGGAGGAGGTTGTTGAAAGGTTGTTGAGTTGCAGAGTAAATGAGGTCAGTATGATCAACTAGCATCGGTCATATCTAGTGAGCAGAGCAACCGACATCGGTAATCTCTAGCCAGAGAGGGACCGACGTCAGTCGCCTGTGCAGTTCTGAACTGTGAGTTTCACGAATAGTTTGTTAATGAACTGATTGTTTGCATGTTAAAAGACTAATTTTAGTCTTGAGTTACAGATCTAATTATTGTAATTAGATGTCTAATTATTGTTAGCATGAGATCTATATAATAGACTCATGGGTTGTATTGTAAAGTGTGCTAGTTGAGAGAGCAAGGTTAGCTCCTTCAAAGTGATTTGTGGGATAGGAAGATCTGGTAGAAGATCTACCAGGGTACTAGATTGGAGAATCATAAGGACTTGGTGAGGCAAGGACAAGGGTTCTTCATGGTGTAGAGAGATCTACATGGTAAGTAAGATCATTGATTTGCAGGTATGTGTGTGTGTGTGCGTGGTCTAGGTTTATAGGTGTTGCAAAACCAAGTTGATCTTTAGGTGGTAGCAAGATCAGGGAGATCAACAACACAATAGGTATCAAGATTAGGGGAGATTTGCTTGGAGTATGTGGAGTACTTGTGTACTGGTAGTAGTGATACTGACTGGTGGTACTGGCAGTAGTGATACTGATTGGTTGGAGGTGAACACCAACTCTATGTTTGAGTTATGTGTTGGGACCATAATTGAGAGAGTGAACTCTTGAATGTGAATTATTGTACACTTGGTGTGGGAAGCCTGTAAGGTGTGGAAGTGTATGGCATCTCTTCATTGTAATTTATTTTTGGAAGAGTATTAATACAATTGGGTATTATCTCTCATATTCTGTGTTATTTTTGAAATCTAGTTACTTGTTACTTCTGGTTAAATTCTGCATTTAGTTTCTTGTACATGGTAATCAATTATGCTTCTGGGTCCTAATAGTTGGTATCAGAGTAGTTTATTGTTCTAGATTCCTGATAATTGGTATCAGAGCTAAGGTTGCAGGGAACAGGTTTTTGTTTGATTACAAGTCACTCTCAGAGGTTTTTGATTGAGTGGGAGTATAGCAATGGTAGAAGAAAGTACACTAAGAATGGAGGAATTTAAAGGCATAAATGGTCAATTATGATGTTATAGAAAGAAAGAGTAGGTAAAGAAATATTGTTGGTTGGTAGAAGATCAGCATGAAAGAACTGAAGAAGAAGATGTTGCAAGTGTTGTTGCATTGGATGCTCTGGTATGTTCCTTGGATAAAGTAGAATCTTATTTTATAGATTCTGTTGCCTCTTTCCATGCAACTCGAAATAGAGTATTTTTCCATGTTAAGGTCTTTGGAGACTTTGGAAAGATTTATTTAGGGGCTGGTGTGCCTTGTCAAATTTTTGGCAAAGGGAAAGTGCGGCTGAAATTGTAGACGGCCAACACATGGGTGTTGAAGGAATTCATGCAGGTCCCAGTCTTGAAGATGTGGCTAATTTCTTTAAGAAAGTTGGGTGATGAGAGATGCACAAAAACTCTCATAGCTGATGCACTTGAATTAGTAGGTGGTAAGAAAGTAGGTATCCTTTATCTATCTACTTATATTACTGATTCTTCTTTTGTTGGGAAGATATGGCTTTGTAGGCTTGGTCACAAGAGCAAGAAGGAGATGCATGTTCTTAAGCAGAAGTCATATGTCTTTGATAGACTTAAGAACTGGAAAGCCTTGGTGTTCATAGAGGAGATGACAAATAAAAATTAGTGGAGAAGTTGAGTAACTCTGAGTAGGGCAATTTAGACAGGGTTTTGATCCAAAGAGAGATCGCAAGTAAAAAGTCATCACTCACAGGAGAACATAGGTACCAGCATCAATCAAGAGGAACCAGCATCGAATAGACATGTGCTGATGTCAGTCATGTGCAAACCAGAGCCAGTGGTGTCGGATAGGGTAAGACCGATGTTGGTAAGAGAACTAACATGAGCGATAGGTAGACACCAACGTCGGTCAGGAAATCAATGTTGGTAGTTAGGACAGTCACATAAAACCAACGTCGATCAGATGTAGACTATGTGGTGACTGAGGTCAGTCACTGGAATGGATTTTGGGCAGACAACAAGCTATCAAGGAGTCTCAAATGCCCATGTGGAGGACTTAAAGGGTAAGTAAGCCTCAAATTTGTTATTCCTCTTCTTTATACTTGTTGCTCACTGTAGAGAAGGAAGGATCTAGGAAACAGTGGGAGCATGCCATGAATGAGGAATTTGATTCCTAGGATGTAGAACCAAATGGGAGATTTGGTAGGGTTGCTAGCCAGTATGAAAGCACTAAAAGATGAATGGATTCCTTGGCTAAAGAATAGAGAGAATGGACACTTGAGATAAAAGGCCAGGTCATATGGTCTTGAAGAAGCTCCAGGATAGTGGTACAGGTTTGACAGGTGGATAACAAAGCATGGCTTTAGTCATTATCATTGTAACCATTGTGGTTTCTTTACCAGGTGGGTGATGATTGCAACATCATCCTATTAATGTATGTTGTGTATTTGCTTGATGCAGGGTTACACATATAGGGTTTTTTTGAGCTAAAGGTAAAGTTAGTTCAGAGGTGTGTCATGAAGAATTTGGAGGAGCAAAATTCATTGGCATAAGTAATCCTAGAGACAGGGAAGATCACAAGTTGATGTTGTCACAGGATGATTGTGTGAAGGTAGTGCAGAATACAGAACCAGGTAGCACACCTATGGATGGACAGTTCACAGAATAGGGTCCCCAATCACATGATGACGTAGAGTAAAAGTATACTCCCTGATATTGCCCTAGTAGTGGGAGTTGTCAGCAGGTTTGTGGCCAATCTAGGAAGGAAGCACTAAAAATAAGTTCAGTGGATTCTCAGGTATCTGAGAGGGACCAACAATAGGTTAACATGCTATACGAGGTCAGGCACTTTGGATGTGGTAGGTTACATGGATGATAGGAGTTGCACCACAAGTTGTGTGGTGGTTGGTCTTTAGGATTGATCTTGAAGAGGGATACAAGCCAAGAAATAGATTAGATAGTGTACAGGTACAGGTATAGGTGCAGCTATTTATCTCCAAGTGGGAGATTGTTAGGTTGTGGAGCTAATAGTTTCACTGATGCAAATATGGAGGAGGTTGTTGAGACGTTGCTGAGTTGCAGAGTAACCAACATCGGTCTAATCAATCGATGTCAGTCATATCCAGTCAGTAGAGCAACTGACATCGGTCAGGGATCAGCCAACGTCGGTAATCTCCAGCCAGATAGGGACCGATATCGATCGCCTATGCGGTTCTGAACTGTGAGTTTCATGAATAGTTTTTTAATGAACTAATTGTTTGCATGTTAAAAGACTAATTTTAGTCTTGAGCTATGGATCTAATTATTGTAATTGGATGTCTAATTATTGTTAGCATGAGATCTATATAATAGACTCATGGGCTGTATTGTAAAGTTTGCTAGTTGAGAAAGCAAGGTTAGCTCCTTCAAAGTGAAGAGATAAAGGTGTGTTCCTCCTAGTTCCATAGGGTTACTGAGTGTGTATGATCAAGTAGATTTATGGGATAGCAATATCTGGTAGAAGATCCACCAGAGTACTCATTTGGAGAATCATAAGGACTTGGTGAGGCAAGGACAAGGGTTATTCAGGGTTTAGAGAGATCTACATGGTAAGTAAGATCATTGATTTGTAGGTGTGGGTGTGTGTGTGCATGGCCTAGGTTTATAGGTATTGCAAAACCAAGTTGATCTATAGGTGGCAGTAAGATCAGGGAGATCAACAACACAATAGGTAGCAAGATCAGGGGAGATCTACTTGGAGTATGTGTATATACTCGGTCAAGGAGTACGTGGAGTACTTATGTACTAGAAGTAGTGATACTAACTGGTGGTACTGGCAGTAGTGATACTGACTGGTTAGAGGTGAACACCAACTCTGTGTTTGAGTTGTGTGTTGGGACCGTAATTGAGAGAGTGAACTTTTGAAGGTGAATTACTATACACTTGGTGTGGGAAGCCTGTAAGGTGTGGAAGAGTGTGGAATCTCTTCATTGTAATTTCTTTTTGGAAGAGTATTAATACAATTGGGTATTGTCTCTCATATTTTGTGTTATTTTTGAATTCTAGTTACGTGTTACTTCTAGTTAAATTCTTCATTTAGTTGATTATACATGGTAATCAATTGTGCTTTCGGGTCCTAACAGTTGGTATTAGAGCAGTTTATTGTTCTAGATTCCTGACAATTGGTATCAAATCTAAGGTTATAGGGAGCAGGTTTGTGTTTGATTATAGATCACTCTCAGGGGTTTCTGATTGAGTGGGAGTATAGCAATGGCAAAAGAAATTACAAAAAGAATGGAGGAATTCAAAGGCATGAATGGTTAATTATGGTGTTATGGAAAGAAAGAGTAGGTAAATAAATTTTGTTGGTTGGTAGAAGATCAGCATGAAGGAACTAAAGAAGCAGATGTTGTAGGTGTTGTTGCATAGGATGCTCTGGTATGTTCCTTGGATAAAGTAGAATCTTATTTTATAGATTCTATTGCCTCTTTCCATGTAGCCTGAAATAGAGTATTTTTCCATGTTAAGATCTTTGGAGACTTTGGGAAGATTTATTTAGGGGCTGGTGTGCCTTGTCAAATTTTTGGCAAAGGGAAAGTGCAGATGAAATTGCAGACAACCAACACATGGGTGTTGAAGGAGGTCATGTAGGTCCGAGTCTTGAAGATGTGGCTAATTTCTTCAAGAAATTTGGGTGATGAGAGATGCACAAAAACTCTCACAGTGGATGCACTTGAATTAGCAGGTGGTAATAAAGTAGGTATCCTTTATCTATCTTCTTATATTACTGATTCTTCTTCTATTGTGAAGACATGGATTTGTAGGCTTGGTCACAAGAGCAAGAAGGAGATGCATGTTCTTAAGCGGAAGTCAGATGTCTTTGACAAACTTAAGAACTGGAAATCCTTGGTGTTCATGGAGGAGATGACGGATAGAGATTAGTGGAGAAGGCTGAGTAACTCTGAGCAGGGTAGTTTGGACGGGGTTTTGATCCAAAGAGATCTCGTGGGTAAAAAGTCATCTCTCATAGGAGAATACAGGTACCGATGTTGATCAAGAGGAACCAACATTAAACAAACATTTGCCAATGTCAGTCATGTGTAGACCAGAGCTGGTGGTGTTGGGCAGGGTAAGACCAATGTTGATCAGAGAACCGACATTGGTGATAAGTAGACACCAACGTCGGTTAGGAAATCAGCATTGGTAGTGAGGACAATTGCATGGAACTGACGTCGGTCAGATGCAGACTGTGTGGTGATTGATGTCATTCACTGGAATGGATTTTGGGCAGACAACAAGCTGTCAAGGAGTCTCAAATGCCCATGTGGAGGACTAAAAGGGTAAGTAAGCCTCAAATTCATTATTCCTCTTCTTTATACTCATTACTCACTACAGAGTAGGAAGGATCCAAGAAATAGTTAGAGCATGGTATGAATGAGGAATTTGATTCCTAGGAAGTAGAACCAAATGGGAGATTTGGTAGGGTTGCCAGCCGGTTTGAAAGCACTGAGAGATGAATGGATTCCTTGGTTAAAGAATAGAGAGAATGGACACGTGAGACAAAATGCCAAGTTATATGGTCTTGAGGAAGCTCTAAGATAGTGGTATAGGTTTGACAGGTGGATGACAAAGCATGGCTTTAGTCAATGTCATTGTAACCATTGTGGCTTCTTTACTAGGTGGGTGATGATTACAACATCATCCTATTATTGGATGTTGTGTGTTTGCTTGATGCAGGGTTACACATATAGGGTTTTTTCTAAGCTAAAGGTAAAGTTAGTTCTGAGGTGTGTCATGAAGAATTTGGAGGAGCAAAATTCTTTAGCATGAGTAATCCTAGAGATAGGGAAGATCACAAGTTGATGTTGTCACAGGATGATTGTGTGAAGGTAGTGCAGGATGCAGAACTGGGTAGCACACCTATGGATGGAAAGTTAATTGAATAAGGTCCCCAATCACATGATGAGGTTGAGTACATGTGTACTCCTTGATATTACCCCAGTAGTGGGAGTTGTTAGTAGGTTTATGGCTAATCCAAGAAGGAAGCACTGGAAAGTGGTTTAGTGGATTCTCAGGTATCTGAGAGGGACCAATAACAGGTTAACATGCTATGCAGGGTCAGGCACTTTGGATATGGTAGATTACTTGGATGATAGGAGTTGCACCATAAGTTGTGTGGTGGTCGGTCTTCAAGATTGATCTTGAAGAGGGATACAATCCAGGAAATAGATTAGACGGTGTATAAGTATAGGTACAGGTGCAACTGTTTATCTCCAAGTGGGAGATTGTTAGGTTGTGGAGCTAAAAGCTTCACTGATGCAAACATGGAGTAGGTTGTTGAGAGGTTGTTGAGTTGTAGAGTAACTAACATTAGTCTGATCAATTAATGTCGATCATATCCAGTGAGTAGAGCAACTGACATCGGTCAGGGATCGGCCGACATCAGTAATCTCTAGCTAGACAGGGCCCGACATCAGTCACCTATGCGGTTTTAAACTGTGAGTTTCATGAATAGTTTGTTAACAAACCAGTTGTTTGCATGTTAAAAGGCTAATTTTAGTCTTTAGCTATGGATCTAATTATTGTAATTGAATGTCTAATTATTGTTATCATGAGATCTATATAATAGAATCATGGGTTATATTGTAAAGTGTGCTAGTTGAGAGAGCAAGGTTAGCTCCTTCAGAGTGAAGAGAGCAAGGTGTGTTCCTCCTAGTTCCATATGGGTGTTGAGTGTGTATAATTAGGTAGATCTATGGGATAGCAATATCTGGTAAAAGATCCACTAGGGTACTTGTTTGGAGAATCATAAGGACTTGGTGAGGCAAGGACAAGGGTTCTTTAGGGTGTAGAGAGATCTACATGGTAAGTAAGATCATTGATTTGTAGGTGTGTGTGTGTGTGTGTGGTCTAGGTTTGTAGGTGTTGCAAAACCAAGTTTATCTATAGGTGGTATCAAGATCAAGGAGATCAGCAACGCAACAGGTAGCAAGATCAGGGGAGATCTACTTGGAGTATGTGTGTATACTTGGTCATGGAGTATGTGGAGTACTTGTGTAATGGTAGTAGTGATACTGACTGGTGGCACTAGCAGTAGTGATACTAACTGGTTGGAGGTGAACACCAACTCTGTGTTTGAGTTGTGTGTTGGGACCGTAATTGAGAGAGTGAACTCTTGAAGGTGAATTATTGTACACTTTGTGTGGGAAACCTGTAAGGTGTGGAAGAGTGTGGCATCTCTTCATTGTAATTTCTTTCTGGAAGAGTATTAATACAATTGGGTATTGTCTCTCATATTCTATTTTATTTTTGAATTCTAGTTACTTGTTACTTCTAGTTAAATTTTGCATTTAGTTGCTTGTACATGGTAATCAATTGTGCTTCTGGGTCCTAACAGTTGGTATTAGAGCAGTTTATTGTTCTAGATTCCTGATAGTATGAAGATCTTATTTAGTAGTGCCATCCCTCTATGGATTCCCATTATAAAAATGGTAATGGGGATAGGTCTCTTGGAATGCTCTTTCAAGGTGAAACTCTCCCTAGGTAGTACCATTTTGATAGAACTCACTCTGAATGGTGGGACCTTTTCTATGTAATGATAGTATGTAGATCATAAGTAACATCTATGATAGGAAATATTAAATACCTATTGAATGTTTTTCCTAATATAGACATGATGATAGTGTCATTATCTAAATAATGAAGGTATCCTCCATCCATGATTTATGCTTCAAACAATATCCCCTGTAGTAGATCAATATATGGCATCACCTCAGGATTTACATCTATATAATGTAGGTCTTGTCTTTTGAATATGAGAATGTCCTCTATTATCTTCTTATCTTCATCTAATATGTCCTTCTAGTAAAAATTAATCCACATTCTTTACTACTCAAAATGATGAATAATTCAAATATCACCCATCAAACATAATAGGCTCAAACATTGTATCTGGGTTTTATATAGAATCCTTGATTGAGAACTTGGATGGTGTTGAGGCTCTATTATGAAATCTAATATTTACATTAGGTATTTACTGTAAAGTAAATAGTACTTAAAATTATGTAACTTAGTAAATAATATTTTATTTTTATGTGAAAATAATATATTTGTTAGTTTTTTATACTTGTGAGTCCATTAATGGGTGAAATATTATTAGTCCTTCCTATTATTTAGGAATTTATTTTGCCTATTCTATTGGATATATAATATCCATTGTATTAATAAATATAATATAGTGTAATTAGTTATTCTTTATGTATTTGTCCTATGAATTATATTTAGTTTATGTGCATGATTTAAGTATGTGTTTGGCTCTTTAAATTGACAAAAGTGGCATCAAAGCATTTATGACTTCTTGAGCACTATGTGAGGTAGTAATAATGGTTTTATAAACATATAATTACAAATTGAAGTTACTAGGAATAGTGAAATATGGTGAGTAGAATGTTTATCTACCAATACAATGTCCCTGTGCGTCACTTATCTAGATCATTTTAACCATTATTCACTACTGGAAAATACTTGATCAATATCATGCATTTTGAGCACCATCAAATGTTTAATGTAGTTGTTATAGAATATTTATAGGTCTTTGCATACCTGGTAGGTTCATGTACTTCTAGCATAATTGTCACTCCATCACATAAATTCTACCAATCTCCATGTTACATCATCATCCTACTCCTCTTCTACCAGTATTCCATTCACCATCAGGTATGCAAATTAACATTGCATAATATTTATATAAGATTTTATTATTTTATAGTAACTATCTATTCAATGTGTTGATAATAAATGACTATAGTTCATGCATTTGTTTGACGGATCAATTATTATTTTAGTTGATTCTAATGTCATTTTTTTATTATTGAGATTTCATAAAATTGAAGTCAGTCTTGTCTTATCATTTATATTATGAGTATAAAGTATTAGTTACATTTTTTATTAATAGTTGTGTTCCATAGTTAATTAAAGTCTCTTAAAAATAGTGAGTTTAATAGATTTTATTTTATTAAATAAATATATATAAGTATGGTTTTTAATTAATTTGTTAAAATTAAGTCAAAATATCATTTGTTAAAAAAAAAAGGATCCATTTTTTTCATTTAAATCCCAAAAGTGTCAAAATTATTAGTCATGGTTTTTTAAGGTCATAGTTATTTTCAAAATTATTGAGTCCTATCTAGGTGAATATTAGGGTTTTATTTAGGTGATTATTAGGAAAAAAATCTTTGTAAAAGATGCATTATCAATTTAATCCAACATCCTGTGAGAGTGTCAAAATGGAAAAAATTGGTCATGTTGAAAATTTTAAGGGAAAAGACTTTCACACCTAGTAAATACGAACCCACTTATTTTTAATCAATAAAGACCTATGGGATATTGTTGATGGAAAAGTGAAAAAACCCAAAGATGTAGATGAAGCAATGAAATGGGAGATCAAATATTGAAAATATATAATAATCATTGGATTTGGGCTATCTCATGCTTATTTTCATCATATTGATTTGTCTAAATCCTCAAATACAATTTGGCTAGCATTAAACTAATTATTTGGTTCACATGCTAGAAGCATATCAATTGCATTGAAGCAAAGGTTTTTTGGTCTCAAAATGGATGAAGGTGATAACATGGTGGATCACATCATTAAGTTTCATTCCATCTCAAATCAATTAGCTAGAATTAAAATTGAGGTACATGATGATGATGCAAAAGTAGTTTTATTGAATAGGATGCCACCCAATTATTCTAATATAGTTTTTAAATTGAGTAAAATCAATCCTAGTTTAGAATATATCATTTATTCTTTACTTGATGAAGAAAAAATAACTATGATTGTTGAATTAGAGGAAACTATAATGTATGGTAAAAATAAGAAAGATAACACATTTATTAATAAAAAATTCAAATATGAAGAAACTTTCAAAGATATAAAGAAATAGCTCACCTATTTGTATAGTAAGCAAGTTGATCACATGTATATTATTTGTAGAAAAAGAGCACAAGATTTACTTGATGGAAAACTACAATAAAATGCCATGGCCATAGATGAAGAAGAAGAGAATAATGAGCAAAAAAATACTACTCACAAAATATCTAAGTCAAGAAGACTATGTCTATTAATTGAATGTATTGGAGGTTAGAGGAAACACAGAGGAAGGAAGTCTTTCAGTGACTTGTCATCAATCACCAACAATGGGGTTATACCAATGATATAGTGACATATATAGTATGGTGTGATTTTCATATTTTTTAGTTGTGTGTATTTCAGTTTTCAGTGTGGTGTGGTAGTTATATTTATTTTTTAGCATGTGTGAAAAATAAGAACAATTGTACCTATTCACTTGTGAATGATATTCCCATGTAACCCTTTTTTATATTTACATTGAAGAATATTGATCTAAAAATCATTGCATCAATCATGATGAATGGTTAGTGGTGAGCCTAAAAAAACCATTTTGTAAGGTTAGTGGTGAACTTGAGAAAACCATGTTGTAAGGTTAGTGGTGAAGCTAAGAAACCCATTTTGTAAGGTTATAGGTGAACTTGTGAAAACCATTTTGGAAGGTTATTGGTGAGCCTATGAAAACCAATTACAAATGAGTGTGGAGGAATATATGTTCAATAGAACATGTATGTGGAGAAGATCATGAGCACATGGAGGTGTAGCATGCTAAAATCAGAAAAAGAGATATATTATACCATGTATAAACTATGGGGGGGGGAATGTTAGGATATCTAGTATTTATATTAGGTATTTACCATAAATTAAATAGTACTTATAGTTATGTAAGTTAGTAAATAATATATTATTGTTATGTAACAATAATATATTTGTTATTTTGTTATACTTGTGAGTCCATTAATAGGTGAATTTTTATTAGTCCTTCCTATTATTTAGGAAGTTGTTTTGCCTATTCCATCAGCTATATAATATCCATTATATTGCCAAATATAATATAGTGTAATTAATTAATCTCTATGTATTTGTCTTGTAAATTATATTGAGTTTATGTACATGATTTAAATTTGTGTTTGGTTCTTTGAATCCACAACAATCTCCCTTATAGGTCCTAAATGATGATTCCATAGAAACTCTGTTGAGTACTGGTATGTTCCAATCTAGATAATGACATCTCTTTACTTAGCTAAATTTCAAAAATGGAAAATCATTATGATAGTAGTTAGGGATTTTGGGATCGCTTGAGGTTGAAGTCTACTCAAGATCAAAGATTGAATGCCATGATATTATTTAGGGGATTAATGTAAATAGATATCCTACATTGATTTTTAGTTTATGCACCATTACTCATTAACATCTATGAGATCATCACCTTCATTCAATTTGAATTCAACTACCCTTCCCTAGTGTGCATTCCATGTAGGATGCCTTGTATTCTGGGGTACCATAGTGTAGCATTTCATCCCTTACATGTGTCATTGTATATCCCAATCAATAAAATTCAAACTTTGCTTTCAGTCCAAAATACTTTGAAGCATAGAATGTATTTAGGAAATATTTTCTCCCAAAGTTTTTAAATCAAAAGTTTTTGAAACTAAGTTACCAAAACAAAGCTATCATAAGAATCCTTCTAATGAAAAATTATTTGTAATGAGATATTGTGATACGAAGTCTTTGATGTGTAAATGCCTGACATAAAAGCCTCTGATAAGAATATTCTTGAAGAGAATGTTTATAAAATAAAAGTTACCAATGAGAATATTTCTAATGTAATTCTTCTAAAATGAAAGTTTTCAAAGACTAAGTTTCTATAGTGAAGTATCTAAAATGAAATTTTCCAAAGAATAAGCTTCTGAAGACTAAGACATCAAAGAAATCTGTGGAAGTGAAATTATGCCAAAGTAATTATTTCCAAAGTGAAACTTCTTGAAATGAAATTTCTAAAAGGAAAGTTCCCAAAATGAAAGTTATGAAAGGAAAGTTCCTAAAATGAAACCTCCAAAGTGAAACTTACCAAAATGAAAGTTGTTGATGATAAACCTTCCACAGAGAATCTTTTTGAAGTAAATGTTTTTGATGTGAATGTTTCTGACATGAATATTTATGATATGAAAGTCTTCAAAGAGAAGTTTTTGATAGAAAGATTTTGAACTAGAATTTTGACAAAGAATAATCCATAATAGAAAAATCTTCATACCTATCATGTAAATCCACTATTTTCATCCTTTTCATTAATAGGTTAGTCTAAGCAAGTTCATCAAAAATTATACCACAATATGATTCAACATTAAAAACACTAATTTAACATTAAAAACACTGATTTTGTACAAGTATCATAACCCTCAAAGATCAAAAGTAATCCAATATATTCACTATTTTAAAAAAAAATGGGGTCCCCACTTTTTAAATAAAAATATAGACTGGAATGTGTTGAATAAAAAATGATGATAGTATCATACCAGTCTTAGCTAGTCGTCTTTGGTTAGTCTAGTTGCACCATAATGATTTTAGGGTCAACCTCTATTATTGACTAAGTAATGATTTAACCCCTTACCATTATGATAGGTTTGATTTTTAGGTTGTATTATTGTAATTTATCCATCCATCATCCTCTACATTCCCCCACTTCATTTTATCCTAACACAAGCTTTATGGCTAGGTCAAGAATAATGGCGATCACCTTATTTCTAAGGACATAGTGTTGAAACTTATTCAAAACATTTATTAATTCATAATAATGTTTATCCAAGGTGGATTAATTCAATTCAACATCCTTAAAATTCATATTCATGAAGGCTATAGGGTGATCTTCTTCACTAATTTTATAAGTAAGCATAGGGGTAATGGTATGCTTTAGAGGTGCAGTAGAGGTGTAAATACTTTGTGTATTTTAGGTTAATCAAGACCAATACTTATATGATGAAATTATTGATGTTTGGAAAGGATGTTTTGGCTAAGGGAGTCCAATCCACTTTAACTATTATTTATACATAATATTTAAAGGCTTAACAATCTCATGAAAACTAGATATGAACTTGTGTATAAAGTTAATCTTACCAAAAAAAGATTTTAGGTATTTCATCCTATTAGGGAGGGGTAATTTCAAAATGGTATTAGCCCATTCAGGGTAAATGAATATACCTCATTTATTTATAATGTGACCAAATAGCTTACCTTTCATGATGTCAAGACATGTTTTTAGGGTTGATGGAGATACCATAACTTTTGCATGTCTCAAATACTTTCTACAAGTGGTAAACATGGTCAAATATGCATTTTAAAAATATAGTTAGATAATCCATGTAGATATTATGCATTTAATTATCAAACCTTATAATTTAAATACATATTCCTCTATAAATTGGCTAATATATTAATTAGGCTGAATGGCATCCTTTTATAGGCAAAAAATTCCAACTTTGTCATAAAATCAGTCCTGGATTTATCTTTTTGGTTCACTAAGACCTAGTTATTCCTTAAGAATCCATCTATAAAATAAATCATATGAGATGCACTTGCCATATGAATCCCTTCATCCAAGGATGAAAATTTATAATTTTATTTATATGAGGCTCGATTCAAATTCTTGAAATCAACTCATAGCCTAATCTCCACATTTTTCTTATGAATATGAACTATGTTGGTGACCCAATTGGAATGTTGGACTAAGAAAATAATTCCCATCAATAGAAATTTTCAAAATTCCTTATGAATAAAGGTTTCTAAGATATGTTTTGTAATTTATTGTCTCTGCCTAAATGGATTATTTCCTTGATTAAGTGGGATGTTGTGTGTTATTACAATTGGATTAGATATCTTTAAGTCTTTATATGTCTAAGAAATGATGTCTCTATATTGTATAATAAATTACTTAAGCTACTTTACTTTGGTCCAAGTATAAATAGGACCAATTTTAAAATCTCTAGGTTGATCAAGGGATCCCGAGTTGATTATGTGTAAACATTGGTCAATGTAGAATACTCTCTTTGGTATATTTGATTTGTATATGGACCTATCCATGTCAAATTCTCTTTTGAGTGAGATCATACACTTCAAGATGTGGTTTTATCTCAATTTATTGACACCATCTCTATCATAATAATCATAATGGGGATTTTATCTATCCAATTCATCTATAACTTGGGTACTAAATCTTATTAAATTGTTTAGGACATCCAATGTGTGGTGATCATTATTTAAAACCTAAAAATTTTCAATTTTTTTTGGGACTAAAGGGAATGGTATGATCTCTCTATAAAAGAGATCTAACTTTGATTCATATAGAGGTGATAGATTTTCATATTAGGCTATGAAAGAATCTATGAGCTAGTTCTCTTCCCTATGGATAGGTATGACATTGAAGGCATTAAACATTTCTATCAGATCTCATGCCCAATATTTTTATTTCCTCAATTAAGAAAGTTTTTAATCGAACTTAATTCTAACTTGGTTGACTACTAAATTGAATTCCACATCCACCCTTAGCTCTTTGACCTTGTGCTTTATATAAAATTATAGGACTAGTATCAAGGCTTTGTATTACATGAGGTTGTTAGTATAAGGGAACTATAGTCTATAGGTTTATGAGTGCTATCCTTATGGGTTAATTAATATAATCCCATCTCCATATCCTTACTTGGAATAGGCCCCATCAAAATATAGAGGCCATAATTTTAATAATTCTTGATCTTTATTAGTCTTGCTCTTCATTTTTTGTGGGTAGAGTATAAATTTGAATGTCATAATATATTATGTTTACCTTTTCATTTTTGGTATTATACTTCATGATAATGTGTTTCATCATAGTTTCTCTAGGAGTATATATCTGAATTGGTATGCCTCCCAAGTTAGCCACATATGTCAAAAGTTTGTGTCAATATACCAATTTAAGGTTTTAGATAGGTCCCTATTACGTAGAATTACATATACCTTATAGATCTATAATATTTGAATATACATGAATTATTAGACTCTAGGTTTAGACTCCAATTGAATATGCAAATTCAATAGTTCACCTACCACCATAACTTTATACTTATCTAGTTAGACCACTATTTTATCAAATTTTATAGGGATTAGTCCCAACTTTTCACAAACTCTAGTAGACATGATGTTTGATAAGGATTTAAAATAGACCATAAAATTGTGTGAATTCTTACCAAATAGATGAAATATGAAGAGGAAGGGAGGAACATCAAATATTTTCTTATATATTAGCATGTTTGTATGTGCAATATTATTCTTAAGATTGGTCAATTTTTATATTAAGGACTTTAGGAGGAGATCTTATTTCTCATTGATCTAGGATAACTCATGTAGGGTGGTGTTCACTTTGATCTTTTTCATAACCTCTACTATGTTATAGCTTGTCCTACTAGGATAATTTGCACTTTTTAAAGAGGTTTGGGGTCATTTTATTTTTTAGGTAGAGGATTGTTTTTATTTCTAAGTTCATGGGTGTCACACCATTTTTTGAAGGAGTAGACTTAGTAATGGTTTATCATTTTATCTAAATCTTAAGGGAATATTTAATTCACTACCAAAAATAAAAATCATGAACCTTATTAGTGGCCTCCTTGGGTTCATTATCGACTTGAATTAGGAACTTGATGGTCTCTAACACCATGTAAGTGTTCAGAGGTCTCAATGTCCTAAGGGCATTAGATGAGTTAGAAACATTTGGGTGGTTAGGAACTACCTCATATCCCTCCATCTCTTTCTAGAGAATATAAAAGTCATTTCATAATTAAATGTAATCTATTTATTTGTGTTAAGAAGTGTTATGCACTTGACACCAATTTGGTAAGGCCATTTCATAGATATTAAGCTTGTGAAGCTTATTGGATGAAGGTTCTTATTGGTTGTGTAGATCACCATTTTAAGCGATGTTAGTTTATTGTTAGTGATTCAAAACCAAAATAGAATGACAAACATAACATCTCAAACATGATCCCTTAGATAGGTCAATGTCTAGGAAGACATAAAAAAATATAAAAACATAACCAATTGTTATACCTTTTTGATGGATTTATTCTCGAATCCATATTGAAAGAATGTTTGTGCCCATATTATAGAGCTAGGAATTTTTATCAATGTCACTTATTAATTTTGATGACATCTCCCCTCATCTATGAGTGATTTGATTAAGGAATGGAATAAACATTGAAGTTTTTCAATATGTTTATAAATTATTTCATTTCAAAAAAAAATTGATATGCCTAAATTGCTTATCCTCTATTTATAGTTTACTCAGATTGATTGTAATTATTAGGTGTTAATCTAGATGAGTGGTTAAAATTCATTTCAATTTGAGTAATTAATGGGATAAATATTTTAAAAAGAGGTTGAATTATTGAGGCATGACTTCCAAATTTTGATTTTGCTTGTATTTATGAAAATTATTGACAACTTTATATGTGATTTCATGATGATGTCATAATCAAAATATTTATTGAATATTTGAATATTACATAATTATAAATTACTTAATTTAAATGGATTTATTTATATAGCTATTTGATTTGATTTTATAGGATACTTAACCCTGATTAGCTTCTGTGTGATTTATGAAATATCAAAATTTAAAGACTTGCTCTAGTTAAATACCCCAAAACATTTATTTTAAAATAATAATTTAAATCCAAGTGAATCAAATGAAGCTAATGTTTAGTTATGGTTCATTACCCCAAACACAAATTCATCGATACATTTCAAAGTATGCACATAACGTGTGCAGAATAATTAGATTTTTTAATGGGTTTTTACTTGATTCATGTGTTATTATATAAATTAGTCCTAACTTGCAATATTAACATGGAAGTGTTGAGAATTGAGTGTCTACATTTTAACCTTGCTTGAAAGGGTGTTGTGAGACACAAATAAAGGAATGAATTTTCATAGAATGAAAGATTTAATAAATATTGAAGAATGATGTGTTCACATTTTTTTTTCATTTTATGATAAAATACTTCACAACGATAACCCAAATGTCATTTAGGAAGTCATTGATGCCCCATCAAAGGAGTGGATAAAAATATATATAGATATTTTTTTATGGATATGCCCTCAAAAAGAAGAAAAATGCATGATTCAAGTAGAAGATGTTGAAAAATGCGATAATAGAAGAAAATTGGAAGAAAAATAGACAAACAAGCCATAAATAGGCCTCCTAAGAATAAAATGAAGGAATGGGAGAGGTAAGGGTGGAAAATTCAAATTTAAAGCTATAAATTAACCCTTGGGGTGATAATGATTCATTTTCACTCTTCCCTCTTAAAATTTTAAAATCTGCATTTATGCATTAAATCTATAAAGAGAATGGTGCATGTTCTAAACTAGAGGCATCTTAGCAAGTGAGTGGAAGAGTAATTGATTAACAAGGATCAAAACATCAATAGGTACCTTTAGTTTTTGTGAAATTTGTCATTTAATGCATTTAATTCCAATTAGAAGTACATGGGTTGGTGAAATAATTATTTAAAAAACACATAAAAGTGGAAAGATCACTTTTGGAAATGGTGGTATGATTGGTCTAACACCAAGGTTATTACCAATTTGACAGTATCATCAAAATCTAGGAAATTCACCAAAATGGTGAAAATGACAAGAAAATGGTGAGATCACCAATAAAAATGCAAGATCACCCTATGAGATAATAAGATCACTAGAAAATAGTGATAGTGTGAAAAGGTTTGAAGGATTGGTCAAATGATGAGAACATCCTACAAATCAATGGTAGCATCCTGCAAAATAGTGATATTATCTTGAAAATGGTGATAACACAAACAAGAAAAAAATTCTAGAGAAAATAAGGGGAATGTCAATAAAATGGTAGGAACTCCTTGCTAAATGATGATTTTACCAAAAATGGAAAAATCATCCAAGACTAAATGGATGAAATTAGAAGAGAAATTTTGAGGAGACTAAATGCGTGAATATTATAAGTTTGAAATTAGAAGAATATGACTTTGATATCAATTATAGAAATAGATAGAAGTAAATGAAAAAAAAATTGACATGTTTTTGACATGCAAGATTGATTTGAGGTCTTAATTACTTATGAGAAATGTTCATGCATATTATGATGAGATAGCATATGGAATAAGGAGATGGTATTATTTCAATATAATTTATGATTGATTCACATGGCATGGATTTTAGTGATTTTTGCAAATAAAGCCTACCTATTAGTATTATTTGAGCGTTGGAATTTTGAGACTTCCATGTTCCACTTTCCCATAGGTGAGGAGATAGTGACCCTTGAGGAAGTGTGGTGGATACTTCTAATTCCTACTTAAGGACCGATGATTCAATGGATGTATCAAGGAAAACTAGTTGTGTTATAGGAATTGATTGTCATTATAGATATTGTCATTGAGGGTGGGGATATAGACATTGATGCCCTAGATTATTTAGAATTCCCACCAGATGTCATCATAAGAAGGGATGAAAATATGACAATAGTAAATTTATTTAGAGGATAGGCATATGGCTAGATATAATCACTAATCTAGATATAGGGATAGGAATTAGGAATTTATACAAGCACCTCCTCTATAGCCACCATAACCATAAATATATAGATATGTATTGATTTTGATGGTGATTGTTAGTATTCTCTTATTACCTAATAAAAGTACATGATATTTTTAGATATGCCTAATACGCCTCTTGTTTGATTTGATTGGGACCCTATAGTATTAGCCCAATTGTACAGGTATCTTTATATGTATTCATATTGATGGAACTAGAGCAGTGGGTTGACCATACAGTTTTAGGTTTAGTCTTAGGAATACATTTCCATAGAGTGGCTAATTAATTAGAGTCTAAAGTGAGGCCCATAGGATCCATATATGTATGCTTGGTATACTACAAGAGTTTACCTTCAAGGCCATAGAGGAGATGTGTATTAATATAAAAAATTCATTGATGATATGGTTGGTGGAGATTTCATATGGTACCCATATATGGTGATTTTATTTTGTTGGGTAGAGGATAGGAATGAGTCCTAGTATATGACCATGTCATGATATATTATAAGATGGCATGATTTCATAATGGATTGGTACAGACCTAACCACTTGTAAAAATAGTTTTATTTCTAGAATGATGTTCCTAATGGACTAAATTATTTTGAGCACGTCACATGAGATATCAGAGAGTGGAGGCCACCCATCCTAAGGGTGGAAGTGGTTTCTAATTTTTTACTAGTAAATCTAGTAGCATGGGCTTATATTAGAGGTGTAGTTGATTTTAAGATGATAGATGCATATGCAACATGGTGGGCATAGTATAGGGTGGTAAAATTGACTTGGACGAAACCTTAGTAGCTAGGATAACATCACATGATGAAGATATAAAGGTAGGTAAATGTATAGGTTCCCTTGTAGGTATAGGACCTAGTGTAGTAACTACCACATGCACCTCCACATCATATTCTATAATAGGTTTTATAGGTGTTATTTCAACAAGTTGTACAAAATAATATGCCTATGATTATATACTTTGGGTCAAATTCTAAGATATGGGGTATTAAGAATGTGGTTTTGGATGATGATGGGGATGGAGGATAGGGTCCCACCATAGATGTAGAAATGGTAGATGTGATAGTTGGGGGATCTAGCCAATGTATAGTGGAGTTAGGTCCTTAGGGGTCCACAAGATCAATAAAGGATCAATATCTCATAGACATTTTATAAGGGAGATAATTATTAGAGTGAAAAATATCTTAGGTTTAGATCAAGATGTGGAAGGGATACAGGCTAAGCTAGTGATAACTTAGGGTGAGACCACTAGACTACATGACATCATCATAGATAATTATGCATATATTACAACTTTGAGGGGGAAGGTTTCCCAGATGATTTTGATATAGGTATAACTTATTATGTGGGATGTATAATTAGTTACTACCATTAGTGAGTGGGATAGGTCCCAAGTAGAGAGAGATGGAGCTCAGGAAATTATTTAGAGGCTTTATGGGGAGTGGGATACACCAAAATATATTGTTATCAATTAGGGTTTGGCCAAAGCACTAGATAGTTTATTGTAAGTTAAGGATGATTATCTTTGGACCAAGGATGAGGATAGGTACTATCAGAGTCTATATGAGTGTGTAATGTTATTAGGAGCTATGGAACCTAGATTAAGAGAGCACACTCAAAGCCATAGGTCTAGTTAGGCCTCTAAATCATTCCATACTTCTACATTAGAGCGATCATTGGAATAAACATTTCCATAATAGAGAGTGATGGGCACACCACCACTACCACTAGAACCAAGTACATGATAGATATTTTAATAAACATTACCTAGAGATTTTCATAGCCAGAGTTGATAGTATGATTTTAGCTCTAAATTTTGTATTTTGGTGATGTATATGTATATAATTATGTATAGACATTGATTTTGAGATGTATCTAAATATTAAATTTTTATCACCTAATGTATATGGAATTTGATATTTTTTGATATATATGATGTTGATTTTGATTTCATGGATATTGGCATATGGTGTAGAGTAGATATCTAATGTTGATGTGGATGTACATTTGTTTGCCATGATTCTTTTGTTTTTAATTTTCATGATGATGTTGTAGTTGATCTAGATATCAAATGTTATTGATGTTGAGATTATTTTTATTATTTGATCATGATGTCAAAAAATTTATGAATAGTTTTATATCCTTATTTGGAGATGCACATCCTAATTAGCATATATATAGCCATGTTGTTCCATTTGTTTTGATTGTGTTGGTGATGAAAAATGTAATGATGTTTGCATTATTATTTTGACATATGAGCACATGTGTAACCATCTCATGAGGGGTTTCCTTCTCTTCATATGACATTGATATATAAGTCTCCCAAGAATTTTATTATTGATGTTGAAACTAATATTATGCATCATAATTTTAAAAAATCATGATAACCTTTTTTTTTCCATTTTTGTATGGACTAGTTTAGATACAAACATTAACAACTCAAGATCAAGATATGAAAAATCAAGAACTAAGTGTAAAACATAATTCAATAAATAAAGATAGACTAGTAAATAAATAAATAAATAAATATATATATATATATATATATATATATATATATATATATATATATATATATATATATAATTTTAAAACTTAATATCAGGATATTGTAATCAAGATGTATGTTTCAAACATAATATACTAAACAAACATAATGAAATTTAAATGTGATTAAAATAAATAAATAAGTAATCAAATAAACTATTTAAACAAATAGAAAACATAACTAAAAGTAATAAACAAACAAGTAAATAGTGTGAATGGGAATGTGTAAATGATATGCTAATATTTGTGATCTACTCCTAAGTCTATGGAGTACCATATAGGAGAGTAGGAAAAATTAGATGAAGAGGGGGAATTTAATAATAATGGATTAGTTGCACAAACTTCAAATACCCCATGCAACTAAAAACTACCTACATAGTTTGT
This sequence comes from Torreya grandis, assembly GCA_037957365.1. NCBI lineage: Eukaryota > Viridiplantae > Streptophyta > Pinopsida > Cupressales > Taxaceae > Torreya > Torreya grandis. Next base: position 248,171 of record JARHVA010007378.1, read on the forward strand.
GTAGAATATGAGGGATTCACAAAATGGTGAGATCTTAATAAGATAGGCTTATAAAATGGTGAGAGCATGGTATAATTGTCTCACAAAATAATGAGTTTAAGAGAATTGATAATAAAGGATAATGTTGATAATAAAGGACAAAGAGAATAAAATATGAATGATCACTCATTTGATACCCATAAATTTTTCTATCCTATGTATGTCCATAATTGGCACAATTATACATGGAAATGATGCATTAATATAACAGTGGCAAATCTATCCCAAGATATCCCATGTATTTAATGTTAGAGGTATAGTCACTGAGAGGGGGTGAATCGATGAGCCCAAATAATCCAACTTAAATTTCAAAGCTTTCAAAACTCTTAATCAATTACCACAAGAATTCATGAAGCATGCACATCATTCATAGTAATGAACAAGAGAGACAATGTAATATCAAGGACATAACACATAATATATGTGGAAAAACCTCTTGGGAGAGAAAACCCATTATTATGCCTTTAACCAGTTTTGTGTCTAGGGATATGTGTGGTTGACTTGTGGCTTACATACCTCTTACTTAATTGTTAAATTTCTCTATGTTCTTAGATAGGTCAACCTATGGAATAACCTTGGATAAGTAGACTATATATAGGAGGTAGTGGTTTGTCTTTAATCATCATTTGAATTATTCTACTATTAGTGCATTATTGTGGAGGTTTCCCCCTTGAAGTGGCTTTGTTATATTATCTAGTATTCTATTCTACTATCAATTATCACTATGTAATCTCTAATATTTTCTTATTATGTGCAATATAAAATCATTCTGTGTGAAATTCTAAGTAATTACATTACAAGTGGTATCATAGCTTTGATTTGGGAAAGTTTCCTATTACATTTATTTTGGATCTGATGAGGCATGGCTTTTGGGAGCAGTGAAAGTGGAAAAACATAACTTACAATTTGGGAAGAATTAATTTTTTTGTTATTAGAGTATTGCTCAAAACACTTTTTTTTTAAATATTTAAAAAAAAAGTATAGAATTTTTTTTCCCTTACACACTTGCAGTCATTGGATTCATCTCAATGAGATGATCACAATGGTTTATCATATTGGTACACTTTTTTTGTACCAAAAATTTTACTCTAGTGTGTAAATTTATTCATTAGATTCATCTTGGCAAGGTGATCACAAAGGTACCATTTCTTAGTACACTTTTTTTAGGGTCAAAACCCTCATAGGGTTTGTTTATGGTAGGTCCTTTAACTCAGGGAAGAAAAGGGGCACCAAAAAATCCTAAGACTCCTACCAATGACATGGAATCTAGAACTTTAGATCTAGTGATTTTTCAGCTTCAAGAGGACACAAAAAACTTGGTGAGGCATGATGACTTTATTAAAAGCCAAGCTAATGTTCTAGGGATGCACTGATAGATTAATGGAGTTCATAGTGAATTTTAGTATATCACTACATAATTGTCTACCCTCACATCTTAGTTTTAGCCTAACAACCCTCCACTTTAGCATTCATATCCTCCTCTCAAAAACCCCTATGTTTGTATGAAATTGATGTTGTCAAAAGTGGAAATGCATAAGTTTGATGGTAAGGATCCTCTCACTTGGATTAACCAAATTGAGAATTAATTTGAGTTGCATCAAACCCCTTGTTCTTAGAGGGTGATGGTGGTGTCCCTATATATGGAACTTGAGCAATTCATTTGGTATCACTAGTTATGTGATCAAAAGAAAAAGAATGGTTCTCCTATTACATGGAATATTTTTATTGAGGAGTTGATGACTCATTATAAAAATAATTTTTTTGAGAATTATTTCAACCAATTATCTAATCTATTGAAAATAGTACCTATGAAGGATTATATTCAACAATTTTAGAATCTTTCTTATGGGTGGAAAAAATCATTGAGATAAATTTGATAGATTTATTTTTGGGTGGCCTCAAAGATAACATACAATACGTGGTTCAAATGTTTGGACCAACATATGTATTAGAAGCTATCCCTAAGGCACACATGATAAAATAAAAAGAGATAGTCGAACAAAAAAATTTCACTACTGGTCATGATCACAACTTTCTAGCGCCATCATTTCCACAACCCACTAGATTAACACAATGAAAAAATTGAGAAGTGAGGCAAAGGGTTGTGTTATGGTTGTGGCAAAAAATGGAGCAAAGACCATCATTATGTTGAAAAGAAGTTATTTTAAATTAAAGGTACCAATGATGATGAGGATGATGTAGAAGTACATGATGTAGAGGTAGAAGTTCATGAGGAAGAATATAAAGACTCTCAGCCTACTATTTCATGTCATGCCCTATCAGGTATTAGACTCCCCAAACTATTAAGGTGATGGGTTTCATTAAGAAATAGAATGTTAATGTCTTGATTGATTCTGTGAGCACACACAACTTCATCCATAGTAAGTTGGTTGCTCATTTGAATTGTTTCATTTATCTAGCTCCATAATTTTAGGTTATGATTGTATATGGTGGTAATATCATCTATTCAGGTAAATGTCATGGTATTATGTTGGCCATGGGAGACTACTTATTGGATTCTCCTATATTTTTTATTCTTATGGTTGGAGCTGATATTATTTTGGGAGTCTATCCACTCACCACTTTAGGCACTATTGAGATGAATTTTCAAGAATTATTCATGCATTTTCGTTTTGAAGAAAGGACATTTGAGCTAAGAGGATTAAAGGCTAAATCTCCCCAACTTGTTAGCTCCCATCAAATGACAAAGATTCTTTGTAAGGATGCTGAGGGATTTATAGCTCACTTATTTTATATGGAAGTATAGCCAACTAAACCATCTCTACCTCTTGATCTAAAATAAATAATTAATTTTCATTCTATTATTTTTGGAGACATGCCAAAAGGACTTCCACCTAGCCACACACATGATCATGATATCACACTTATTATTGGTAGTACACCACCTAAAATCAGGCCATCTAAGTATCCCTATGCCCAAAAAATTGAAATTTAAAAGATGGTACAAGAGATGTTAGATGCATGAATCATTCACCATAGCTAAAGTGAATAATCTTCACTAGTTGTCATGGTGAGAAAGAAATATAACACTTGGAGGATGTGCCCTGAATATAGAGAACTCAACAAGTACACTACTAAAGATAAGTTTCCAATTCTTTTCATTGATGATTTGATTGATGAATTGAATGGTGATATCTATTTTACCAAGTTAGATCTACGTTATGGGTATCATCAAATAAAGATCCATGATTAAGACATACCTAAAATCACTTTCAAGACTCATAAGGGCCATTATGAGTTTATGGTTATGCATGTTGGCCTAACAAATGCACCATATACTTTTCAAAGTTAGATGAATACTATTTTAAAGCCATTTTGAGGAAATTTATTTTGGTATTCTTTGATGATATTCTCATTTATATTAAAAATTGGTTACGCTATTTGCAACATGTGAAATAGGAACTCTCCATTTTGGAGAAAAATCAATTATATGCCAAACTTTCCAAATGTACTTTTGGGGCTAGTGAGGTTGAATATTTGGGTCATTTTGTGTCTTATGAAGGAGTGAAAATGGATCCTAAAAAAATCCAAGCAATGGTGTACTAGCCAATTCCTAAGACACTTAAGCAAATTCAAGGATTTTTGGGGCTTATTGGTTACTATCATAGATTTGTCAAAAATTATGGTAGTATTGTAGCCCCACTTACCTCTTTGTTAAATAAAGACTCCTCTCAGTAGATTGATGCAACTACCTAGGCATTTGAACAATTGAAATTGGCTATGTGCACTACTCTAGTATTGGCCACTCCTAATTTTTCTAAGACTTTTGTGGTTGAATGTGATGCATCTGGGTATGGTATGGGTGTTGTAATCATGCAACAAGGTAGATAACTGGCATTTGAAATTCATCAAATCAAGGGTAAAAATTAGTACAAAACCATCTATGAGAAGGAAATGATGGCCATTTTGCATGCAGTTAAACAATGGAGACCTTATTTGATGGGTCATCACTTCAGGTAAAAACTAATCATGATAGTATTAAATATTTTTTAGAACAAAGGTTATCATCTGAAGAACAATATAAATGGGTAACTAAGATACTAGGCTATGATTTTGAAATAGTATACAAAAAAGGTAAGGACAATGTGGTGGTAGATGCACTATCTAGAAAAGATGAATCAGTTGAGGCATTATTATGTGCCATAACCATTTTGTAAGTAGATTCACTAGAGGAAGCATGATCAGAATAGGAATAGGATAGTACTACTCATGATTTGATTCAAAATCTTCATCAATATTTAGATGTATTTGAAAAATTCACATAGAAATGTAATGCATTATGGTACAAAAAGAGATTGTACTTATGTAAGAATTCTCTTCTTAAATAAAAAATCCTTTGAGAACTTCATGCAACTCCAATTGGGGGTCATTCAAGATTTTTTAAAACCTATCACAGGATCAAGCAATATTTTTTTTGGGAAGGTCTCAAGAGGGATGTCAAAAAATATGTGGTTGAATGTATTATCTATCAACAAAACAAAGGCAAAACCATCAAAGCTCTAGGTCTTTTACGGACTTTATCTATCCCTATCCAGCATTGGGAAGAGGTATCTGTGGATTTAATTACAAGCTTACCAAGATTTGATGGTCAAAATGTTATCATGGTTGTTTTATATTGTCTTAGTAAGTATGCTCATTTTGTTCATTATCATATCCATTTGTTGCTAGTACAGTAACTTCTACTTTTCTTAATATAGTTCAAAAACTTCATGGGACCCCTAAGATCATTATCAATGATAGAGATCCCATTTTATTTAATAGTTTTTGGACTAAGTTATTTACATGTTTAGGAAATAAACTAGCTCATAGTTCATCCTATCATCCTCAATCTAATGGATAAACTGAGGTAGTCAACAAATGTCTAGAAGGATACCTCCATTGTTTTGTTTATGATAAACAGGATAAATGGGTTCATTAGATGCCACTTGTTGAATGGTGGTATAATAATTCTATTCATCATTCTTCTAAAATGTCTCCTTTTATGGTACTATATGGATACCACCCTCCATCCATCACTTCAACCTTGAATGTCCATCCTAAGTTTTGTGTAGTTGAATAACATATTCACCATCAACATGAGGTCCTTGCAAGTTTGCATGAAAATTTAGCTATGACCAGAATCACATGAATCAATAAGAAGATCAACATAAAAGTGAGAGGAATTTTTATATTTGTGATTAGGTATTTATTTGATTACATCCATACAAATATATGTCATTGAAGCAACACAAAAAGGATAATAAGTTGTCCCTTAAGTATTATTGGCCTTATCAAATCTTGCATAAAATCAGTAGTGTGGCCTACAAGTTAGATTTTCCTTCATCCACTTGCATACATCCAATATTTCACATATCATTCCTAAATAAAGTCATTAAACACAAACTTAACATTCAAATAAAATTACCAAAATTGGATGAGTAAGGTAGAGTTATTCTTGATCCTAAGGTGATCCTTCAATGGTGCACCAAGCAACTACATTCTAGAGTAATTACATAATACCTGATCAAATAGAAGAATATACCATGTGAAGATGCCACTTGGGAGGATGAATCATTTGTGTAGAAGTATCCAAAGTTGCCACAACATTGAGGATAATTTTGTTTTAAATGGGAAGAACTTGTTATGCCCCTAACCATTGGTGTGTCTAGGGATATGTGTGGCCAAATTATGGCTTACATACCTCTTTTATTTACTTCTTACATTTCTCTATGTTCTTAGATAGGTTAGCATATGGAATAACCTTAGATAATTAGAATATATATAGGAGGTAGTGGTTAGTCTTTAATCATCATGTGAAGTATTCTACTATTAGTGCATTCTTTTGGAGGTTTCCCACTTGAAGTGGCTTTACTATATTATCTAATATTCTATTCTGATGTCAATTATCACTATGTAATCTCTCAAATTTTCTTGGTCTATACAATATAAAATCATTTTGTGTGAATATCTAAGTAATTTAATTACACCCACTAGAACCTAGAATTGGATTATTGTCCTATAATAATAGAAACCAATTTAGACCAGTTATAACTGATCAAGGAACTACCATCCCTTAGTTTAGTGAGACATCAATCCCACAAGGATTTGTTACACCTATCTATCTGAGCTTCCAAAACAATGAAACCCTTAAGAAGTTTCATATTACAATAAGGATATGACCCCCTAGATGTTAATAAACCATAATAACACCTATGAATATAGCATCTCCTTGAACATTGATTGCTTGCCAATCTGATGAAGATACAATGTATATCATCTCTCTTTAACTCTGCACACTCAATGCATCCAAAGCCACCTTTTGGATCGCTCTTCACTCCTCAAAAACAAATTTATCACCACAATAATAGCATGACCAAATGTTTATACACATAGTCCAAACTCTGATTTATCTCTCAAATCAGCCACCAAGATCATATAGACAACATATATGATTCACTCACACTCAAAGCATCCAAAACATCCTTTTGAATAACCCTAGACCTCTTTCCTCATTCTAAACCTATAAGAGCACTATTATGACATAAAAAAAATGACCCATAGGTCATACACATAGTCATCAAACAGATCTATCTCTTTAATCCATCCACTAGTCACACACACTCTCTAATTTCCTTTGCACTAATGTCATTTATGCTTACTAGAGCCTCTCACTAGTCTAGAAACCATCACATTTGGTTTCACTATTTATAGAGAATTCATGATCATTACCATTTTGGTAAGCCAGTAATAATTCCTTAAACATTAAAGGAATCTATCAAATTTATACATAACTCAATACTATCCACATAGGTTGGCCATAACACTCATGGGTCACCCTTAAGCACCTACACATTTCAATTAGGCCCTTGTAGCTCTTATAGGTCTCATGGAGACATGTTCACCAATTTATCACTTCATCAAGAAAAAAAATAACATAATAAAACTTAAAAATTCATAAGTACACTCCAAATTACCCCTTTTACTTCCTCGAATGATCAGAGCTAACTCTACTCACCTCTGTGTATGATCAATCTACTCAAACACTGACTTGGTGCATATGAACATTATGAACAAACACACTATCAACCTATAAGCCTTTATTCATATATAATATCAATTTTTAAAACAACCAAATACTGTAAAAATCATATAAAATTATTCCATAATACTTTATAATAGCTAGGATATCATAAAACATCAAAATAAGCACAAATATCCTTCTTGGGTTACTTCCAGAACATAGTCAAACACATAGTCAACTTTCAACCTTCATAACTTTGATTATACACACTTTCAAACCTTAAAATATATATTTATATATGAAATTTTTATTCTTATATAAATTATATTTTTACACCATTAGAAAATTATGATTCTATCAAAAGATATGGCACAAAAACTAGACATTGGTCTTTCCTTTGTTAAATTTAAATATTTGAATTCAAACGGTCATAGTTAAACCTCAAACATTATGCTAACATATCATGTCCTTATTCTTAGATTATTAATACACCATAAATCATATTTTAATTATCTTAGCCTTTAATTTCATTAAACAACTATTACTTTGACCATTTTGACTCCACTTGTGTTGTTAGATAATTATGTATAAATAGACGCAAACCATTTGATCCTTATCCTTTACCTCTTCTCAGCATTAAAAATCATGCACGTATTATCATATTTCTTCTTCCTAAAATATTGGATAAAAATTTATCCATCTGTATCTTATAGAGTTTCTCAAACTTTACCTTGTGAAAAATTGACTAAGTAAAGGAACCACTGTAATATGTCTGGAAGGCCAACTTTGGATAGATATATCTTTTGCTATGATCAAACGTATGTTCTCAAATTTTCAGCATATGATCTTAATTAATATGGGAATATAAAAATTTATTAAAATACTCCTAAAATATTTGTGCATGTGAGATATAACTCCATTAATTTTTTCACTCAGATTTTTTTGCCACAGAGCCAACTATGTTAAGAATTGTCTAGAAGGATAACTTCACACATGCATATATTTTGATGCACTTCATCACATGACCTAACACTTATAAAATAGAAAATAATATATATATATATATATTATAAACTTTTTATAAAACTTATACATGTGTTAAATATGTCTACATCAAAATGCCTACTCAACTTTTCTTGCCACATGCAAATTTGGCTAAGTATGGGAAAACACTGTCAAATTACCTGGAAGACTAATTTTGCACTTGCATATATTTTTTCATGATTATTTACATGATATAAGATTTATATCATAATATATTCTCTCATAGGTTAATTCATACATATATAAATATGCTCTTGAAACTTTCATACGTGTGAGATATGATGTCACCAAACTGCTTACTCAGCTCTATTTAAACATAGAACACCCTATCAAAATGCTTTGGAGCCCAAATTTTCACACATATATTTATTTTTGCTTCATCACATGCCTTGATACTTGGACCAAAAAACTTGGGACTAATTTTATGACAACCATATGACCAAATCCTCTTGGCTCATCCACACATGGTAATTATGATGTCATCAAACTGCCTACTCAAATTTTTTACCATTGGACCCAAAATATCTAGATGAAAACTATGGAAAACCATATGAATTACACTTATGAAAAAAAATCACTCAATTCATCATTTAAATTTTATGGGATGTATTACACATACTCAAATCACCAAACTCATCCCTAAACATCTCTAACCATGCCAAAACTAAAGATCAATGATGCCTACTTCAAGCATACTCAGATAAGCACATTGCACACTTTGTCATTGTCACTTTAGACTATCATACACTCACTTTGACACTTTTATGAAATCACTGAAAACTCTCCAAAAATATTCTCATTTTTCATTTATGTCAACACACATCATACAAATCACCTTCCTTCTCTCTCTTCAAGCACTCTCATAATAAGAACTTTGTCCCCCTTTAACACAATGACAAAGTGGGCACAAACTAATCCTAAGGACTTGAAAATACTACCAATAGTATAATTCCATAGTATAAATATAGTAAAAACTCTCCCTTACCTTGATCTTACCTTTTCTTGTCTTGACCACTTCCTCGTGCTCCATGCCAATGCTCTCTTCAACCAAGCACTATAACCAATGAATAAAGAACACAAAAAAATACTAAAATATGATGGAACTCACAAAAAAAACATTAAGAAGGACTAACCCTAATGTCTTTGAGTCATTTCACCTCTTGGTATCTTTAGATCTCCATACACCATGAAGAACCACCATATAGTCTTACTAGCCTTCTATCTCAAGCTACCATAAGGACTACCAACAAAACCTCATACCACTCTCCAAATATGAAACATTATCTAAAACAACTAGAGAAATCTCCTTGAAATAATCATACATTTCTCCTTTGGATAAACTAAACATAAATCACTCTTCTTCTCACCAAGCCTACTAGACTCCTTATAGCCCTACTTGGAACTTGCAGAGTGTACAACTTTCAGTAGATGTACCTTCAAAACTTGAAAATTAATATGTAGATCACTCTCATATGCTCCCTCAAGAACACTGATTTTCATCACCTAGATCATCATCTGAAACATACTTTCTTCATAAACCTACTAGCTAATTAAGCCTCCATATTGACAAAAACTTAAATAACTTAAAATACACAAACCTTCAAATCTATATGAATCTTGATTTAACAACCCATTTGGACCATTAAACCTATTAATAATCCTTAGATCAAAAATCATAAGTTAAACCACTTTTCTATTATATCCCAAAACCTTAGAATCTTAAAACAAATAGATTCAACATAGCTCATTCTCATCAACACCCATCTTTGAAAAATTTTTCACACCTGGAGACAACAATCACACATTTTTGTACCAATATTTGAGATTCCATACCTTTGGTAACCTTAACTTTTTATACCATGAATTTTAACCTGTAATAAGATAGATAACCTTGAGAGCGCACAAAAACCTCCAAAAAGCACAAACATGATCATCAAGACATAGAACCACCTAGAACAAATCAAAAATAATTATACAAACCTTTATGAGAACCAAAATCTTCTTGACATTCCATCAATTTCATTAAGATACTTAGAAACACCCATTATAACCATGTACTATATCTCCTTCACAAATCTCTAGAACAATATCATGAACTTGTTGCTCCCCTTTAACCAATGACATTCTCTTATTAGCATTATTATCTTGAGCACATAAACTTGTTTATCTATAAGAAATATGTCTCCTAAGAAGTATAGGTAGAGACACCCTACTTCACAATGTCCTACAACAATGTGAAACAAAGATTTGCCCACAACTCCTCATATTCCTTCTCCTCCTTGGTCATTTAATACTTATAGTTCTTCTTCTTCTTCTTAGGCTTAAGATAAGTAGCATGCTTATCCACTACAATATTTTCCTTTTCTTCTAGGATTGAATTGACAATACATGGAGACAACATAGATTCATGACATAACTTTTCATCTAAAGAATCCACCTTGAAGTTAGGAACCTCTTCAATATGCACTAATAATTGATTTTATTTGAATGATACATGCTCAATAATGGCAAGATGTTCACTTGGATCCATACACATCTCAGAACTAGACTCAACTAGTACCTTGGTCTTTTTTTTGAACTTGGTCTCTTCATTCACAATATGAGCAGACAATGAGATCCCTTGGCACTCTTCAACTTCTAAATAATTATCCACCATATCAAATAGATTACTTGGACATACAAACTCATCATGACTCACACTTACCACCTTTGGTTTCCATGAGCTAACTTGTATTCTTTCTTACACTCTAGGAGCCTAATTGAACTTATTTTGACTTAATGACCTTTGCTTGTAGAACCTAGTAATGTAGTTAATATTCTCATAGTTGTATCAAACAATAATCCTTGATGAAAACATAGATTATATTACCTTTTTTGGATAGAAACTTGAAATGTGTCCTATGCTATGACAAATGAAACAACCTCTTATTTTTGAAGAGGACTCACCTTGTCTAACCTTATGTGGATAATGGTTTACAAAGTCTCCCATATGTAGACATTTGAAGCACTTAGCTTTTTTCGCACCTTTTGACTTATGATCCCCATCATAGTTCCATGAAAAATCATTTATAATAAGTCTCTTTCATTCTCTATCTTTATGCCCAAACTGATTACATGTGTAATAGTAACCATTGAAACTTACATACCTCATGGCATTTAACTGTCTGATTTGATTTGTCTTCATTTTTATAGCACCATCATTCCTTGTCTAATGATTTTTAATCAAATTAATATTATTCTTGTTCATATTAGTCTTCATCTTGTCTTGATTTAAATTCTCTAGTTCTTTATATCCAATACAAGTTTCATCACTTTCATGCTTTCATCATTTAGAATATTATCTAGATAACTTGTGTTATTTTCAAATCTCAAAAATGACTTCACCTTACTATATGTCTTCTCTAACTCATTTTCAATTACATACCTTGAACATTCATCTTATTTATCTTTTAGGCTTATAAATAGGATTTTTAATTAACAACTAAGATTTTTGACCATATATTCATGCTCCTTGGTGTATTCATTCATTATTATTTCATACACATTAAATTTATCCTCATAGTCCTTGATTTGTGACTTCATATTTTTATTAATCTTATTCTCAATATTTAGTTCTTCAAGGGCAATCATCAATTCAATCTCATAGTCCACCTTATCTCTATCAACATTTGAATCACTCCAAGTAGATTCATTTTGATATGATAAACTTATTTAATTATCCATGAACAAGGTTTCATCTTCAATAGGACCATCATCTTCATGATCATACTCTGAGTCACTATCTTCACTCTTATCAAATGAGCTATAATCTTCTTTGGTGTAGAGACTCTTCTTGTTCTTGAAGGAATTCTTCTTGTTATTATAATTTTTGAATCCTTTCATCATGTATGTCTTCTTATCTTCATCTTGGCCTTTACCATGCACTTCATCATCATTATTCTGATGATTATGAGGGAAAGTACAAGTAAAATGTCCTATCTCTCCATAATTGAAACATTTGAGGGGTAGTTTACCCTTATACTTCCCTGAGCTTAGTTCATCCTCATCAATGTTAGATATCTCATCTAATTTGGGTTTATTACCTTGGAAAATATTATTTGTATTCATTTATATGTTTAATACTTCTTCCTTCTTTGGTGGTATATCATTATTAACTCTCATCTCATAGTTAATAAGGGTGCCATGCAATTGATCCATCTTCAACTGAGTAAGATCATGACTTTATTATATATTAGATAATTTTGGATAAAAATTTAGAGATATAAAACTTAATACCTTTTTAAATACAATATCCTCTTCAATGTTATATCCAATACCTCTAAAAATATTCACAATCTAATCAAATCTCTATAGAAATGATTCCATAGAATATTCCTCCATTTTAAGACTCTCAAATTGTCTTTGATGAGTCTGTAACTTTTCTAACTTAACCTTTGAATCTCCTTCATGAATGATATGCAATCTATCCCATGTCCCTTTATTATATTTAAAATGGTTTATCTTGGTGAACTCAGTATCTATAAGACCACAAGTAATGGTATTCATTGCCTTAGAGTGATTCTCAAATATTATCTTATCTACAACACTAAATGGAGGAGTAGTAGGAGTAACATAGCCATCCTCAATATATTTCCATACATCAAACCCTAGGGATATAATGTATTTCCTCATCCTTGTACTACAAAAATCATAATTATATCTATTGAACATTGATTATTTCTTAGTATAGAAACCTCCTTGCATTTTATGACTGCCAATATTGTACCTTTGATCACCTTTAAGCTATCAAGCCTTTCCTAAAAGACCTACTTTGATACTAATTATTAAAGGTAAAATAACTGGGAGGGGGGGTGAATAAATGATCCCAAATAATCGAACTTCAATTTCAAATTTTTAAAAACACTTAATCAATTACCACAAGAATACACATCATTCATAGTAATGAACATAAGAGACAATATAAGATCAAGCACATAACACATGACATATGTGGGAAAACCTCTTGGGGGAGAAAACCCATTAGAAAATACAATTGGATTATTATCCTATAATAACAACAACTAATTTATACCAACTATAATTGATCAAGGAACTACCATCCCTTATTATATTGAGACTACAATCCCACAAAGAGATACTACACCTATCTAGCTAAGTTTCCATAACAAGTAGACCTTTAGCAAGTTTCACCTTAAAAAGAGGTTAAAAACCCCTAGATGTTGAGTATCCAAAACAAAAATTATTAATAAAACATCTACTTAAACATTGACTGCTTACTAATATGATGGAGATATAATGTATATCATCTCTCTTCAACTCTTCACACTTAATGCATTCAAAACCACCTTTTGGATCAATCTTCACTCCTCAACAAAAAATTTGTCACCATAATAAAACCAAATGGTTATAAATATATTCCACACTTTGATCTATCTCTAAATTCATCCACCAGTCTCATACAAACAACATATATCATTCACTCACACTTAAAGCATCTAAAACATCCTTTTGGATCACCCTAGACCTCTTTGCTCATCCTCAACCTACAAGAGCACTATTATAACATAAAAAACATGATCCATAGGTCATATGCATAGTATTAATACTTATATATATCTTTAATACATCCAATTTTCACACATCCTCTCTTATTTCCTTCACACCAATGCTATCTATGCTCACCAAAGCCTCTCACTAGTCTAGAAATCATCACATTTGGTTTCACTATTTATAGATAATTCATGATCATCACCATATTTCTCATAAAATATGTATAAATTAAACCTTAATACATATATCACATTTAGATACATCCTAATACCATCTACATATGTTGGCCATAGCACCCGTGGGTCACACTTAAGTAGCTACACCTTTCAATTTGGCCCTTGTAGCTCTTATAGGTCTCATAGAGACCTATTCACCAATTTAGCACATAATCATGAAAAAAAACATATTATAAATTAAAAATGAATATTTATAATATAATTTACCCCTTAAACATCCTCTAATCATCATATTCAACTCTTCTCACCTTTGCATATGATCAATCTGCTCAAACACTGACTTGGTGCATATGAACATCATGAACAAACATAGTCAACTTTTAAGCCTTTTTTCATAAATAATATTTATTTTTAAAACATGAAAATAACACAAAAATAATAAAAAATGAGTATAAAATAATTTATAATATCTATTATATCATAAAACATCTAAACAACATCAAAATAAGCACAAATATCCTTCTCGAGTTACTTGCAAAACATAGTTAGCTTTTATAATTCAAAAATTTTAATGTACACACTTTCATACCTTTAAATATATATTTATATAATTAAATTTTATTAATCTACAAATTAAATCTTTACACCATGATCAAATTTTTCTTGTATCAAAATATATGGCCCAAAAATTAGACACTAGTCTTTCCTTTGCTAAATTCAAATAGTTGAATTCAAACGGTCACAGTTAAACATTAGATACTATGATATCATCTAATATACTTGATTCTTAGATTATTAATATAAAATTTATATTATTTTAAGTATATTTACTTTTTACATCATTAAAAAATTGTCACTTTGACCACTTTGATTCCACTCACACCATTAGATCAATGTGTATGAATACACGTGAACCATTCAATCCTTACCCTTTAACTTTGATCAACATTAAACATCATGTAATTATTATAGTATAGATTATTTATAATTTATTATAGAAAAAAAAACTCTTTTTATCTATTTGATATTTTATTTAACTTTACCTTGTAAAAAATTGACTAAGGAACCACTGTAATATGCCTGGAAGGCCAACTTTGGACATATATATCTTTTCTTGTACTCAAATGCATGTTATAAAATTTACACCATATGATATTCATTCATTTTGGAATATAAATATGTGTCAAACTGATCTTTAAACCTTCATGAGTACAATATATAACTCCATTAATCTTCTCACTCATATTTTTCTGCCACAGAGCCCACTATGTCAAGAATAATCTGGAAAGCTAATTTTGTACATACATATATTTTTATGTGCTTCTTCACATGAACTAAAAATTATCACATAAAAAATAGGAAAAAAAATTAACAAACCCATATCATAAAACTATTCATAATCTACCAGACATGCAAAATATGACTACATCAAAATGCCTACTCAGCTTTTCTTACCACATGCAAATTTAGCCAAGTATGGGAAAACACGGTCAAACTGCTTGAGATCCCAAATTTGTACTTGCATATATTTTTTTATGATTATTCATATGAAATTATATTTATAAATAATATCTTATATCATAGGTTAATACATCCATATATCAATCTACTCTTGAAACTTTCATATGTGTGAGATATGATGTCACTAAACTACTTACTCAACTCTGTTTGAACATAGAAAACACTATCAAAATGCCTAGGAACACAAATTTTCACACACATATATTTGTCTATGATTCATCACATGAATTTATACTTATACTATATCAAATTTGGACTAATTTTATCACAACCATATGACCAACTCCCCCTGATTCATCCACACATGGTAATTATGCCATCATCAAATTGCTTACTCAAATTTTATGCCATTGGACCCAAAATGTCTAGATGAAAAAAATGGACTACCAAATTAATTAAAATTATGCATAAAATCACTCATTTCATAATTTTCCTCTTATTGGACCTTTTTCATATCCTTAAATTACCATACTCACCCCTGGCCATATCTAACCATGCCAAAACTAAAGATCAACCAAGCCTACTTTAAGCATACTATGAGAAACACATTGTACACTTTGTCATTGTCACTTTATACTATCAAGGAAATTCATCCACTCACTTGGAAACTTATATGACATCACTAACAACACTCCAACATTTAAGTGCTACCTATATTGTCCATGTCAAACTTAGGCCAATGTAGTTCTCCTAGAAATGGGATTATAATGAATGACAATGAGAAGATGATTGGAAATGATTGTAATCATATAATAGGTTCCCACTTGTGATATTTTTAAATGCAAAGGTAAGTTTATCCATGTTTTATCTAAATAATTCCACCTAAAATAAGACCAAAAGGGATTTCCATTGGTGAATAAGATAACAAATGGTACAAAGATTTTGCGGCTTAATATCTCTTATGGAGATGAAAAATATTTTTTGAATATTTTAAGTTTTAGGATTTTTGAACTTTTCAAATGTTTTTATGATTTTTAGAGTAATTTATATACTTGAGTATTATACAAATATAATACACATGGATATATAAATTAAGGTATAAGAAAGCATATAAAATAGGGAAAATGACCTTGGGTAGGGGATCAAATAACAACTAAACCAGTTGTAATGGGGGGATATTAAAAAATGGTGAGAGTGTGGGATAGGAATAATTTTTAAAATGGTGAGATCACAAAGTATTAAATGACTACCATTCCATAAAAAACTAACGTGAAAAATAATAATCCTTTAATAGAAAATTAGGATGTAGATGTATGAGGATGGAATTAGGAATGAGAGTATCAAGTAGATAAAATAATTTATCTCATGGATTATCGAGCAAGGAAACCATGATAAAGTATTATGATTATTAGAATTTTTCTCTAAGGATATGTTTATGATGACCAAATCTAAACCATTAGCTGAAATTTATGCTAAAGCTACCTGTAAGACTTATAGGTTGTAATCAATAATCAATATGGTAAGAAGAAATGGGATAAAGATAACTCTTCACTCAGGAATAGAAAATGAAAGGAATGGTAAAAATACATATGAATATAATACCCCCAAGTATGGGTCATCATATACAAGGTTCAACCAATTCAAACATGAAAATTCTTGAGATGCATAGTTTTTATGGGCTTGTCTAGCTCATATCCTTCTAGAGTATCCAATTTGTATTCCCTAAAACCATAACTTGTAATGATAATGAAAGGACCCAGCTAGTTTGGCTCAAATTTAACTTTTTTATCTCATTCTAAATTGGTGTTCTTCTTATTTTCTTTTAAGACAATATCAACTACTTCAAACACTCATGGTATGATATGCTCATTATAACTATAGTGTAACCAATTTTGATATGCTTTTAGATGACCTAATATGACAAGTCATTTATCATCCAAGAGTTCCAGTTCTTGATCCCTACCCACTCTATATTCTTCATCATAAACTATACCCTAAAATGAAATGTGCATGGAGGGAAACTTGATATAATTTGGAAAAATAGATTCTGATAACAAAACTAAGTAGGGTGTTTAAATTTTAAGTGTGTAAAAATTGGTATAGTAATCCCAAAGGGTAGAAAATAATTTCAAGTGAAAATCTTGACCATTTTGTTGATAGTATCTTTAAGTATTTTGACAATGGTTTTATTAGATGCCTTAACTTGTCCATTATTTTGAGGATAATAGGGAGTCTAACATCTATTTTTAATATGGAACTTTTTATATAGGGTTTTCATGTCCTTGTTGTTGAAGGACTTTCAATTATAACATATAATGTAAGAGGGAATGACATAATAGTATATGAGATGGTTCAAGATGATATTATAAATCTAATTTCTGGTTATGTAAGTGAGAGGATTTTCCTTAGCCCACTAATGAAATACTTGATGGTATTAAGGATATGATTTGGCCATTAAAGGAAATGGAATTTAATTTACCAATGAGATCAAGTCCCCATATAGAAAATATCCAAGGGGTAGTGATATAATGAGTCACTCATGAAGTATCATGAATTAAATGACCATGATTTTGGTAAGCAAGGCATTTTTTGACATGATCACATGCATCTAATTCCATTTGGGGCCAGTAGTATCATATCCTAAGAAATTTCTTAGTAAATATCATTATACTCATATTGGTCCCAAAAATCCATTCTTACATGTCTTTAAGTGCTGATTTATATTCACCCAAGATTAAAAATTGAATCAACATCCCATTTTAGCCTCTATGATAGCGTGTACCATTGAATAAAGTATAATGGGATGAGTTGTGAATAAATGAATTTTTTTGGTACATGATAGGTCAACAAGAATAATGTGGTTTCATAAATAGGTGTATATATCTTGATACCAAGGGGAATTGGTACCAATAATATCACATTTGATTTTTAGTGTCTAGATGATTGTAAGCTGGCATAAGAAGGTTTTCAATAATAGATTAATATTTTCAAACATTGGAATATATATCTAATGACCCAATGGTAACCATTGTTTCATCTGATATATTATTGGATTTGGATGTTTTCTCAAATTAGATGCATTCAAAATGTTGCTTGAGGTTATCAACCATGCCATTATATGGCATGTTTTTGTCATCATTTATCTAATATTTTTTTTACTTGATTAATGGTCAATTGTGAATCTTTGTACTCACAACCAATTTTTGAATGTTCCATTATACTATGTGGTAAATCCCTACCATAAGTGCCTCATATTTTTTTAATATTATTGGTGTATGGGGAATTAATATAGAACCCCTTAGGAATGAGATTTTCATGTGGCATAATGTATAGTATACCTACCCCATAAGTACATGTTGTGAAGAAACAATTGAATTATATATTCCATTGATGTGACTCCTCAAGAGTGAAGATAGATTAATTTAGGAAATTAATGTGTAGTGGATGGGTATATGATAAAGGTCCCTCAACCAATTGATCAACAAGCACATACCATTTTATGGCCTTATGACTAGTGTAATCAATGTTAACCTCACTTAGGATCATAATCCACTTATCCATATGACCTATTAATGTTGTTTTAGAAGGAATATATTGGAGGGTATAAAAATTGGTTTTATTGTTCAACATATAGTGATGTAGTTTTTGTGATGCAAAAAATAAAGCTAAACATGAATTTTCAATAGTGTATAACTATATGCATAAGTGAATAGTGTCCTACTCAAATAATAGAGTACATGTTATTTTCCTTGGTCATCATCTTGGGCCAATAGTGCCCACAAGGGTTGTTTAATTATTTAAATATAGAGTAAGAGGGATTATATTGGTATTGGCATGACTAAAACTGATGGGTTTGTTAAATAGGTTTTTAAGTGCTCAAATACCTCTTAAAATTCAACATCCCATTAAAAAGTGGTTCCCTTCTTCAAAATATGAGTGAAATGAAGATAGTAATCAAAAATATATTAAATAAAGATATGAATATATTATATATTTCCCTTCAAGATAAAATTTGTTTCAAATTAGAATAATGAGACATTTTTTTGATTTCCCTCATCTTGGTTAGATAAAATTTAATTATATGATGGAAAATAATGAATCATCATAATTTTCCTAAAGTGACTACAAATACACATTCTTTGGGTTTAGGTTCACTTTATATTCATGCAATCCATTAGAGATCCTCTTTATAACTTATAGATGTCTGCACCATGTTCATGACTTTACTAGGATGTCATCAACATAGTCTTCAATAATATTGTGCATCATGTCAAATAATATGACAATCATGGCATGTTTTTATGTTTCACAATCATTATTTAAGCCAAATTACATTACTTGATAACAAAATATTCCCTAAGGATTGTTGAACGTTATTTTGTTTTGATCCTATAGTGCAATCTTGATATGGTTGTATCATGAAAAATCATCCATGAGGGATATAATATCATAACCTATTATTGAATCCATAATCATGTCAATGTTAGGTAATATAAAATAATATTATATACATGATTTATTGATGTCCTTAAAGTTTGTCCATAAACAAATTCCTTCTATTTTTTTATCTAATTGGAAAAATGTTGGTTATCCATTCTAAGTAATCAATCAAGTAAATGAATCTTACCCCCAATAAATTTTGTAATTATTTCTTTACTAAGATATTAATCCATAGATGCATCTTGCACAATTTATATTTAATGGCTTTGGAATCTAGGTGAAAAATAAGATGGTGTATAATTAGAGATGGATCCAACCCAAGCATATCCACATAAGACCATGTGAATACATCAAGAAATGAAGGATGCACCAAGTTTAACCATTTTGGGATCATCTATTGTGTTAAAATTGGCCTTTATGGTGTATTTTACTAATAGTTTATAACCCTCTTTTAAGAAATTAGGTACAAATGGAAATTGATCTTCTACGTCTAATTATGGGCCATCAGGTCCACCCATATAAGAAGAATTTGAATCCATAGTTTAGGTAATGACCATTCAATAAATGTTTTGGGAAATATTGAACTAATTAAGAGAAACTAATTCTTCTACACCAATATTTAATCTAAAGGTAATATATTAATGTGTTGGCCTTTGAGTTTCCTAAGGAGGAAGGTGAACTTCCCTATCCTTTGGGGATTGAGCTATGTTTTCACCAGAGGACTCATATTTTACTTTAATTTTTTCCTATTCCAAAAGTACCTCAGAGAGGTTTTCACTATAGGACCTCAATGTTTTATTTTATTTTTTATTTCCACCAAGCAAGTTTACCTACCCTCTAAAGTAGGTGATAGTGTTTAACATTATCTCAAAGCCTTTTTTTATCTCTAATCAATACACCATATCAAAGACCCAAGAATTATGACAATTCTTATTCATTATGGATGTTATCCAATGGTATGATGGGATCTTATTGATATTAATTGATCAATTTAAGATAGTGATGGATGAGAGGTAATTTAGTATAGGATGTGATAATGAGAATGGCATTAGTATCCAATAAGTTTATTTAGTGAACTCATCATAGATACTATAATAATAATCCAAGTCATTATTAATATCATCTTCTTTAGATGTTAAAGTCTTATTAATCTTAAGATTAGAGCAGTCACCCCTAAGTAGTTTTTATCTAATACCTCAATTACCTTTATTTTTAATATCAAAGACAGGTTCAAGAATACCTTTTTGATTTATGCCTAAGACTTTTCCTTTGTAATCTTAATGCTCTAGGATTTTATTAAGAATGGGATAATTGGAACTATAATACTAAGAGGTGAAGTCATCATTGTACAACTAGGTGTTTATCTATAAAATTCTTTTTTATAAATAAAAGAGGGACCTTGGGATGAGATCAAAAAAATTTATGCCATACCATGTTAGGCCTATCAAGAGGTTTAGTATCCTTAGGTCTATCTACCATGGGATTTGGGAGATTTCAAAAATTTGAAAATGTGGAAGGCATCCTTAATGCTATAGGTACCAATACCTTTATCCTCAATAGTGAAGTTGGAGGAAATATATGGAGGTGGAGTAGAAGAAATGGATGTAAGGTCACTTGGTTAGTGTAATTTGACTAGGGAGACTTAGGAGCTTTGGCATTATACTTTTTAGGTGCATGTTTAGTGTTAGGATAGTAATTATGTTCACTATATTTAGCTTCTAAGTGTTTTAAATATTGATATAATTATAAATTACTAAGAATATTGACCTTCATTCCTAAATGGGGTATTTATATGAATTAGTGAAGAGTAGAAGGAATTACATGTACTTCATCAATCTAAGGGCTTTCAAGAAGTAGAGTATAGGGAAACTCAATGTTGATGACATGGAAAAGGGTGTACAGGGTGATATGCCCAAAGATTAATAGTAAATAAATAGTTCCCTATGATCCTCTCTCTATGTTATCATATGCCTTGATTGTAATAGTATACATCTACAAGTCAATTGAAGTGTACCCCAAGTTTTTTGTCAATTTCACTGAAGTTATATTGAGGGATAAACCATTGTGTATAATAACCTAATTAATAATTTGGTATTTTATGATCGATTCAATATTAAAAGGACTATTGTGTAAGGGACCATGGGATGACATCACTCTAGTCAATCGTAACTTGTGGACCAAGGTGCAAATGCCCCACCAATGCTTGAAATGTATTTGGTTCAATATCACTAGGAACCATGGCTTTTTAAAGGTCACACAATATAATTTTGTGAATTTATATCATACATAAGAGATCTAGGATAGAAGTATGCATATGAGTTTTTTTAATGATTCACCAAGCTCATATTTCTTCTCAACTAAAGGAGGAGATAGTTTGTTTTTGGAAAAAAAAGATACATGTATAGGATTATTATTGGATGAAGGTTTGGTATTTAAAGGTAAGATATTTAGAATGAATTTATTATTAAAAAAAGGAAAAGGATCTTGAAGCATAACCTTCATACATCAAGTTTAGACTATACAATTTAGAGGTGGGGAAAGGTTAATTAAATTAGAATAATGTTGTATAAGACATGGAATAGTGACAAGTGGTTATCACAAAGTAATAATCCTATTATGTGGTGGAGAAGGACCATTATAATATGAAGGATGGGGTCCTAAAATATATGGGGCAATAATTTAAGGTGTGTTTAATGGTTAGTGATCATTGATTTTGATATTATCTACATCATTATTGGTAATATGACTTACAACATTATTTTAGTTATATAGCACATCAGGGTAGATAATTTGATCAACTTGGGTGTTTTAACCTTGATCATGATTTACCTGAGTCTAATTCTTCCCTTGATTCTGATGTTGATTAACATATTGGCATTGATTATTAGAATTTTGCTTTAAAAATGGGTCTTTATAGATACCCATGTTTTGACTAGATGTGAAATCAATGTTATCCAACTTAATAACACATCACTCTGGTATATCCTAAATAAAGTTCCTAAATTTCATGTCTTCAAGAATTTTATTCCCTTTAAGATGATGAAAATCATAGTACTCGTTATATTTAAAACATTGAGGTTTTGGTTGGTCTTCTGGAAAATGTTTTGGAGTTAGTAAAATAACCATGTACTAACTTCTATAATATGATCTCAATAGGTTCACCAAGGTTGATGAAGAATTTTTTTGATATTAATTCCTTCATGGAGGTTGTGTTTACAATGTAATGGTTAGAGTAGGTAGACACTTTAGATAGGTAGTGTTTACACTATCTTCATGTGTTTGGATTCTATTACCCCATTTCCTAAAATATTTTTGTTTTTCATAAATGGATTTGGGATTCTCTAATGTATTGGCTAGTACTTATGGAGGAGATTAATTTTATGCCTAATTATGAGATTAGATCTTAACCAATATTTTATTTATAAGTGATTTTTCAATTTACACTCATTTATCTATAATCTCATTGAATGTGTTTACACAATGGAATATCAAACTATGATCCACCTCTATATTTAAATTAGATGAGAAAATATTGGATAATTATTTATATAGGATATTGTGTGGAAATTGGCTAGCTAAGCTTCTTTATTGATGTAGGTAAGATTAAAAGCTTTCTCTACCATGATGTTTGTAACTATATAATTCAACCATGTTCAACTGATGTTCTATGTTATAATATAATTGTTTTATAAATTATCTTATAGGTCATCAAAGGTGATGATATATCCTTTAGGTAAGGGTAAAAACCATTATATGGCTTGTCTACCCAAATTACATAGAAATAAGTGACGCATATACATGTTACTATATGACACTTCTTGACAAGACTAAAAAAATTCTTTTAGGTGTTTTCTAGGATCACCCTTTCCTTTATATTTATCAAATTTAGGAATCTCTAAATGAGATTTAAAGGGTACTCAAAGGAAGATCATGTCAAATGGGTAAGGACATATTTCATCAAATTTATACTTTTTGCCCTAATTTCTTGCTTGGAGCCCTAGAACTACATCCTTTATCTCCTAAAATTCTCCTATAATGGGAGAATTTTGGGATGGAGGAAGAGCATGTTGATGACTATTTAGAGGTGAATTATATTGATTGGGATATATAGGTTGATTAATATTAAAATAAGTAGGAATGGATCCTATTTTAGCTTAGTTATCAAGGTTTTTTCACCCTATAACCAAGATTATATTATTGATGAGGTATGCTTTATTGTTGACTAGTGTTAGGAGTAGAATTAGTAACACATTTTTTGTGTTAGATAAATTTGTAATTGATATTATGGAATTTATTTTTGAAGAGTATAATCTTCTCACAAAGGGATTTGTTTTTGCAAAGTATTCATTTATTTTGGATTATAAGGGAGAGTTTATAGATTAATAATATCCTATTGAGGATTAATCATAACCCATTTTCAAGGTGAAGGGTTTGTAACTTGTTGTTGTGGATTGGATTTGGTTTGTTGTAATGGAGGTTTGTTGGAATCCTATTATTGTGGATTGGAAAAATTAGGATGGGGATTAAGAGGGACTTGGTGGGGTGTAAAGGAACCTATTTTGGACTAGACATAATTTTTTAATATTTGAAAGGAACTTGGTATGAAATAGAATGGAGTTGTTGGGAATTATTTGTAACATGTTGTTTCAAATCAAAAAAAGGTAATTATTATGAACTAGGAGGAACTTGATGTAGATTAGAAATATTTATGGTGGAATGTTATCTTGTATAAATGGGTCCACAAGAGGAATATATTCAAGTAGTGTTGAGTAATCCATCTTTGATGCGATATAAACTAAAGGATCTTATTTTTGTTGCTCAATGGGTAGGTTTACCCTATGAGGGGAGGATTTTTTAAATGAGTAGCTACTAGGGTAGTAGCCATAAATGTTATAAGTGGGATATTGTAGTGTAGTTGGGCAATGAGAAGTTTGATATTTGTAATAGGATCTAAAATTGGTCCTTTTCTTTTGCTTGACAATTTTGTAACTTGACTAGACATTCATACTAGAGCTTGTCCTTGAGTGTAAGTATACTCAGGGGATATCTTCTCTATTTGGACATGAATACACACCTATTATATTCTAAGTGGTATCTTATTATACACATGTTAATACATTTATTATTATTTTTCATTATCTTATAAGGACCTAAATGGATCATAAAACAATTCTCCTTAATAACTAGTGTCATACATGACTCCACTTCTTATGTACCTAGGAATTTTTGGAACCATTTATATTTATATTAGACTTGAATTAACTTGATATGAACTTGTGTAACACTTGATACTAAAAATTCAAAGTGTATTATGGATTTGAGAAATGATGCAAGGTTAACTTGTGACTTGAAA
The DNA here is from genome assembly GCA_037957365.1 of Torreya grandis. NCBI lineage: Eukaryota > Viridiplantae > Streptophyta > Pinopsida > Cupressales > Taxaceae > Torreya > Torreya grandis. The sequence goes on from JARHVA010007378.1 coordinate 273,255, forward strand.
TGTTGTTGGAATACCTTGTGATCAAAATAGAAGGTTTAAGTTTGAACTTGTTAAAATAAAATGTCAAAATAGAAAAAGGCTTGATTTGAATTATATTCCACAAGTTTAGAATTAAATGGTTGAGAGGCCAAGAATTATTTCACAAATGGATCCTAACCACACTTGATCTCAAAATCTAGAATAAGTTTTGATTTTGATGTAACTTTTGAGTTTGATTAAAGTTTGACTTTTAGAGTTGACTTGAATTTAAAGTCAAATTTAGTTGAATTTTAAAGTTTTACCTTAGATGAATTTTAAAATTTAACTATGGATGACTTTTTTAAAGTTGACCTTAGTTGAATTTGGAAAGTTGAATTCAGTTGACTTTTGAAATTTGACTTTGAATTTGGAGTAGAATTATACTTTTAGTTAAAATTGAGCTTGATTAGGATTCTAAATGAGAAATGGATTTTGGATCACAAAAACTTGATTTATAATTGTTTTGAAATGGATAGTTTAATGGTACAATGGGTGAAAAGCACCATACCAAATGGATAATGTAACGCTTTAGAAAACAGAAAATATGGATAAAAAATGGGCAAAGTAATGCCTTATTGTGTGAGTTAGCAATGAAATTTTTTTAGACTTAGGAGTTTTAAAATATGTTTGACATGTAAGGTTTGTCACATAACATGAGCATAAAATAAAAAATAATAAACAACACACAATCAGAACAAGCCCTATCTTTAGTTAAAGAAAAAGTGTGTAACATAATTTTAGTTAACTTGAATACCTCACTTGAAGTGGTGATGGATTGATTTCACCTAGCCCTCACTTAGAGAAATATGTCATAAAATATTAGGGGAGATTGGTTTCCCTTGCACTAAAATTTTTTATGATCAAAGGTCATAATCTAAAATTTTGACATGGCTTTTGTAAATGGTCCTCAATGTACCGTGTGGTACATAGGGATCAAAATTCATCAAATAAGAACAAAGAGTGAGCAATTTGTAAGAGGTTTTATTCCTTTTATGAGCACTTCATCTATAAAGATCTTAGTGAGTCACTATTAGTAATTTAAACTTTGAGGGTGAGTTATGATAGCATAACAGTATAGTTAAACCCCTTATTGTCACAAAACCATTTATGGAGAATTTTTTTATGGTATTTACAAACCAACATTAATTTATATCCCTCATCAGATGTATAGAGTTGGTATATATGTTGGGAGATGAAACCCTAGGCACCGCACCCTAAGAACTCATGAGAATAAAATGAAATCCACCCCATATAGTCAATAAAGAAGATACTACAATAATAATAATTCATGTGTTTATGGTCACCTAGGATCCCTAAAGGGAGCAAGGGGATAACATACACATAATAAACTATTTAAGTTTAAATAATTGAAGTAAACACATGATCAAAATGAGAAAGGAAGTAAATTTTCTTATAGAAAAAATGTAAGTGTTAGTTCTTTGATTGAGAACTAAATTACAATGTCAGTTTGAAAAATAGGCTTAGTTTGGAAACAAATCCATTTATTTGGATAGTGTAACCTGAAATAAATATATTAGGAGTTTGAAATATGGTATTTGAAAAGCATGATAAGTTTAAAATTTGACTGTTTTAGCTTGAGGAAAAATATTTAGTGTGATCTTACCATTTATTAGGGTGATCCCAACATTTAACAAGGTGATCCCACCATTTTTTAGAAGCAAATAATAGTGAACAAAGAATTGGTGATTCCACTAATTATTAAGGTAATATCATCATATTATAAGGCATTCCCAATGATAAAAAATATAAATAAGAAATTTTATCTTAGAAATCATGTCATTTTGTAGAGTGAATCCAACATTTAGCAATTTATTATCATTGTTAGGTTTTTTAGTCTTTCTATTTGATGGTTAAAATGTAGTAGAATGATCTCACCATTTTATAGTGTGATCTCACTAATAGACAAATCATTCTTGATAATATGTAGAGTTTTCTTATTATTCTACTGAAAATAGAGGCAAAAAATAGTGGAGTGATATCATTGATTACAAGGAGTGATCCTGTCAAAAATTAAAGATTTCCCATTGATTTGAAGAAAATGAAAACATGGGAAAATCAATGGAAAAGAGTCATAAAAAATTCCAAAATGGTTTTTTTTGAATTTATAACATGCTTGAATATTTTAAAAAAGATTATGGGGTGTGTCATCACATTGGGTATGTCAAAATTAGATCTCAAGTACAAGAGATGTTGGTTTATTATTAGTGATTCAAAACTAAAACAAATCGACAAAAATAACATCTCAAGCATGATCCTTCAGATGGGGAATTGTCTAGGATAACAAAAATAAACATAAAAAACATAACCAAATGGTATATCTTTCCAATGGATTCATTCTCTAAGATGGATTAAAAAGTATGTTTGTGCTTGGATTATAGAGCCACGAGTCTTTATTAATGTATATTATTCATTTTGATGGAATCTTCCCTTGTCTAGGATTTATTTGATTAAAGAGTGAAATAAATGATGAATATTTTCAATAGGTTTATGTAGAATTTCTTTACAGATAAAATATTTCTATGCCTATAGGGGTCATCCTCTATGTTTAACTTATTCAGATCAATTGTAACTACCAGATATTAACCCATATGAGCTGCTAAGATTCAATACAATTTGATTAATTAATGCATAATTTTTTTTGAAAATATTGTATTAATTATGGCTTAAAATTTTTGATAGTTTCTTGTATTTATGATTATGCTTAGCAACTTTATGTTTGATGTCAAGATGATGTCACAATTTAAATATTTATTGAATATTTGAATATTTCATAATTAGAAATTAGAAAATTTATATGGATTCTATATTTATACATTTGATTTGATATGATAGGCTAATTAATCCTAATTATCTTGTGTGATTTATGTAATATCAAATAATGAATATTTGCTCCAGTTAATTACCCCAGAATATAACTTGCAAAACAATAACTTGATTCTAGGTGAATTAATTAAGCTAACAGTTGGTCATGGTGTATTACCCCAATCAGGGTTTCACTAATACATGTTAGATTATGCACATAATGTGTGTTAGTGAATTAGATCATTTTAATGGTTTTTGACATGCTTTGTGTGTTATTGTGATAAGTGTTTCTAACTTGTAATTTAGACACAAAAATGATGATAATTAAGTGTCTATATGTTTTTTGAGTACTTAAATGTAAGTTTTTATCTTTTATACATAATATTATTATTTTAATTTTCCTTGATGGTGTTACCAATTTTACTATGCAGACCTAAGAAGTCATTACTAATTTTTTATATCATTCATTGGATATCATCCAATTTGTTCTTGGTAGACTCTTGGTGTATACTTTAGACATTGTTTACAATAGGGGCTAGTACTTGGATATGATCTTGAGGAACTATTTCACCACTTACTAGGTTAATAAATCCTAATCTAGTTGGGTGTAACATGCCTTAAATAGATCTAGTTGGTGATTCACATTAGATGTGTCATGGGTACATTTTGATTGGTGTTAAGGATATGTTTAAAGTTTGTAAATTCAACACAATGTTTATGATGGTTGTGACCATTTAGCCTTGGTAGTTAAATTGTATTTCAACCTTGATGGCCTCATGTTAGGCAATAATTAAATCCACTATAATGGGATCTTTACGTAACAACATAGCAATCTGCATGTACAAAGCATTCTTATATATTTTGAAAGTGTATTGGGTGTCTAGTCTATATAACATAGTGCCTTGACTATACATTTTTTAAAATATAACATTGAGTGTCCTGATGGGTTCCTTCATTTACCTCATTATTAAATAAAATGGTTAGTACAATACATTGAGGTCAATAAATTACTTGAATTATGCCAAGAAGGTGTTGATAAATTGGTCCTATCTTTTAATGGATTTCTTGGGTAGTTCATCCATTAGGGTGAATGGGAAGAATCTACATGATACATATTCATGCTCCATGTTTAAGAGTATAATATTTATTTTATATGAAGTCACATGTTCCTTGGCAATGTACCCCCCATTAGGTACAAACCATGGAAGATATTTTTCTTGGTTATTAGATAGGTCATTGACAACTCCACAAACATTAATGGTAGATTTGTCCATCTAGGTCATGGGTGTATGGTGGCTTGGAATAGAGTGGGTGGATGAAATAGAGAGTGTTATTAAAGGTCTTTATCTTCATTTTCTATATTTAATTATAATTTAAAACTATAGGGGTGATATTAGTAACATGGTGATGTGGGTTTTATGCGCACCAAGGAACCTTAAAAGGTAATCTCTAATGTTTAAGTATTATTAAAGAAAGACTCACTCTAAGGCATGTGTTTTAAGGTATTGAGTTTTATAAATAACCTATTGGTGTAAAATTTGTTAAAAAAGTAGTTATTTACCTTAGATGATTCAGATATGACATGAGTCTATATCTAATTGAGATGGTGGATTGATGATGAATCTAACCTAAGGTGGGTATGATCAAAATAAACTAAAAAATTAAGAAAATTAGGGTAGGAAAGAAGATATGTGAATTAAACAAGATGAAACCTTTTTATTCTAGATCTTGAACTAGGGGTTGGATAAAAAAATAAGAACTAATGCTTGAAATAAGTTACTATTAGCACATAGATATTCAAACACATTTAAGAGTCTAAGGAAATAATACTACAGTGAACTTTAGTATATATAATCAAAGCTTGATGCATTTTTAAGATAAAAAATAACACATATACAAAGGGAAATTATGATTATTACATAAGCGTTCAAATTAGCTAATTAAAAATATGAATAACTATATAAAAATAATATTCAAAAATAACTAAAAGACTAAGATACCATCTTGATGAAATTTTTTAAGAAACTTAAAATTTTGAAGAAGAAAAAAAATTGCACATCAAGACTAATTGCATAACAATCCTCAAATTTTCCTATTAATATTAATAGCCAAAATTATCCTCCCTTTGGGATAACAAGGATATATATATATATATATATATATATATATATATATATATATGTTTGGGGAGGGGATGTATCATCCTCCAAGTGAAAAATAAATTTACATCTCCAATTATATAACTATGTGTTAAAAAATCATCCATAGCATGCATGCATGAAAGTGTGTACATAAATAATATTCCTCAACTATAATTTAATACACATGCTAATAAATTTAGAACTAATAGTTCCAACTCAATTTAGAACATGAAAATACATACATATACTTAGGGTAGTGATAATGTGGCATCATAGGAAGACATAAATAGTTGCATGAAAACTATAGAAATTGGATTAGCTGATGTTGGCCCTTGAGGAATGAAAATTGGCCATGTTGGAGTATGCATTACTGCATATCTATAAAATTGGAGACCCTATGATGATGTGGTAACACTTGTAGTTGACAATGTAATTGGTGCTGACCCAAAAATGCCTTTGTTGATTTTAATTTTTAAAATAACATATGTGCAAATTAAAACTCTTTATTGCTAATATCAAAATTAAACGTGGAAGGCTTAAATATTTTGGTGGCTTTAATCATCAACCTTGTATGCTCTACTTTTGAGATTTCAAATTTTGCTATAAGGGCTTCAAACTTAGTTACTATATCCTTGGGAAATTTTATTAACTATAGAATCTCATCATTAGTTCTATAAATGGTTCCTTCAATTTCCTTTTTAAATCTATCTACAATAGCTTTAAGAAGTGTTTCAAAACCCGGCATGTTTACTAGTTTCCTATTATATGTTATCACATTTATTACCTATTGACCTTCTTTTACATAACCAGTTTATGTTTTCTCTTTAGCTAGTTTTCATTCTTCCTTACTCATTTTCTATGTTTGGGACTTTTCTATTTTGGTCTTTCCTTGTTCTACTTTCCCTTCATTGTTGTCTTTCCTCCTAGTGTTTTCCTTCAGGTAAGAGTCCATAGTTTTCCTATAGAGTCCATAGTTTTTTTCCATTCATCCTTAGTTTTCTTTCCATTTTGTTTTCCTTTGGGATTTTTCAAGTCTTGTCCTTCACACTTTTGTCCCAGATAAAAGTTTTGAATGTTTTCCCCTTTGAAATTTATCGATTTATTTTTCCCTTTGCTTAGTTTTGCTTTAGCCCTTTTTTTGTCTTAGCCCCAAAGTGCCCTTTAGAAAAGTTCTGAAGGGCCACTTCCCTTCGAAGTGCCCTTCACAAATTTTTGAAGGCACTTCACTTGCCTTTTTTTCCGCCAAGTGTCCATTTGGAATTTTTCTGAAGGGCACTTTTTCATCTAAGTGTCCCTTTATAACTTTTTAAAAGGGAACTTTTTACCCAAGTGTCCCTTCAAAAAAAATTTAAAGGGCACTTTTTCCTTAGTGTTTTCCCAAATTCCCCTTCAGATTTTTTTTGAAGGAACATTTTTTATCCAAGTGCCCTTTAGGATATTTCCCAAAGGGTCCCTTTTTAGCCCATTCTTCTGAGTTACCCTTCAGATTTTTTTCAGAGGGATTTTCCCCCAAATATTGCCCTTCAAAAAAGTTTTGAAGGGCCATTTCCTATGGAAATTCCCTTCAAAAATTTTTGAAGGGGCCTTTTTTCCCTTCTTGAGTTTCCTTCAAAACTTTTCTGAAGGACAATTTCCTACAGGTGTCCTTCGAGAAAATTTCCTCAAGGAACATATTTCCCTTTGTCAAGCCATTTCCTGAAACAACAAACCTAACTAGATTTCCCATGATGTGCTACAAGACATCAAAATTAAAGAAAAAAACTAATTTTTGGGTTAATGCATGATGTGCCATAGGACATCAATTTTAAAGTAGACAACTAGCTGTTAGGGCCATGGTTCATGATGTGTCAAAAGATGTCAATACAAATAGGTTTTCCAGCATGCTTGACTTATGAATTTTATAACTAGAATAAATTGGAAAAACTAAAAGGACCTTAGTAGCGTAAACTAGGTTTCCCAAGGTGCTTTACTTATAAAGTTTTATAAGTAAAGTAGGCAAGAAAACCTGAATGGGTCTGCAGGTGCAAACTAACTTTAACCAAGTGCTTTGCTTATAAATTTTTATAAGTGAAGTCATTCATAAAAATTGAAAGGGTTTAGATATAATCAAAATTAGATTTTTAGAACTACTTAGCTTATAATCTTGATCCAATGGTTGATCGATAGTTTAGAACCATGATTTGAGTCAGTCCTTAAAGACCAATCAAAAGGGAAGGACAAAGCCAAACTAAATGAAATCAACTTTTTCCATGACATTTCATAAATTGAAAAGCTTATGAGAAGTGTTTGGGCACAAAAAGATATTTCTAATATCTTTTAGGAAGCATCTTCAGAGGGGTAAGCTAATGGCATTCAAGAAGGTGACATAGATCAATTACATTGCCCTAATAAGCATCATTTGAAAAAATTAGTTGCAACTAAGGATGATAACTTCTAATAGATTTGATTCTTCTCTTTGGTGCAAAGGACCTCCCTCCTCTCTCTCTCTCTCTCTCTCTCTCTCTCTCTCTCTCTCTCTCTCTCTCTCTCTCTCTCTCTCTCTCTCTCTCTCTCTCTCTCTCTCTCTCTCTCTCTCTCTCTCTCTCTCTCTCTCTCTCTCTCTTTCTATAAATAAGACACTTGGGCTATTGTTATTTTATACATAGATAATATGGTGAAGCCTGGTTGGAATATTTTTCCATTTTCTTTCCTTTGAACAAAGAAGCATAAGTCTATTTTATTTCTAAGTTCTAGACTTTTTCCTAGGCATGCAAGAGACACAGAGTGATAAAAAGTGATTTTTTATCCTTCTATTATTTTTCCTTCATGATTTTGAGCAAAGAGTTGATCCAACAAGTCATTTAGATTGCATTCTTGGTGTATGATATTTTACATGTGTAACCCTTTTTTAGACTATATAGTTTATTTTTTCTAGTTACTTACGTTATGTGATCTCATTCATTTTGTCTCTACATTGAAATGTTTATGTTGGAATCTTGTAGAGCTTAAAGACTAGGATTTTATTTTAATGTATTATGCAAAATTATAGGGCATACATGTGTATAATAACTTTTGGTGTATCACTATTTTAGACTAGGATTTTCATTTATGCAAATTTTTGACCCTTTTCATCCAAACAAGCTGGTTCAACAAATTTTATTACACAAAAGCTAATATAGGGAGCTATCCCTTTCAACCTAGAGGTTAATTTCTAATTATAGGCACATATATAGGCCTATAAATGTCCCAACATTGCCCAAATATGGAGGAGGCCTAAACAACCCTCTTATAGGGTGCAAGATTTACAGATAATAGTTCTGGCATGCCTAGTGGGACCAAATTATTTGTTATTTTCATGTCAAGGTGAATGAAAGTCTTGACAAGTATCATTTGTATTCTAAAATATATAATTTGGTGACTCCAAAGGGTGAGAATCCTTGGTTTTAGACTAAATTTCCCATAGTTTGCTTCATGGTCCTCACTAGGTCATCTAGGATATTTAACCAAGAATTTCTAGCTAAAGCTCTTTTTGAAGAAAAGCATCCTGAACTATTCCTAACACTTAGAGAGCCAGGCAAGGTGGTTTTGAAGAGGAAGAAAAAGAGTTTGAAGAAGTTGAAGAAACTAAAAATTAAGAAGTATAAAATCAAGAAGACATGGATAGGCGTTAACCTTTCCCTAATTTTAATACCCAAAACCCAATAGAACATATTGCATATGACCCCATCCCTCTAAATGCTACCAAAAATATTCTTATTTTTAATGGAGAGGGTCTTATTACCCCATCTAAACATATTAGAGACATCTCTAATTTCTACAATTTCCATAATGTTACTAAGGCCAACATAGCCATTAGGCTACTTGTTATATCTTTAGAATGCAAAGCACTTGATTGGTATAGAATGTTAGAAGGTGATTGCATTAAAAGTTGGGATGGATTTGGATATCTGTTGGTGACAATATTTGAAAATAATAATGATCATGCTTCCCTACTACATTAGTTAAATGTAATAAGAAGAGGTCTAAATGAATCCATGAGATATTTCAAAGAACATAGTATAAGCTACCACCAATCATGAGATCTACTCCTAGTTTTGTGTTCCCAGCATACCTGAAAGGGATTGGTACTAATGTTTCTATTGTGTTGTAATTAATGGGAGGATTCACTCTTCTAGGTGCATATGAGCTAGTAATTGAGGCTAAGAATAGCTTAATTTAGGATGGAAAACTTCCTCTAAGAGTATCCATGCCTTTGTTGTACCATAATTCAATTGAAGATCCAAGCATGTCACAAGTTCCTAATGCCAATGTGAAGCCAAGATCCTTTCCCAAGAAGGTGGATAATGTTGTGGATAAGGATGAATAAATTATATCATTGATAGCTCAGCTTAATCAAGCCCAATATCAGGCAAGTGCTCCTCTTACTACATAATACTATCCTCAACAAGGATATAGAGCTCCATCCCAATAAAATTAATAAGGGAGAGAACAAAATCAATAAGGTTACAACAAGAATCTCAATTCATATAATCCAAATTACACTCCTACCATAAAGGTTTTTATTCTAGTACATGTAAATCTAGTGTAAGGAGAGGATCATTTATACCAATGGGGGCAGTCTCAAGGTCAATTTCTACATGATGATAGAGGAACCAACCATGCTTTGACAACATAAGAGGAAACTAATCCCTACATGACAACAAAAGAAGCATATCCCAACCAAAGGGATAATCATGGAGAAGGTAGCAGCTCAAGTGTGGAAATGATGAATTTGTAAGCAAAATATGATTTTGTGTTTATGCAAGGCATGTTAGTTATATCCAATACAAGAGCTAAGAAAATAGCATTGGGAGAAGGCGAATAACCATGGGTATATCCAAGTGATGCCTCTCTAAGGCCACCAAGTGTCAATCAAAGTGTTGACCTACTACAAGTCATGTTCCCAAATAAAATCAGAATGCAAGTGGGGCTACCAAGATTGTAGTTTAGTAGGATCAAGTTCCCTTTTTACCATCAAAAACACTAGAGAAGGTGAAATATCCCTCTTTAAAAATTTTTGATTCATTTAAGAGCACCAAGGAAAGTATATCCCTTTAGGAAGCCTTGTATATACTTGGTAAAAATGATCTTTTGCAAGAGCAGCTGAAAAGTATTCATGTGACTCCCTAAGTTTCAAAACAAAATGGTGTGTCTCTCACAAATTCTCCAAATAATATTTTAGATCCCTCAACCAAGGATAACAATCCTCCACCTTTCTGCCTCATACTCATTATGGGATACAAGTCGGTCCACAATTGTATTGTGGATAATGGAGCAAGCACTACCATCATGCCTAAAGTAGTGGTTGATAAGCTAGGTTTGAACTATGAGTCACATAAAAAGGGCACATTACTGCTATATGGGACTCCAACCAAGATGGTAAGATTGGTCAAAGGTTTGAAAGTATTTTTACATGGTTTCCCAAGCTTCCCTATCATGCAAGACATTATGGTGGTGGACATTCCAACACACTTTGCTATATGCTTATCAAGGGAATTCATAGCCAAGATAAGAGGATACCTTTCTACTGATTGGTATTTTCTAGCTTTCAAGATAAGGTATGGGACCAAGGTAACTATAAGGACTCATCCCTTAGCAAGGTTCCACATTGAGCCATACTTGGAGACAATGTCAAATCAAAATTGTCTAATCAGCAAGGAAGAGGAAACAATCATAGATGGTGAGACATAGTCCTCTCTTAAAGGTATTTCTAATATTTATCTTGACATGTGCAACATAGAAACACATGGCCTTTATCCTTACACTTTCATTGAGGAGACTAATTTTAGAGTTTATTGTATGCATGAAGAGAACGTTCTAATTCCTTCACTCACCAACGAGGATCATGAACTTTATGGCATGTGGGAAATGTTCTTTGATGGTTCAAGGAGAAAAGTAGGTGTAGGGGATGGAATCATGTTAGTTTTTCCATCAAGGAATCATTACTACACTTCTTATAGGGTTCACTTCAGCTACACTTGCAACATGGTAGAATATGAAGGTCTAGTTCATGGTCTCCATTGTGAAAAGAGGAAAGGAATCAATAATTTGAAAGTCTATAGAGATAATGAGCTTGTCATTCATCAAGTAAGAAATCAAGATACAACCAATAACCCATTGCTTAAGTCTTAAAATCATAGGTTATGGGATCTACTTGAATACTTTGATGCCTTCAACATATAACCCATACCAAGAGACTTGAATAAACATGCTGATATATTGGCTACAATAGGAGCACATTTTGACTCAGCTACTGATGTAGCAAAAGAGAAGGATCGATATCATATCAAGATAATTGTGAGACCTTCCAATCTAGATAATGAAGTGTCATGGCAAGTGTTTGAAATTAATGAACACATTTCACACTTCTTACAAAATGAGGTAGCATTCTCCTCAAGAAATCAATGTCAGGATCTTGCTCCACCAAAAGAGCACAATATGATTACCAAACCAAGCAACTTAATATGCGGAAATTAACCAGATTCACCAAGTAACTAGAATTCAGAATAACACATGATATGAGAGACAATACACAAATTGTATTAACACTTTATACAGAAAAGAATACAATAAAGAAGATGCCACTTCTTCTCCACCACCTTACAGAGGTTTCCCACACCTCAAGTGAATAGTAAATCTTCTCCCCAAAGCTCTCCCTCTCAGGTCCCAACACCCAACTCAAATACAGAGTTGGTGTTCACCTCCTGTGCTCCACGCACACCACAAGTGCTACACGCACTCCACAAGCACTCCACGTGCTCCACAAGTACTCAAGGTACTTCAAGTAGATCTCCCATGAACCTGCAATAACCTGCACTTCAACAGACCATACTTATGGAAGGAACTCCCTTGCCTTCCTCTTTGCTCTATCTGAGTACACACCTGTACTCCAAGTAGATCCTGCCTGATACTGCTCCCTGTTGTGTTGCTGTCTATATGATCCTGCACACCTACAAATCAAACACGGTTCTACTCACCTGTGAACCTTGACCTTGCACACACATACACCTGCAGATCAACGATCTTACTTACCATGTAGATCTCCTATATAGGCCATGCAACTGTGACCAAGATCCTACACACCTGAAGAACCCTTGTCCTTGCCTCACCAAGTCCTTATGATTCTCCAACCAGTACCAAACTTGGCACTGATAGGGAACTAGGAGGAACACCCTTACTCACTTCACACACAGAAGGAGCAAACTTTGCTCAACTCAAACTAGAACACTTTTCCAATACAACCATGAGTCTATTATATAGATCTCATCCAAACAATAATTAGACATCTAATTACAATAATTAGATCCGCAAAATAGCTCTAATCATGTAAACACTTAGTTCGTCAACTAACTGCCCATAATAAACTCACAGTCAAACCACACAGGCGACTGACGTCGGTCCCTGTCTACCTGGAGGTGACCGACGTCGGCCGATTCCTAACCGACGTCGGTTTTTTCTCTTCACTATCCTGCCAACGTCGGCTGATCAGATCGACGCTGGTTGCTCTGATGCTCAGCAACCTTGCTGCCGGTCCCTCTCAAGTACCTGAGAACCCACTTCCCTGAATTGGCTCTTAACTCTCTGACAGCTCCCACTACATGGGAATACTCAGGTCTATACCAGACCTCATGTGATTTCGGACATTGTACCTGTCCAGCCCTTAGTGTGCTCTGGCTCTGCATCCTGAACCTCGCCAACACCTGATTCACATTAGCTCCCACTCGAGACAAAATCACCCTGTGATCTCCATGTCTCCCATGTCAAAGAATTTCACTGCTCCAAACTCCTCCTGACATGCCACTGAACTAATCTTACCCTTAGCTCAGCAAAACCCTGTATGTACAAAACTAGCTAGCTAGCGTACCATCCACATACAGCAACAGAATGATGTTGCAATCACCATCCCCCTGGTAAGTCAAACCACAGTAGTTACCCTGACATTGACTGAAGCCATGCTTCGTCCTCCACCTATCAAAACCTGTACCACTGTCCTGCAGCTCCTCAAGACCATATACCTGGTCTTTCGTCTCACGTATCCGTTCTCTCTATTCTTCTACTAAGGTATCCATTCATCTCTGTGCTTTCATACCAGCTGGCAACCCTTACCAAAAAACACCTGTTTGGTTCTCCTCCAAGGAATCACATCCTCATCCATGCCAAGCTCACACCTGTTTCCTGGATCCTTCCTGCTCTACAATCAGCAACATGTATAAAGAAGAGGAACAATGAATTTGAGGGCCTACTTACGTCTTCAGTCCTCCGTATGGGTGTTTGAGACTCCTTGACAGCGTGCTGTCCACCCAAAATCTGTTACAGTGACCGACCTTGGTCACCCCACAGTCTGCATCTGATCGATGTCAGTTTCATGCATCTGTCCCTGACTACCGACCCTGTGGTGTCCCTACTGCCGACGTCGGTCCTATGACTGACATCGGTCTTACATACTGCCGACGTCAGTTCCATGACCGACGTCGGTCTTACCCTACCTGACATCGCCGGCATCGATCTGCACATGACCGACATCGGCACCTGTCTGTTCAACGTCGGTTCCTCCTAACTGACATTGGTATCTGTGTTCACCTGTGAGTGATGACTTTTTACCCGCGAGCTCCTTTGAATCAATACCCATGTCCAAACTACCTTGCTCAGAAGTATCCAACCACATCCACTGGGTTCTATCCGCCATCTCCTCCATAAACACCAAGGATTTCCAGTTCTTAAGCCTATCAAATATATCTGTCTTCCACTTAAGAACATGCATCTCCTTCCTGCTCATGTGACCAAGCCTACGAAGCCACGTCTCTGCAATAAAAGAAGAATCAGTAATATAAACAAGTAGATAAAGGGTACCTGTTTTCTTACCACTAGCTAATTCAAGTGCATCCGCTGTGAGAGTTCTTGTGCATCTCTCATCACCCAATCTTTCTAAAGAAATTAGCCATATCTCCAAACCTGGGACCTGCATGACCTTCATCAACACCTGTGTGTTGGCCGCCTGCAATTTCAGCTTCACTTCCCCTTTGCCAATTCTTTGGCAAGGCTTACCAGCTCCTTTACCTGGGGCTGCATGGAAAGAGGCAACTGAATCTTTTATCCAAGATTCAACTTTATCCAAGAAACCTCCAAGAACATCCTGTGCAATAACACCTGCAACATCTGCTTCTTCAGTTCCTTCATGCTGATCTGCTACCAACCAACAATAATCTTTTACCTGCTCTTTCTTTCCATAGGACCGTGAGTAACCATCTATGCTTTTCAACTCCTCCATTCTTATCTTACTTTCATCTGCCATTGCTCTACTCCCACTCAATCAGAAACCCTTGAGAGTGACCTGTAATCAAAACACACTACCCAGATCTAAACCAATCTGTTAGTATCCCAACCAAAAGCTCTGATACCACTTGTCAGTGGTATCAAGCTATGAGCCAACAACCTTGCTCTGATACCACTTGTCAGGATCTTGCTCCACCAAAAGAGCACAATATGACTACCAAACCAAGCAACTTAATATGCAGAAATTAACTAGATTCACCAAGTAACTAGAATTCAGAATAACACATGATATGAGAGACAATACACAAATTGTATTAACACTTTATACAGAAAAGAATACAATAAAAAAGATGCCACTTCTTCTCCACCACCTTACAGAGGTTTCCCACACCTCAAGTGAATAGTAAATCTTCTCCCCAAAGCTCTCCCTCTCAGGTCCCAACACCCAACTCAAATACAGAGTTGGTGTTCACCTCCTGTGCTCCACGCACACCACAAGTGCTACACGCACTCCACAAGAACTCCACGTGCTCCACAAGTACTCAAGGTACTTCAAGTAGATCTCCCATGAACCTGCAATAACCTGCACTTCAACAGACCATACTTATGGAAGGAACTCCCTTGCCTTCCTCTTTGCTCTATCTGAGTACACACCTGTACTCCAAGTAGATCCTACCTGATACTGCTCCCTGTTGTGTTGCTGTCTATATGATCCTGCACACCTACAAATCAAACACGGTTCTACTCACCTGTGAACCTTGACCTTGCACACACATACACCTGCAGATCAACGATCTTACTTACCATGTAGATCTCCTATATAGGCCATGCAACTGTGACCAAGATCCTACACACCTGAAGAACCCTTGTCCTTGCCTCACCAAGTCCTTATGATTCTCCAACCAGTACCAAACTTGGCACTGATAGGGAACTAGGAGGAACACCCTTACTCACTTCACACACAGAAGGAGCAAACTTTGCTCAACTCAAACTAGAACACTTTTCCAATACAACCATGAGTCTATTATATAGATCTCATCCAAACAATAATTAGACATCTAATTACAATAATTAGATCCACAGCTCTCAGTCTAAAAATAGCTCTAATCATGTAATACTTGGTTCATTAGCTAACTGCCCGTAATTAGCTCACAGTCGAACCACACAGGAGACCGACGTCGGTCCCTGTCTGCCTGGAGGTGACCGACACCGGCTGACCCATGACCGACGTCGGTTGCTTCTCTTCACTATCCTGCCAACGTCGGCTGATCAAATCGATGCCAGTTGCTCTGACGCTCAGCAACCTTCAGCAACCCCTCCAATGGCCTTCTCCGTGTCTGCATCAGTGAAGCTTTTAGCTCCACATCCTAACAATCAAAAGATATTATATGATCATTATGAAGAGCAAATTATACAGCTAAATACAAATAAAATACCCAAGGGGATGATTAACTTGGAGAGTGTCTTCAATGAGGATGACCAAAAGAATAATCAAAGAATGAGAATGTCAACAAAGGAGGAAAAATATGAGAGAATTTTTATTTTCAAAGACAAAATTTTGAAGACTGGCAAGGTATGTTCTCAACTAGAAAAGCAAGATTTTATTTCATTATGCAAAGAGTTTCATGACATCTTTGATTGGGAGTGTAAAGAATTAAAAGGGTTTGATCCAAGTCTAGCCCATCACACCATTGAGTTGGATCATGAAGATAAACTGGTAAGATAAAATCAGAGGCCTATTAATCCCAAGATAGAAGAGCTCATGAAGAAAGAGCTGACCAAGTTAATTAAATCTAGGATTATCTTTCCTATCAAGCACTCAACTTGGGTAGCCACCCTTGTCTTAATTTGAAAGAAGAATAAATAAATCAAAATTTATGTGGATTTTCATGATCTAAATGGAGTGTCTCTTAAGGATCATTATCTACTCCCTTCCATGGAATAAATTTTGCAAGTTGTTTTAGGTTCTCAAGATTTCTCACTTCTTGAGGGTTATTCAAGTTATAATCAAATATTGTTAAATGAAGAGGATCAATTCAAGACAGCCTTCACCACCAAGTGGGGGACCTTTTCCTATATTAAGATGCCATTTGGTTTATCCAATGTTGGAGTTACATTTCAAAGGGAAATGGGTATGGATTTCAAAGGTTTGATCAATAAGTTTTTGCTTATCTACCTTGATAATATAACTTTTTTTTCAAAGAATGTTGCTGATCATATGGGACATCTAAGGCAACTGTTTGAGAAATGTATGGATTATGGCATATCCCTTAATCCAAAGAAGTGCATCTTTTTTATCTATGAAGGTAAGCTTTTGGGTCATGTTGTTTCAAAACAAGGCTTATCTATTGACCCTGAAAGGATTGAAGCTATTATAGGCTTGTCCTTGCCTCACCACAAGAAGGAGATACAAAGATTCTTGGGGAAAATAAACTTTGTAAGGAGGTTTATCCCAAACTTTGCAATTGTGGTAAATCCTATCACAACCATGCTAAAAAAGAATCAAGTTTTTACTTGGAGAAAGGAAGGTAAGATCATTTTTAAAGCAATCAAGCAAGTAATTGTAGAATCTCCTACTCTCTTAAATCTAAATTTTTCTAAATATTTCATAATCTATACCCTTACTAACCTTGACACAATCTCAGCTATGCTTATGCAAAATAATGATGAAGATGTTGAGTATCCAATTGCTTCTTCAGCCAAGGATGAGAGGACTATGGAGTAATATATTCTTTTATGGAGAAGCAAGCCCTAACCATCATTAGAGGATTGAAAAAATTTAGGGATATGGTTTCCAAAAACAAGATTCATGTCATGGTTTCCCATCCTAAAGCCAAGGAATTCCTCCTAAGCAAGGATCTCAATGGAAAGAGAGTTGGATGGATCACTAAAGTGATGGAATATGACATTGAAATTAAGGTAACCAACATGGTAAGAGGAAGAGGTTTGTGTGAACATTTAGCATCTAATTTTCAGGAGCCAAAGGAGCAAGCTTTGGTCAATCAAGTTCAAACCTAGCTAGCTGATCAAATGCAAAATCAAAGTTGGATGCAAAACATCATTGGTTTTGTTCAAAATGGTGAGTATCCCAATGGCTTAAACAAATCTCAAAAGATGTATTTTAGGCTACAAACTATTCTTTACTATTTTTTGGATGACATTGTCTTTAAAAAGGATGTGAATAATGTATTACTAAGATGCATTAACAATGATCAATTTTATATGCTACTAGAAAAGTTCCATAATAGTGAAAATGGGGGTCATTTCTCTCCTAGAATAACTACAAAGATAATGAGGGATGGTTACTAGTGGCCTAGTCTTTTTAAGGATTGTTATCATTGGGCTAAGGTTTGTCCTGAATGTGCTTTCTTTTTTGGCAAGCAAAATCTTGCATCTCTTTCATTAAACCCTATCTAAGTGGACCAGCCATTCATGCAATGGGGCCTTGGCTTCATTGGCATGATCAACCCTCCATCAAGTGCTAGACACAAATGGATATTGACTACTATGGACTACTTCACAAGGTGGGTAGAGGTTTTTGCGTTGAAGGAGGCAAATGAAAATTATATCTTAGAGTTATATGATAGCATTGTAATAAGGTTTGGAGTTCCTCATGTCATCATCTCAGATAATGCACTTTTTTTCATAGGTGTTAAAACTTTTGAGTGGGAAACAAAGAGAGGAGCTCATTTGAGTACTTCATCCAACTACTACCCTTAAGGTAATGGATTAGCTGAGTCTACCAATAAGAACATCATCAAGATCATCAAAAGGACGTTGGAAACCAATAAAAGAGAATGGCATAACAAGCTGAAGAAAACCTTATGGGTAGAAAGAATCACTCCCAATAAGTTAATTAGTAATTCTCCCTTTGTACTTGTCTATGAGAGAGAAGCTAGGATATCCATATCATAAGATCTCCCTACCTTGGAACTTACATAATATTTGGGATTACTTGAAAAAACTCCCATGGAGGTCAAATTGATAGAATTAATGTAGCTACAAGAGGAAAGAGATGATGCACATAAAGCTTTGGAACACCATCAAGTTCTCATGAATAAATCCTTTGACAAAAATACAAGGGCAAGAGTGTTCAAAGAAGGTGACTTAGTCTTGAAATGGTATGAGGATAGAGAAAAACCATGTAGACATATAAATTTTGATACTTTGTAGAGTGGTCCTTACATCATTAGAAAGTACAAGCAAATAAACTCCTTTTAGCTATCCAAGATGGATGGATAAGAACTACCTATTCTGGTGAATGGGATCCACTTGAAGTCTTGCTTTTAGACCTTGCTAGCCATGTCTTCGAAATACTTGTTGTGTGTTTCCTTTGTTGTCTTTATTTTCCCTAAGTACTTTGTAGCACAAGTGTTTCCCTTTTAGGTTTTTTCTTTCCTTGTGTTTGCTTTGTTGTGATTTTCTTGTATTTTCTCTTAACTATGGGCTTATTCTTTTTGGCTCTTGTTTGCCTTGTGTGACTCCATGTGCAATGGAAAGATGTAAATAGTTGGTCTTTCACATAGCAGGAATGTCTCTCCTAGAAATTTATAGAATGTTGACCTTCTTTTGCATAACTAGTTTGTGTTTTCTCTTCAACTAATTTTTTTTTCCTTGCTCATTTTCTATGTTTAGGGCTTTGTTATTTTTTTAATTCCTTGTCTTACTTTCCCTTCATTGTTTTATTTCCTCCTATTCTTTTCCTTCATACAAGATTCCATAGTTTTCCTATAGAGTTCATAGTTTTTTCCCTTCATCCTTGGTTTTTTCCCCATGTTTTTTTCCTTTAGGATTGTTCAAGTCTTTTCATTCAGACTTTTATCCTAGACAAAAGTTCCAAAGGTTTCCCCTTTGCACTTTCCCAAATTTTTTTCCCTTTGATTTTTTTTTCCTTGGCCCTTTTTTTGTCTTAGCCCTAAAGTGCCCTTCAAAAAAGTTTTGAAGGGCCACTTCCCTTCAAAGTGCCCTTCAAAATTTTTTGAAGGCATTTCACTTGCCTTGTTTTCCCCCAAGTGTCCCTTCCAAAAAAATTTGAAGGGCACTTTTTCATCTAAGTGTCCCTTCAGAACTTTTCTAAAGGGCTCTTTTTGCCCAAGTGTCCCTTCAAAACTTTGTTGAAGGGCACTTTTGCCTTAGTCTTTTCCTGAATGCTGCTTCAAAAAATTTTTGAAGGGACATTTTTTGTCCAAGTGCCCTTCAAGAATTTTTTTGAAGGGTCACTTTTTGGCCCATTCTTCTAAGTTACCCTTAAAATTTTTTTAAGGGATTTTTCCCCAAATATTTCCCTTTGAAAAAGTTTCAAAGGGCCATTTCCTTTGTAAATTCCCTTTGGAATTTTTTGAAGGGGCCTTTTGTCCCTTCTCAGGTGTCCTTCATAACTTTTCCAAAGGACACTTTCCTACAGGTGTCCTTTGGGAAAAGTTCCTAAAGTAACATGTTTCCCTTTGTCAAACCATTGCCTAAAATAATAAAATCAACTAGATAACCCATGATGTACCATATGATGTTAAAATTAAATAAACAAACTAGCCATTGGGTTAGTACATGATGTGTTGTAGAACGTCAAGTTTAAAGTGGACAACTAGTCATTGAGGCCATGGTTAATGACATTCCAAAAGATGTCAATATAAATTGGGTTTCCCAACATGCTTGAATTATGAATTTTATAAGTATAATATCTTGGAAAACTTGAAAGGGTCTTGGTAGTTCAAATTGGGTTTCCCAAGGTGCTTTGCTTATAAATTTTTATAAGTAAAGTAGGCAAGAAAACCTGAATGGGTCTGTAGGTGCAAATTAGGTTTAAGTAAGTGATTTTCTTATATTTTTTTATAAGTGAAGTCATTAAAAAAAATTGAAAGGGTCTAGATAGAAGCAAATCATATTTTTGGAATTTATTATCTTATAAGCTTGATCCAATGGTTGATCGATGGCATAGAACCATGATCCAAGTCATTCCTTGAGGACCAATCAAAAGGGAAAGACAAAGCCAAACTGAATGAAATCAACCTTTTCCATGGAATTGCACAAATTAATAAGCAAAGGAGAAGTAGTGAGGTGTAAAAATAGATTTATAACATCCATTGGGAAGCATCTTCAGAGGGGTAAGCCCATGGTATTCAAGAAGGTGACACGAATCGATTAGAGTGACCTAATAAGCATCATTGGCAAAAATTATTTATAGTTGAGGATAATGAATTCTAATATATTTGATTCCTCTCTTTGGTGTAAAGGACCTCCCTCCTCTCTCTCTCTCTCTCTCTCTCTCTCTCTCTTTGGTATAAATAAGACCCTTGGGCTATTACTATTTCATACATAGATAGTACAGTGAAGCCCAGCTATAATGTTTTGCCATTTTCTTTCCTTTTAGCAAAGAAGCATAAGTCTATTTTCTTTCTAAGTGCTAGACATTTTCCTAGGCATGAAAGAGACACAAAGTCATAAAAAGTGATTTTTTATCCTTCTATTCTCTATCCTTCATGATTTTGAGCAAAGAGTTGATCCAATAGGTCATGTAGAGTGCATTCTAGCTGTATGAGATTTTGCATATGTGTAACCCTTTTATGGACTATACAATTTATTTTTTCTAATTACTTACCTTATGTGATCTCATTCATTTTGTCTCTACATTGAAATATTTATGTTGGAATATTTTAGAGCTTGAATAATAGGCCTGTATTATGCTATATTTTGTAAAATTATACGGCATACATGTGGATAATAACTTTTGGTGTATTAGCATTTTAGATTAGGCTATTCATTTATGCAAATTTTTGACCCTTTTCATCTAAACAAGCTAGTTCAGTAGATTTTATTGCATAAAAGATAATAAAATGAGCTATCCCTTTCAATCTAAAGGTTCATTTCCACTTATAGGCACACCCATAGGCCTATAAATGTCCCAATGTTGCCTAAATCTAGAGGAGGCCTGAATAACCCTCTTTTAGGGTGCAAGATTTGGAGACAAAATTACCCTCATATCCATAAATATCTCCAAAGCCTCATTTTTTGGCTTCCAAAATTCCTTATTAAAGCTTTTATTTATGTTTTCCAATTAAAGGCATACTCCCTCTTTGTAATTATATAACATAAATCCCATGCAGTATCTTGGGTAGACATTAGGTTCAAATGATTGAATACACTATTTCTTGTACATTGAACTAGGAAGTTAAGCCTTTTATTGAACTCTTTTAATTAGTACTATATTTTCAACACCTTCACCCTATTAGGTTGAGATTCACCTCTAGAATAAAAAATACTATTAAAAATGTTATATAACCTTATGATTTCACTTTGGATAATATCCATAATATATTAGGAGGCATAAATTATTTATCTCTATAGTAGCCTTTGTTATGCTTCTTCTTGGATCTTATACATTTTTTCATGGCCTCCCTAGCTAAATATATAAAAGAGAATAAATCCTCTATATACTCCATTGGATCACATGGATTTATATTTGGATTTTTATCCAAGGTAAATATGTTTTCCTTTTGTTTAATTACTATCTCCTCCCTAGTGTTTGTGTTTACCCCTTTCCTCTTTCTCACCCTTTGAATTGTGCTATTTTGTTTATCAAAATGGGTGGAAACTATAGGTATTTATGTAAGGACCAAATTATTCATGTCAGATATCTATCTTTGTATATATTTAACCCATTAAGACAAAATGAGGTCCCCTTGTTATTCAAATTTGTTGGGGTCTTCAAAGGTAAAATATGGAGTAATTATTGGAGGTGGAGATATTACTATAAGTGGAATTAAAACACTTATTTTAATGAGAAATTGGATGGGAGGTTGAATAATATTTTGCCAACCTAATATTTCTTGGCTTTCAAAATATCATTATGGTCAATTGTATGTGTGTATATTATGTAAATGGTATCTCTAATTAGATATGAATATTTAAGGGTGACTAGTGATCCTCAAGGATCAAAAATAAAAAACTAAATAACATATTCAAAATGGACTCTCCTCTTAGGAAACATTATTTGGGTTGATATTGAAAGAAGCAAGAGTCAATGGAAATGGAAAATGGTGACCTAGGAATAATAGGTGGAAAATTTATAGCTTGAGTATCTACAATAATAATAGAAGAAGCAAGATAATAAACTACCATATCAATGTTTTTTCTTTCTTCCTCTTTAAATATTTGTTGGTATAGTGTCATAGCTAGAATTTATTATTAACTCAAGTTTCCCAAGATTATTGATTTATCTATTTATAGCTTTGTCTCTTCCTATGTTTCATCTTTGGATCTATCTTCACTTAACCCCTACTCTAGTCCCTATTAGCAACCTAAGTTTCACCCTGTGAAGGAGAGTGTTCAATTCTTCTTTAACCTGGACTACCATGGGAATGATCTAAAGGTTTTGGGTGACCTTATAACTAATACATGCCTCTAGATTATGGGTATATCTACCTTGATACATCATTTATGGCTCAATTTATTAAAATATATTACCATTGGGGTTAAAAGGGATAGATATTACAAAAAATAAATCTACTCTAAGATATGGTGATGCACCAATGTAAATATTTATCAACTCAATTTGGAATTTAAAAAACACTAGTAAGAAATGTAAATAATTGAATCTTTTAACTCCACAAACTCCTATGCAAAAGTGTTTCACATAAAGGATTAACTAAGTGATCAAAACATGATGGTAATGATGGAAGGCCTAATTCAAGGCACTTATCAATCAAATCTCCACTCCAAGCTCAGTCACTCAACATTCAAACACTATATGTGACTTGCATAAGATCATATACTAATAACTAGGTGAGATTAAGACCTACCAAGGGAGAGGACTACCACATGTGTAAATAAAACTAATTACAACACACTAAACCTATATTAAGGAATCTAAAAATAGTCATTTGTAATAACTTAGGAGGTTACAAAGTGCCAACCTAAGCAGAGTCTCCTCATCCCCAAGAGAAGGATTACATATTAAGACCTTAAATTATAAATGTATAATAGAATAAAGAGAGAAGGAGAAGGATACTGGTGTGGATGTGAGATAAAAATTCATCAATTACCATAGTGCATTCATTACTATGGTTATAATTAGTTATACAGTCTTTCAAAAGACTCTCCATGCTTGATGGTGTTTAATGACTCGTTAAGCATTAAAGTGGGGTAGTGGAGGATGTGGTTGATTAATTAAACCTCTCTCAAGGTATGTATACACACATCTTTGGTCAAATAATTCCTATTCTTTATAGTTAAAACATTTATGAGATATAATTAGGCCATCATAAAGCATATAACAGTCCATACTCCTCCTTTTGAGTATATGACCAAGTCAAGTGACTAAGTCATTCCTCTATTATGACCATTGAAAGTAAAATTTAATCATTCAATTAATTTAGTTACTAGGTGTAATATCTTTTATTTACCCTTCCAATTTCCTCTCTATGCCATTCTTCAACTTTCTTGTTGACTAAGTAGGCTAAATAAGCCAAGTAGGCCTAATCATCTAATTGTATATGTTTGGCTGCCATGAAACCTATAAGAGACCTTATAAATCTATGAATTTGTGAGTTTTAGGTTTGATACAACATCATGTACCATAACATAGGCCTTTATGAGAAAAAACACCTATAATTTTGCCAAACTAGGTGACTAGGTCACCTTCTCTTTTATCTATACTGATTAGCTATTTAGAGAAAACTTATAGAGGAATTTAAAAGCATATTTTTGGGTATATAATGATTTTAGGAGATGAAATAAGTTACAAAATTCCCCCTCTAATGATTTAAATCGTTCAAAACAACTCTACACCCTATAAAACTCCTAAAACCTTAAGAAAGTACACTTTTTTGAAAATTCCATATAGTTCCATATTAACCATTACTATGGGTAGGGTCTTCTCGAAGTGATATTTATGTTTTAGGTGTTTATAGGGTAATTCCATTTCAATTGGATGCCAATTCTTCATCATCTTCTCAATTGATTTTGTAGTAGGATTTAAGGAGGGTTTTGGAGGTCCACCATCTTAATGATGGTTCATAAAATATGGATCTCAAAATCAAAAATTATTCTTATGGATATTAATTCCATTTACCCCTTCAAATTTCCTCAATATCTTGATTTCCCATATAAAATATGTGTTAAGATATGAATGTAGATAGGTGTGCTTGTAGTCTTATGCAGGTAATTTGGACATGTTTATAGAATTAATCTTTGCTCATAAAATTAAGCCCCTTAAATCAAATCTGTCTAACATGAACTTAAATTAAATAAGGTTACCTAACTCTTTATAAGATAATTTTCCCCAAGTCCTTTTGTGGTGAAATATTTGAGTACTTTATCAGGTAGATAGAGTTGACTATCTAGGACTAAGGTAGCTTAAGGAGATTATTGAGACTAATATGGAATAATTATTGCATTATATTAACTAAAAATATATCTTAGGGCATAAAAAATTGTCACACCTTATATTGATCTTGGATTTTTATTGGAAGAGTCTGAATGTTCTTCAAGGTGATGGTGGAGTTTAAGGCCTAGTTATGGATTTTAGGCCAAACAGGGCTAGAATGAGTATTGGAGGTTTAAGGAATCTATATGTGGTTAGGGGGTTTTATAATCATTAAAATTTATTAATTAATCCCTATCTCCTAAATCTTCCATCAAATATCTATACCCCAAATCTATTTTAATTGGTTCTTATGGCTATATGTAGGTCTTACTACCAACCTAAGTACATGATAGTGATATGAGGTCTGCATGATTTATTTACTCCTTGTTATTATGGAAAAATAAAATAAAATTTTATACCCCTCACGTCCTAACAACATTACCAAGATTTTTATTTAATCATCATATGTCCTCTACCTAACCACACAATCAAGTTTAGGGTTTGTGTTTCACTAGGCTTAAATAACCCTAAAATTGGGTTTCATGTTTTATTCATATATCTGAGTTTTTATATGACTTTAAACTAATAAACACTCTTATAATTTACCTAACCATATGTCTTGACCCTCTCAATCACCAAACTGTATGCATATATCTTCAAACTCCATGTTTAAACCTATTTAGGTTTGTCTCCTTTATCTAGCCCTCAAGGATTTTGACTTGAAACTTGAGTATTGTTAATAATAGATATAATATGATGAAAATATCATCATGTCTCATTACTTAAAAACATTTTATGAAGTATAATATATCTATCTTATCCTTAGACCTCCCAAATGACTACTAGAAAAATGAGGTATGTTTGAGATAAAACAATAAATGTTTCCACTGATTATATAACCTTGAGAATAACATGAATACATTAATAAATCCAAAATAACAATTTGTACCAAATTTTAAGGACTAACCACACATATAGAGGCTTATAAATAACAAGTTTTCCCAACACTAGTGGGCATTGACTATGTTAAGTTTCCTTAGGTTTCAATAAGTCTAGGCTATGATCTAACTAGTTCATCTTCATATCAAGGTATGAATAGTTTAGGGGTGTTAAATCATCATAGAAACCATCCTTAAATGTATTTCACTTCCTTAAACATACCCAAAATCCTTGTTATTCTTCAATCTAAGCAAGACCCTTGAAGAGAACAAACATATTGTAACTTATTCTTTGGTTGTGTTTTTTAATATTTTAGCATTATGTTATGCTTACCAATCCTTAAATAGTTTTTAAATTTAATTGAAATTTTAGATATGTTTCAACCATATCTTAATTTTCTTTCCAACACCTCAAACTACTCATGTTTGCTCATGTACATAGTATTATACCTATAAGTGTCTTTGGAAATGGTTGAATGTGTGTTTTGGTTTATAACTAGCCCAACCTCCTTAATGGACTTTAAAATTACTTAAGGACATCATCTAGGTTTTAAAAAACTCTTCATGTTTCCATACCTGAAAAGTTCAATTTTCCCTCTAATGCACAATACCAAGTTTTGCTCCACTTAGCTACCTAACTCCACTAAGATAGCTATAGACGCACATTGGTTATCCCCTGAGATATAAAAACATTTTACCTTGTATCCCCTTGAACTATTTATTTGTCTTAACTAAGGTTATAAAACCCAAATCAATTATGCATTTGGTATTCTCAATTTTCCTTCTTATTCAAATAGGTCTCAATACTACCACTATAATTTTTGATTGTAGGTATTGATTTGTAGCCTGTAGGTAAAGATTTATCCCTTTATCAAAGTTTAAGTATGTATAATACATTTTAATACCATGATGATCCATATCCTTTATAACCTTGAAGAGTACCAAAATATTAGATCCATGATGTGGATGTGGATAAGTAAGCATACCTACGTATGATTATAATGAAATATGTATGGAGACTGAGAGGAGTGATAAGGTCACAACTATGGTTGAATTGTAGTGATAAAGACTATAAAAATGGAATGAGACATGAGGGAGTGGGATGAAACATGAATCCATAGTCAAGATAGTCTAAAAGGATCATAGACAAGAATATACATATGCCTAACAATATATATTAGTTTGGAGATACCTAATGAGGCATACACTATTAAAAGAGAATCCTAGGATTCTCCAAAATACCTTATTGTATGCTAAGTTACCTTAACATCTACTAAATGAGATTGTGAGGGTGTTAAGGGTAGATTGATGTTTGATAAGTTGTGAGGATTTATTAATATTTGAGAAACATAAAGGAAATACATATGATCATGAATGAAACATCTCATATGATTTCTTAATGTGCTTTGACAACATGGATCCTCCATTGAATGGTACAACCATTCCAACTTGCTTACAAACTACAAATTGGTAGTTTAGGTGTTATTTAGTCCTATATACCTACACATATGGAATAAGGTTAAAGAATGTTATTTTAAAGTGTTTTATACTCTTAAAAATATCCATAACCTTCCATTTTTATATCACCATGCTCAAGAAATACCAATTCCTTGTCTGAGTGGAAAAGCCATTATGAGTGCCCTACCTTGTTAAGGATTGTTTATAAAGGAGGGAGAAACAAAATAAGAAAACATAACCAAATATGAAATATATCTAGGGCCCCCTTCTTCTCCCAAAATTTAATATCTTAATATTCTCTCACATGGTCATACCATCTACAAACCTGAAGGGATATACCAAGTTGCAAAGGAGTTTGATGGAGAGGTATGCTTAGTTTTTAGCATATTTGACATCCTTTTTCCATTAAAATCCAATTAAATACCTTCCATGACCCCACCTATAATCTCCTAACCTCTTCTAATCAAATCCATACCATATTGATTCGTACCACCTAAAAACATTGTTGAATCATGTAAATTCTCCTTTATTTCCTCATATTTTAGTTCCAAACCACTATTTTAGGGAAACATGAAGGAAAATTTAGATCAAAAGTCATCCCCAAACAAGAAAAATAGTTTAGATATAAAATAAGAGGTATAATTCACAAATATGAGCTCTCTTGAGGGCCAAAACAATGTTATAAACTTATAGAGCAGATAATTTCATAGTAGAACTCATTTGACTAAAGCAATATCATGACTATGAGTGTGATAAAAGATGTTACTGATACTTTAGTGGAATTTTGAGGTCAAAATTTGTCATTTTAAGACCAAAACCTTCTTTTAAAACAATATATACATAGCTTCACAAATTATATTTGTCAATGAATATCATAAAGAGTATGTTATAGTCTTCTAAAAGGTTTCAATTTGGCTTCTATGTATTTTAATCACACTTCAAAACTTATAGTCATCCTCATACCTTGCATATACTAAATACACTTATAAAATCTCATGGTGAGTCATAAATTAACACCTTACACCATCTCCATCAAGGAACTCTAGATTATAATATCACTTCAATATTTTGTTAAAGACATCCAAACATACTCAAACACCATGACGATACTTGACACTAATTGAAATGGGGACATAATAATGATAATACATTGGGACCTATTCCATTCATATGATAATAAATGACCATTATGGTGATCAATCACATCACATAAGAACCCAAGACATCTAGGAAATATGGTTATCATACACATACTCAATGACACCTCTAGGAGTGTTGACTAACTTCAAGAAGTAATTAGGAGACATCATCATTCAAGAGATCATCGTGTACAGGCTTAAATGGGTGCCATGAAAAGTTTTTCATTATATGGGTTGGAATTTGGTCTTAGAAGGCCAAATTTCTAACATTTTTTGGTGACTCATAGGGGTTGACCAGCCTACTAGTCAAGGGAACCCACTATCTTTTAATGGCAATGACAAATTTATACATGACTCATGACTTGGATGACCACCTTGTTAGACTGTAAAATATATTTAGTAATTTTTACACCTATAATACTAAAATGAATAATAAGAATCAAATAAAAACAAATGAAAAACACTAACTATACCTAAGAAACACACCTAACCTAAGGACAACAACAAGACAAGACAAACAAAATAATAAGGGAACTAACTACAAACTTATGATAACCACTTATTGAAGAAAAAAACATTGAAATAAATAACCTAAGGTCAATCTCTTTCCTCCAAGATGAAATGGAAAACTTATTTGGTCAATATGGCACCATGAGGTCTAGTTGCCACATCTTGATTTGAGTCTAACTAGGCATTTATCACTGTATGAGATCTCCCACTTGAAGCTAGGACCATTATCATGTTCATATCCTCTTGGGGAAGAAGTTAGGCCTTATGGTTTTACTCCTAGGTACATGATCTAGCTATATTATTCCAACACCCAATCATACTCATTCCAAATTTTCCTTCTTTGCATAAACAACACCAATTTTACCTTAGTCATCGGTTACTCTTGATCATGTTGTATAGTTTGAGGTGGCCCTTATGTTATGGATGAAATGATGGTTTATAAGAGAGGTGCATTTGGTTTCATAACTTCTTGAGTCCATTTTATTTCATTTTCACCTTCCAAGAGTTAAGAGACATCTATAGATGGGGTGAGGACTTGACGGCCTTTCTTTAAAATAGCAAACAAGTCATTTATTGATAAGATAACTTGTTATAATGGTGTGCTTAGAGATACAACTCCTTCTTACTTGATGTAACTACTTATCTCAATCTAAATTTAATCACCTTCAAGTAAAGAGTAGCCTAAGTTGATGATTTCAATTAAGTTCATTAATTGGTTATCACGTAGTTCAAGTGTGATTGGACTCTCTTTAAGTTGAATAGTAGAAGGTCTAGGAGTAGGCACATCATAGTTTAAAATATCACCTTATTAATCAAGCTCATGGGGCTATAAGTCATCCTTCACTATCTCTAATTGTTCATTTGAATTTCCTTCATCCTTAACAAAAACTTGATGATTTTGCATGATCTTAAAATCACCTTGTCCATCATCTTCATTGGTTGGCTTACACTTGTCTATTACAATCGCTACCAGTTCTTAAGGACTATCATGATGAAGGGAAAATAAAATGTGACCAAGGAATTCTTGGGAACCATATTATTATTACTCAACTAAAACATATCTATTTATGGACCACAATATTCTTGTAGCTCATCTTGCACCTAATCAACCTCTTGATGTTCATCTTCTTTTGCATTATGAAAGACTAGTTCATAGCTACCCTTGGCAAGGGGTGTCCCAATGGTGATATACTCTTCTTGATCACTCAATTCACTCTCATATTATATCACTATATTTTTTTATTCCTCATTTTCATCATAAAGATGAGGCTCCTTCTCAATGGATAGCATGATGGATCCTTGAAAAATCTCAAAAAGATGAGTCAAACCTAAAGGTGTTGTAGATGATTTACCATGCTCATTGGGAAGCTCAACTCTTATAACCATCAATTCTTATTTATAATTCACTTTTTCTTGAATATACCTCTAAGTTTAAGGTCTTGAACTATTGAGGAGGGAGGGGTGTGGGCTAAATTATCTTAGGATTTCCTTCCACATTGAAATTTTGGTTTATGCTTGATTTTTATTCACTCTCCCTTAGCTACTACATTTTTTTATAAGTTGGAAAATTTGATGTAGGAACTTATTTTGTATTTTTTATATCCATGGTAATGAATGGAGTAAATTCCTACTGAGATGGAATTATAATCCATGGATATTGGCATGGGGTAGCAGGAGCTGAAGACTCATGAAATTATTTGCATGATTGTTGCTATCTTGAGGATAATATTTCATTATCAATGATTTGTCTCATACTCTTCAACTCTTTCAATTCATCATAAAAATTATGTTTCTTGGAAGGATGGTTTGGGAGGAAAAGAGGAAGAGTAGTTTTGGTAGGGATGCTAACCTTGGAACTGATATAGCTCATAAAGAGGGTAACAAGATACATGAGCCTATTGAAGTGTGTGATTGGGTTGCCAAGGGGGTTAATGAGGGATATCATAGGTTTGGAATGAGTGAACATACTACTAATATGGTTCAATATAGGGTTGGTGGGGTTAATCATAAGGTTTACATGGATTAATGTATGGGTGATAGGGGTCATAATAAGATGGATAGGGATCATATTGGAATTAGAATGGATCATAGGGATAATGATTAGGAAGTGAATGATATAAATATTCCCCATATCTATCCATATCTAACAATAATTAAAATGAAAATTAATGAACTATGAACAAGAGCCTTCCTTACCTCCAAGATGATGAGCAACATGAGTGATTTAAGATACTCAGAAGACTAAGATGTTGATGTGAAGGCTCCAATGATTGAATCAGTCCCACTGGGAATTATAAAACTATTAAAAACCCAAGTTTCACCTTTTTAAGGAGAGTGTTTAATTATTCTTCAACCTATAATAACATGGAAATGGTTTGAATTTTGTGGGTGACCTTACAACTAGACTAGACCTCTAAATTATGGGTGTAGCTCCCTTGGTACATCACTTGTGGATCAATTTAATAAAAATAATTATTATTTTTGGGTTGAAAAGGGATATAAATTACATAAAATTAATCTAATTTTATGGATGGTGATGCACCAATGTAAACATTCATCCAATAAATTTGGACATAAATAAACACTAGTAAGAAATGAAAATGATTGAATATTTTAACTCCAAGGGTTCCTATGAAAAAGTGTTTCACATAAATGTTTTACTAAGTGATCAAAACATGATGGTAATGATGGAAGGATTGATTAAAGTCACTTATAAATCAAATCTCCACTCCAAGCTCAATCACTCAACATGCAAACACTATATGTGACCTACGTAAGGTTATATACTAGTAACTAGGTGAGATTAAGACTTGTCAAGGGAGAGAACTACCACATGTTTAAATAAAAATAATTATAACACACTAAACATATATTAATGAATTTTATAATAGTCATTTGTTTTACTTAAGATGTTACAAAGTGCTAACCTAGGCAGAGTCTCCTCATGCCCAAGAGAGGGATTACAAATTAAGGGCTTAAATCTTGAATATATAGCATAATAAAGAGAAAAGGAGGAGAGTGGCATCAAGATGAGATAAAAAGGTAATAAATGATGATAATATATTAATTTCCATAATTAAAATTAGTTATATAGTCCTTTAAAAGACTCTCCATGCTTGATGATCTTCAATGACTCCGTAAGTGTTGAGGTGGGGTAGTGGAGGATGTGGTTGCCTAATTAAACCTATCTTAAGGCATATATACACCCATATTTTTTCAAATAATTCTTATTATTTATAGTTAAAACATTGGTGAGATATAATTAAGCCATCGTAAATCATATAATAATCTATCCTCCTGCTTTTGAGCATATGACTAAGTCAAGCAACTGACTTCTTCTTCCATTATGAACATTGAAAGTACACTTGAATATTTTAATAAATTTATTTATTAGGTTTGATATATTTTATTAACCCTTAAAATTTCCTTTCTATGTTATTCTTTAAATTTCTTGTTGACCAAGTAGGCTAAATAGGCCAATTAAGCATAATCATTTGATTGTATGTGTTTAGCTAACATGAAACTTGTAAGAGACCTTAAAAACCTATGAATAGGTGATTATTAGGTAAGATACCAAATAATATACCATATCATAGGCATATATAATCAATAAAAACTTTTAATTTTACCAAACTAGGTGACTAGGTAACCTTCTCTCTCATCTCTACTAACTAGTTATTTGGAGGAAGCTTATAGAGTCATTTCTAGGCATAGTTTTGGGCATATAATGATTTTAGGAAATGAAAAAAGTGCCAAAAACCCCCCTCCAATTATTTTAATCCTTAAAAATAACTTTTCACATTGAAAAACTCCCAAAACCTTCAAAAAGTACACTTTTCTAATAATTCCATATAGTTATGTATAAACTATTACTATCAACAGGGTCTCCTCTAAGTGTTCTTTGTGTTCCAGGTGTTTCTAGGGTTATTCCATTGTAATTTGATGCTAATTATTCATCATCTTCTCATTCAGGTCTAAAATAGGGTTTAAGGAGGGTTTTGGAGGTCTACCATCTTAATGATGCTTCATAAAGTACAGACCTCCAAGTCAAAACTTATTATTATGATCTTAAGTCCATTGACCTCTTCAATTTTACTAAGTAAATTGAGTTACCATGAAAAAAAATGTGTTAATATATGAGCATAGAAAAGTCTGTTCATATTCTTATTGTGATGTGATATTTCATCCTTGTGAAAGAGTTCTTCAGGATCCTCCACTCCTAGTCATAATATGGGAACGACCCTATGCTATGGGTATCCTATAATAGGGTTGAACCTCTAGAAAAGACTAAATTCCTTTTGTTGGATCATATAAACTAATGATTCTACTTTGAAAAGGGTTATAAAGTGGGAAATAGGGATCCTAATAAATATAAAAAGGTGTTACACCAAATTTAAATCAGGCTCTCATATGCTTGAACCCATACTAGATCTACACAAGACAATACTAGCTCACACAATCTCACAATCTAGTTAATTGCATAAGTATTTCATAAAATAGGTTTAGGAAATAATTATTAAAAAAAAGAGGAGTTATAAGACTCACACTAAGATCACATCAATGGTAGAAATAACATGAGTTTAGAACTATAATAACTTAGAAGCACCTCAAAAGAGGTCAGAAAGAAAGATAATGGATATGGAAGAATCTCCTTCATAAGTCCATCATGTACAAGCTTAATAAACACTAATCAAAGGAAAGAGATAGGTAAAAAAAAATTGTTATTTCATCAAGAGGTAGTTCTTACAAAATTTGATAGGGGTTAGCCTTATCAAATAAGAGTCTCTTACTCTTCAAAATCAAGACTAGTTAAGACTAGTACTCCATCGTCAAATTATGATCAAATCAGGACTAATACTCCATCATAAAATTATCCTTAATTTGTCCCAATATCCTCTAAATCCTCTCATTGGCTGATAAATACACTAGAAGATAAGACTATTTTTAAGATGATGAGTCATGATCTTACCAAGAAAGGAAAATCTTTAAAGGCTTTGTAAAAGAATTAAATTCTCCAACTTCAATCTTTAATCCCCAAATATCTTCCTTGAAAATCCTATTCCACCTTCCACTTGGCTTCTATAATCCTCTATAAACTTCGTGAAGGCTTGTCACATCAACACTCCATTACAACTATGATATTAACCAGTTTTAAATATACATTTATTTAATTTGAAACCAACATCATTGCAAAGAGGAAGAATTAAGATTTATAATTAAATAATCGGAATCAAAAATGGATCTTTAGATCAAAATATATGGATTAAAAAACAAAAAAAAAATAGCACATAGTCACATCAACACCTTCGAAATATGGAAAATGGAAAATTGCAGCATAAGATATGATCAAAACTAATCATATCTTATATTTCCAAAAATTTCTTGAAAATACAATCAAAAGGGTATTTTTAGTTTTTTTAAATGATAAATATAACCCATAAAACGTACCATATAAGTTTTTTTTGGTAAAAAATTGGTTGAGTGATAAATATTCATAGAAGGGTTAGTTCGCACCATCATAACTTTTTACTAGAAACTCACATATCTATGAAACCAAGTACATTACCTTCTCATGACATTAGGTTAAAATAATAAAAAAATTCATAGAATTTTTACTTAATTTTTTATTTCATAAATTTTAATTAAAATTTCTCATTGGGCATATTTAGCAAATGGGAGATGTAGAGATGACTAAGTAAAAATCAACTCAGAAGCCAATTTTCATAGCTACACATTTGCACACCATATCTCATATGTACACACTATCTTTTCCATTTCAATATAATGACATTTTTATATCACCATTATAAATTTTAAAAATATTTTACCTCATTTAATACTTCACAAATGAGCTTTAAATGTGCACACTAGGTAGATTTGAAAACTGGAGACACAAAAAATTGGCTAAGTAAAAATTAGCTTAGAAGCCAATTTTTAACCCTGTGCATTTCACACATGGGAAAATATTTGTTATTAATTATTATTACCCTCAAATTATTCCCATATTTATATACAATCATGTTAAATTTGAAGGCTATTGGACTTGATTTTATCATGCACAAAGGTGTTTGAAAAGTGTTGTGCAAGCTAATTTAGTACTTGGAAACACATAGAAATATACATATTGGGTAGTTTTCAAGGCTTTGATATTTTCAAATTAATAATATTTTATATTAAAACCTTAAAAATTATATTATCATGACATTTTTATACTTTTATACAAATTTTGGAGATAAAATATCATGATATATCCCTATAAAATTGCTCCCAAAAAGCACTGCGTAGGTTGATTTGACACTGAGAACTCACAACCCTGAAACTTGAAAATTTAAAAATCTTCACTTTTTGATTGAAATATTTGATTCATGAATTTTATAAATTTAATATATAGTAAAAAAAATTTATTAATGGATTGTGATAACTACATAGTGCATCCACATAAAATTTTTGTATGTAGGCCAATTTTGGCCAACATTTCTGATGACCTCCTAGGATTGCATGCCTATCTATGATAGAGACTAGTATCCTTAGCCAATAAATTAGGCATGTATTATCCTCTTTAATTCAACACACTTATCTAAATCTAAAATTTGGATGCCAACCTCTAGATAACTCTTAAAATATCAAGAATAATAACAAATAAAATAATGAAGTACATGTGCATGCATGCACTTAAAGAAAAGAAAATACAACTAATATACTAAATAATGTGCATGAAATTACTTAAATGAAAGTAAAAAACTAAACTAATATATACAAATAAACTTTTATATCTTTCCTCCTGGATCAAATGGGACTATTTGAGCATCATTCACTAGTAATGGACAAGGATGAGAGGTACCCTACCTTTGTGAGCTCATGCTAGGTGGACTAAGATACCTGATTGATGACTCTTTTGGATTTATCCCTAATGTATGGAGAGTTAAAAACATGTATCCAATTTATATATAATACCTTATTGGCTCAATAATTTCTTGATGTTTCTCATCACTCTTGCAAAAGCCTTACGTGAAGACTTCATTTAGGTTCTTGGGAGCAACTACATTTTGTTCACTTGGTGGCTCAAAAAGACCATATAATTATAAATTATTCTTGTGAAAATTAGGATTGGTCATGATTATAAAATAATTCTCATAGTTTTTTTGAGGAATTTCATGTATCTTATCCTACTCAAACTTTTTGGTTATGGCATGGAACTACTGCCACAACTCTTTAGGTTGTTCACTGGTATGTTTCTCAAACTATATCACTTGAGCACTTGAGATGTCTCCATTAACCTCACTCAATATTTCATTTTGTTTTTAAAATAAAAATGAGGGTTTATTTTACCAATCAAGGTCCAAAATATCACACTTGTCTTACTCAAGGTCTTGTTTATCTTCTTTTAGCTCTAACATATCAGGGTTATCTTCAATTGACACCACATCTTGAAGTGGATAAATCTCTAGTACCTGATTCTAATCCTATTTTTCATATATGTAAAATTAACACTCAATATTACATTCAAGGTCTATCCCATATTCATCTTAAATATTGTCCTCTTTAGGTTATGATTCATTCATGTCAAAGCCATGCCAAGAAGGCTAGTCCAAACCTAATTTTTCCTCCCATAAATGAAGTGGGTTGCCTATTATGATATCTTAATCATAGACACTTTTATTTTCCTTTTTTGTCTCACCTATTATTCAAAGATCTTCCTCTATCCTTTATAAAATAGGTTATTTCTCTAAGAGGGAGATGGTGGGAGGGTGAAGAAATTCACCTTGCTTGTAGCTTAAGAGAGTGTCCTTCTAACTAGGCACCTTGAGTGGTCTCTTTGGTGGTTCTTGAGGGAGGGATAAAGAGTCTTGTAAATATTTTATATTAATATTATTTAGCTATGATAACACCTCCTTTTTATTATATTCAACCACTAATTTATCCTTCTCTTGAACTAGTTCTTGGACCACCATAATTAATACCTCTTCCTTATTCTCCATGCCCTTTTAAATTTATTTCCAAGATGGAAATGTGTAAGACACATGCACCCTCTCTTATTATTTAATGGGTATAGGAGAGGGTGGTTTGACAAGAGAGGGTATGACATAGTGAGGTTCAAAGGTGTAAGATAAGATCCATGATGGGATGGTTTCACTCTCTTGAGTGGGAATGGGCATAGGGGTAGGAGAGGGAAACTGATTGGTTTGGGTTTGACATACTCATCTTCCCAATGATTCAACATCTCCTCTATGATATGTATCCATTATTTTACTTCATTATTCTCAAACTATGGGTAATCCTCCTCATCAATGGTTACCCACACACTTAAAAACTCTTGCAAGAAGTCACTTGTCCTATTCATGGCATGAATGGGGAACTCTTTGCTAAGGGATACCTCTGCATTCACCTTCATGATTGATCTCCCATGGTATATAATTATTTTATTGACTCTTGATAAAGATGAGCTTTGACAAGGTTGACTAGGGTTTTGATTTAAGGCTCTTAGAGCCTAGGTTTTAGGCTCCTAGAGGGGATATGACACATAAGACTAATTGCACTAAAGCTACTAATCCTCATAATATATCAACACACTCTCCAAGATTTGGACCATGCTTCTCAACCACACTTTGTTCTCCCTCTCATAAACTACCCGTTATTCATCCTCATAAATTGATGACCTATTCTTGACCAACTAAAGAGAAATTATTACCTCTTGTAGAACATGGATAATGATGACTGAAGCAAAATCTAAACCCATGCTAATATCCTTATTAACTTAATATAATATAATAATGCTTACTTGAATCCTGATAAGGATGTAACAAGATAAACATAGTCTTGACAAGGGGGATTAGAAGATTTATCTAGTTGCCAAAGGGACTAATTTTGGTCATTTGTAGGGTTAGGAGGGAGGTAAGAGCAATGATAGGTTTGATAGGTTATTTGAAGGCCACTTGGGGAGAATACATAAACATTATTATCTTGATAAGTGTGATGCTAAGTTAGAGAATGAGCATACTAATCAAAATATGTTTGATTATGCATACTAAATTCTGAAATTAGGAACTTAGGCTACCTAAACAACTGATGTTCATAGTGGAGTCACCATTAGTTTTTGTAAATGTGCCTCCAAAGGCTGATTGCATTGAAAGGTAACACCAATAACCTTTCAATGAGATGTAGAATGTAGTAGTAGTCCCATCAAATGTGCCTAAAATTTTTATGACATGAGATTGTACCCTTTTGGAAGAGTTATTTATGATCTTCCACTCCTATTCATAATATGAGAACAACCCAAGGTTATGAGTATCATATAATAAGGATGAGCCTCTAAATAAGTCTGACTTGCTTTTGATGGATCACCTAAACTAATGATTATGCTTGGAAAATGGTTAAAAAGGGGTAAATAGGGATCTTAAGAAAGCTAACAAGGTAATGCACCAAATTTAAATTAATCTCTCATATTCTTGAACCCACACTAGATCTGCATAAGACAATACTAGATCTCACAATCTGGGTAATTACATAAGTATTTCTTAAACTAGGTTCATGAAGTAATAAATGAAAACAAAGAGGAGTTATTAGACTCACACTAAGCTCACATAAATTTAAAAAATAACATGAATTCATAACTAAAATATCTTAGAATCACCTTAAAAGAGGTCAGAAACAATGGAAATGGATATGGAAGAATCTCCTTCACAAGGCCATCATGCACAAGCTTACTAAACACTAATCAAAGGCAAGAGATAAGTAAAGAAAGTCTTTTATTGCATCAAGAGGTAGTTCTTAAAAATTTTAAAATTGGTTATCCTTATCAAATGAGAGTTTATTTATATTTAAAATCAAAGATTCTTTATGAGAATCTAAAATTGGAGAGTTATAATGGGAAAGAAAATAAGAGATATAGAGAAAGGATGAAGAGAGAGTGGGAGGGAACACACAATTAGAATAATAAATGAGCTTTAAAAAATATTTAATGCATTTCCAACCACATTTTTATCAAATTAATACTAGTCCTCCATTGATGAATTAACCTTAATTTGTATTAATATCCTCCAAATCCTCTCATTAGCTGAGAAATACACTATAAGACAAGAATCTATTTTGAAGATGATGAGTCATGATCTTACTTAGAAAGGAAAATATTTAAAGGCTCTATAAAATAATTAAATGATCTAACTACAATATTCAATCCAAAAATATATTCCTTTTAACTCCTATTCCACCTTTCACTTGGCTTCTATAAGCTTATATCAACTTTGTGAAGGCTTTTCACATCAACACATTGTTACAACTATGATATTGACTAGTTTTAAATGTACATTTATTTAGTATGAAACCAACATCATTATAAAGAGGAAGAATTAATATTTAAAATTAAATAATAAGAATAAAAAATGGAGGTATGGATCAAAATATATGTATAAAAAAAATAACATGAAGTCACACACAGTTGCATTAACACCTTCAGAATATGGAAAAATAGAAAATTGAAGCATAAGATATAATCAAACCCCATCATATATTATATTTATAGAAAGTTATTTAAAAGGTTATTAAATTTATATTTTTATTTTGTATTAAATGATCAAAATGACCCCTATAACCTGCCCTCTAAGTGTTTTCTAGTAAAAAGTTGGTTGAGTGATAAATCTTCCTAGAAGGCTCACTTTGCACCATCATAACTTTTTACTGTAAATTCACATAGCTACTAAACCATGTAAATTACCTTCTCATGAAATTAGAGTAAAATAATAAAAAATTTAAAGGAATTTATACTTCATTTGGTCTTGAAAAAATGGAAATCAAAAGTGTTCACTAGGTAGATTTAGCAACTGGGAGATGCAGAAAATGACTAAGTAAAAATCAACTCAAAAGCTAATTTTCATAGCTGCACATTTTGTAAACCATTTTTTTATATGTGTATAATATATTTTACATTGAAATATAATGAAATTTATCTATCACCATTATAAAGTTTAATAAAATTTTACCTCATTTATTTTTGTGCAAATGAGCTTTAAATGTGTGCGTTGGGTAGATTTGAAAACTGAAAACACAAAAAATTGGCTAAGTAAAAACCAACTTAGAAGCCAATTTTTAACCCTACGCATTTCACATGTGGAATAAAATTTTATGTGAATTATTTTTAACCTCACATTATTCCCATATTATTATACCATAATTTTAAATTTAAAGGTTATTGGACCTGATTTGGTCCTATGAAAATGTGTTTGAAAAGTGTTATGTAGGCTGATTTGGCACTTGGAAACACAAAAATCTATGCACTGGGCAGTTTTTGAGGCTACACTATTTTAAAATTAAGAAATATTTTATAAAAAAATACTTAAAATTTATATTATCTTGACATTTCACTACTCTCATACAAATTTTGGAGAGAAAATAACATGATATAGCCCTATGAAATTGCTCCCAAAAAGCACTGCATAGGTTGATTGGATAGTGAGAGCTCACAACCATAAAACTTGAAAATTTGAAACTCTCCAATTTTTTCCTAAAATATTTGATTCAATAATGTGTATAAAGGTCATAAATAATAAAAAAAATTATTAATTCCTTGGAAAAACTACATAGTCCATTTATGTAAAAGTTTTATATGTAGGCTAATTTTTACCAGCAAGTCTTTCACAGGTAGTTTGGACATGCTTATAGTCTTATAATTTGTCCATAAAAGTTATACCATTAAATAAAATATATATATCATGTATTTAAATTACATATGGATCCATAAATCTTGTTAAGATCATTTTCCCTAAGTCCTTTTGTGATGAAAGATCTAAGCACTTGATCAAGCAATTATAGTTGACTATCCAAGATTGATGTAGCTTGAGGAGATTATTAAGGATAATATGGCCTTATTATTTCATTATCCTAGCTAAAAAATATCTCATAGGACATATAAAATCATATCTCACCTTATCCTAATCTTGGATTCTAATTGGAAGAGTTTGAATGTGCTTCAAGGTGATGGTGGAGTTTAAGGCCTAGTTATGGCTTTAAGGTCAAACAAGCCTAGGCTAAGTATTGGAGGTATAAGGCACATGTAGGTGTATATGGGGATTAAAAATAATTATTTAAGATTTATTAATTATTCCCTACCTCCTAAATATTCCTTCAAATGTCCTTTCCCCAACTCTATTTTCATTAGTTCATGTAGTTACATATAGGTCTTACTACCAACCCAAGTGCCTGACAATGATATGAGGTCTGTGATTTATTTATTATATATGATTATGTAAAAATAAACTAACATGTTATAACACTTAGGTCCTAATAAAATTCCTAGGATGTTTCTTTTATCAACATCTATCATATGCCAAGTTAAACAGTTAGGTTTAGGTTTTGGGTTTCACTAGGCCTGAGTAACCTTAAGATTGGGTTTGATGTTTTATATGTTCAAATAAGTTTTTATATGAATTGAAACAAATATAAACCCTTATAAATTACTTAAATATATGTATACACCCTATAAATAGCTAAAAAATATGCATATATCTTTAAACTCCATGTTTAGGCATATTTATGTTTGTCTCCTTTAGCTAGCCCTCAAGGATTTTTACTTGAAACCTAAGTATTGTTAATCAAAAAGAGAAAATTAATAAAATATCATCATATTTCATTACTTAAAAACCTTTTATTAATTCTAATATATCTATCTTTTCCTCAAACCTCCCCAAATGACTCACTTGTTCTCATCATTGACTACTAATAAACTGAGGTATGTTTGAGATAAAATAATGAATGTTTATAATGATTTTATAACCATAAAAATATCATTAATAAATTAATATAATCCATATAGTAATTTTTACTAAGTTTTAATTCTTAACCACACTTTTAGAGGCTTTAAAACCACAAATTCTCTAAATATTAGTTGTAGCCATTGATTGTATGTAAGTTTCCTTGGGATTCAACAGGTCTAGGCTATGTTCTAACCATTTCATCTTCATAACAAGGTATTAATAGTCTATGGGTGTTATATAATCATAAAAAACATCCTCAAATGTATATTACTTCCTCAAACATACCCATAGTCCTTATCATTCTTCAATATAAGCAAGACCCCTACAGAAAAAAACATATTATAACTTATTATTTGGCTATGTTTTAGGTTTGTTTTATGCTTACCAA
The DNA here is from genome assembly GCA_037957365.1 of Torreya grandis. NCBI lineage: Eukaryota > Viridiplantae > Streptophyta > Pinopsida > Cupressales > Taxaceae > Torreya > Torreya grandis. The sequence continues at coordinate 315,067 of JARHVA010007378.1, forward strand.
GCCTTTAACAGTGTTTGAATATGACTAAAATTTTATATTAGTTTCAACCATATCTTAATGTTCTTACCAACACCTCAAATTTCTCACCTTTGCTCATGTACATAATATTGTACCTATAGGTGGCTTTGGAAATGGTTGACTGTGTGTTTTGGTTTAAAACCATATCAACATTCTTAATGGACTTTAAACTTGCTTAAGGACCTCACATAGGATTCAAAAAATTCTTCATTTTTCCATACCTGACAAGTTTAACTTTCTCTCTAATGCACAATACCAAGTTTTGCTCCACTTAGCTACCTAACTCCACTAAGTTCGTTATAAATGTACATTAGTTGTCTCCTAAGCTAAATAACCCTTTGACCTTGTATCCCCTTTAGCTATCTATTTGTCTTAATTGATTTTATCAAACCCAAATCAACAATTCATTTGGTCTTCTCAATTTTCCTTCTTATTCAAATAGGTCTCAAGACTACCATTATACTTGTTGACTGTAGGTGTTGATTTGCAGCCTATAGGTAAAGATCTATCCCTTTAAAAAAGTTTAAGGATGTATAATACATTTTCAAGACAAAGATGATCCAACTCCTTAACAACATTCAAGAGTACCAAAACATTGGATCCATGATGTGGATGTGGATAAGTAATGACACATGTGTATGGTGATAATGGAATATATATGGAGAGTGAGAGGATTGATAAGATCACAACTATGGCTGAATGAAAATGATAAATACTATGAATATGGAATGAGACATGAGGGAGTGTAATGAAACTTGAGTCCATAGTCAATATAGTCTATAAAGATCCTAAACAAGCATATGCATATGCCTAATAAGATACAATAGTTTAGATATCCCTGATGAAGCATATACTATTAAAAGATAAACTTAGGATTCTCTAAAATACCTTAACATATGCTAAGTTACCTTAACATCTACTAAATGAGACTAAGAGGGTGTTGAGGGTAGATTGATGGCTGATAGGATGTGAGGCTTGATTAATATTTTACAAACATAAAATAAATACATATGATCATGAATGAAACATCTCATACAATCTCTTAATGTGCTTTAACAACCATTGATCCACCATTGAATGGTATAACCATTCTAACTTTTTTTTAGATTATAGATTGGTAGTTTAGGTGTTCCTCAACCCTATAGACCCACACTTATGGAATGAGGTTGAATAATTTTTTGGTAAAGTGATTTAGACTCTTAAAAATCTCCATAACCTTTCATTTTTCTATCCTTGAGCTCAAAAAGGAAAAAACATGGAAAATCAGTTCCTTGCCTAACTGAAGAAGCCATTTTGAGAGCCCAAACTTGTTAAGGATTATTAATAAAGGAGAGATAACCAAATTATTAAAAAAAAAAAAAAAAAACCCAAATATTAATTCTATCTAGGGTCCCCTTCTTTGCTCAAAATTTTAGATCTTGATATTCTTTCTCATGTCATACCATCTGTAAATCTAAAGGGCTCTACCAAGTTGCAAAGGAGTTTGATAGAGAGATAAGGTCAATTTTTGGATTTTTCAACATCCTTTTGGCATTAAAATACACTAAAATACCTACCATGACTCCACATGCAATCTCATAACGTCTTTAGAGAAAATCCATACCATGCAGATCTGTACCACCTAAAAACACTATTAAATCCTAGAAATTATCCTTCATTTCCTCATATTTCAGTTCTAAACCAAAATTTTATGGAAAAATGAAGTAAAATTTAGGTCAAAATTCATCCCCAAAAAATAAACACATTTTGGAGAGAAAAAATGAGGGATATTCCACATGTGTGAGCTCTTTTGAAGGCCAAAACAATGTTCTAGACTTGTAGATGGGATAACTTCAAAGCATAACCCATTTGACTAAAGTAGTATCATAACTATGAGTGTGATAAAATATTTTATTGATGTTTTAGTGGCCCTTTTTAGGTCAAAACTTGTCATTTTAAGACCAAAACCTTCTTTTTAGGCAATATACACAGCTTCACAAAGGAGATTTGCCAATGAATATCATAAAAAGTATGTTATATTCTCTTAAAAGGTTTTAATTTGTATTATATGTATTTTTATCACCCTTAAAAGTTTATAGTGATCCCCATACCTTACATATACTGAATACCTTCAGAAATATCATGGTGTGTCATCAATTACCACATCCCACCATCTCCATCAAGGCACTCTAGATTTTAAGATCACTTCAATCCTTCCTCAAAGACATCCATACATACTCAAACACCATGATGATACTTGAAACCAATTGACATGGGGACATATCAATCAAAATACATTAGTACCTACTCCCTTCATATGGTAGTTAATGAACATTATGATGATCAAGCACATCACCTAAGGACTTAAGACATCAAGGATATATGGTGACCACAAACAAACTCAATGACACCTATAAGAGTGTTAAATTACTTAAAGAAGGAATAAGGAGACATCATCATTTAGGATATCATCATGTAGAGGATTAAGTGGGTGACATGAAAATATTTTGAGTTATAGGGATTGGTGTTTGGCCTTTTGAGGCTAAATTACCAATAATCCCTTCATTGTGTCTGCATTTTCTTATTCTTAATTTGTAGGGTAATCAATTGGTGATATTACACATTCCTATTCTTCTTTTTTTTCTTCCTCCTCTAGGTATCCTCCTAGGGTATCAAGACCTAATGATGGTCTTTTTGACCATTTGTGGTCACCATGGATGATCAATGTCCAATTTTAGAAAGGGGCTTCAAGATTGCTTTCAAGATTCCAAATTCAGTCGAGGTTTAGTAAAAATGACTAAGTCTTTGACTTAATGTATTTTCAAATAAGGATTTAGGTCTTTGAAAAAATTATGTAGGGAAAATGTTATGAATTTTGTCACCAAACGCAAATGCCAAAGGCAAAATAAAGGTTAGAGATTATCTAAAATTTTGTTTAGAATGAAAGTTTTGAAGAGCATTTACATGCATCAGAGTTTGCACTCAGAAACCCATGTTAATTAAAAATGATAAAGACCAAATTCCTTCAAAAATATTGTTCAAATTTAAGACTTTAGTTGAAAATGTATAAAAAATGGAATGCCTATTTTAAGAAATTTTTTGATGATAAAACTTATGAAGACTGAGAGCAGTGCCAGATCAGAAACTCTAAAAGTAAGTGTATGAAGCATATATATTCATTCCTCTTGTGTTATCTCTTCCTAAAATTGTTTCACATTGAAATATTAAAATGTTTCATGCCTTCATTTAAGGATTGTAGCTTTCAGTCCTATTATGTAGCCTTCAGTGCACACCCTTTGTGTAGAATACAACCAAGTGATGGAATAGTATGTAGGTGTAGGAATGCGTGTCTCCCATACTTCAAAAATAAAAAAGAGAAGTGCACAAGGAGTATTTCTAAATTATGAAGAGTGAATTCAAAATTACTAATCCTTTTGAGCACTGTTATTCAAGGAATTCCTTGTACTCAAAGGTTGAAGTTCAATGCTAGATCATAGAATTCCAATTTTATGCTCCCATGTTTCATAGGTTATGATCTAAATTGTGAACCACTTCTTTTGTTAATTGGTACAAGTTCTAGATATCAGACATTGAAGTTTTGAAAGGAAAGGAAAGATTTAAAAAAAATTATATGTTTTATAAACTTTACTAGAATATATGTGTTAACATTATGCATCCTCGGGCCTCTTTAAAAATATTTCATGCCTTAGTCTTATTTTTGCCTTGAGTCTATTCAAAATTCCTTTGGGACTTCACTTTTCCTAAAATTTTTCTAGGGGAAAATGATGTCAATAAAGTTCAAAAGTAAGTGGATTAGTGGGATGATTCCACATGGTGAAATCCAAGAAACCCAAAGCTCTAGGATAGTCCTTTTAACTTCTAAAATCTATCAGAGCAGTGGGTTAATAGGATGATACCACATGGCACAATCTCAAAAACCTAGTGTCCTAGAGCCATCTACTAGGTTCAAAGCATCAATACCCCTATGTGGGAAAGAGTAATACATGTGGTGACTTATTAAGAACCCATATTTATAAGGTGAATTAAAAATATCAACTATTATTTGAATAGATCAAAGCTGACTAGCTACCACATGGAAAATGAGATCCATGTTAGTAGATCCAATAGTGAAGTAATGGAGAAGGGTAAGGTTACCGATAGAAAAATGTGTGGTAGAAATGACATCAATAATAACTAGTTTAATTTTGATTGCCTATTTTACTATTAAAATCTAAGGATCAACTGCATAACTAAATTGATTCATAAAATCAAGATAGATCAACTCCAAATGTAAAAATGATGAGAGGGAAATGGAATCTATATGAATTCCTCATGGGAACAAATACATCTACAAGTAGACAAATAAAATTTGTAGGATCAAAGGATGTGGTAGGTAGTTACATAAGAATGGCTTGGCTTCCCAAGGATATTCCCACTTCTTATAACCACCTTCTCTAGTCATGATTAAAATTTATAACCATCCTAATAATTGGAAAGACCAAATAAATACCTTGAATATAGATATTTTCCTATTTAAATAGGCATACATATCATATTAAACATACTCAATATGGGTATGGCAAAGCCCTACTCTGATAAACACTTGTACTTTTCCTCTGAAATGAATATATGTTGATTTATTGCCTTCTCAATACTACATATAGTGTATGTCCATGTTGGATTAATGAATTCCTATGATAGTGTTTATAACTTCCTTTCATTTGTCTTATATTTTAACTTTTTTTAGGTTCTTATTCATCTTATCTAGTCATATGAAGTGTGTCACATGGTATTACAATGGATGATTGTCTAAAATGTTCACTAGTGTCTCCTATGAGGCCTCTTGTTCATCCATCTTAGCTAATGGTTTGACCATAACCTTCATATAAAAACATTGATACTTGTAGACTCATTTTGAGTTGTATAATAGGATTCAATCTTAGTTCATGTTATTATTACAATATATGCAAGTCGGGATACTAAGTTTGGTGTATCACCTCCTATTTTCTTATTTTTATTTATCTCTCTCCTTTTTCCTTTGCAAGTGTAGTAGTTTAGTGTTATTCTAGGTGATGCATATGAGAAATCAAGCTTTCTCCATAGGTTCACTCCAAATTCAGGTTACCCATATCCTTGGAGTGTTCCTATTATATCATTCAAATGAGGAAGGACTGAAAAACCATCCTCAAGGGTACAATTTAGATTGATAATAATTTATGGCATGCTTAATGGGACTCATTATCATCTACTGAGGGATTTTTGGTGTTGTCATTTAATATATTATATTTTATCGGTATGACCACAAACATCAATTATAAGTCTAAATGTCAAATATATTGGTGTAAGTAGTCTGAGTGATTCAAAATTATCAAGGATCAGGATTTAGGTGATATTCTTGATATTTTCCTTCTTTTAAAGTGATCTAATCACTTGATGACTTTAAGTCCAACTATGGATTTTAGTAGACCAAGCCCATATATTGTAATCAAGGGGAGTTTAAATCCCATATACCTCATGAATTCCTACAAAAAGGTCTACCCATTTATACTAGTTAATTGAGGTATCCCTCTTACACTGGTCCACTATAATGATAACCCCACCAAATTTATCAAAAGCCTTCCATATTTCATTATGGAAAATGAGACCACTTCTATTTATCACATCAAGGACATAGCCCATGTGTGTGTATTCCACCATGTGCTTAAATACATCATATCCATCTATTTCATCACTTTATCATTCAAAGAAGGATATATGATGGTATAAAAGTTTGAGGCCAAGATCTATTTATAATTAGAATGAATTTGGTGAGAAATTATGCAAATAGTTTGAAGATAAGGCCAACCACTTATCCCTCATCAAGAAAATCGCCACCATAAAATAGGCACCCTATGAGCTTTTAATGGATTTCAACATTAGGTTCTATAGAACTTGGGCCCAGATCCCTCCATTTTCTAAGTTCTATGTGAACTTGGCATTTGTATACTTCTTGAGGGCCATTGATTGTGATGTTACAATCCTAATATATTTAATGGGCAAGAACACATTTCCCAATGCTTATGAGCTCTACATAGAGGTAAAGAGGTGTTTGATCTAATAATTTAATGTTTTTTAAATTCCTTTTTTCATGTGCCCCTACCCACCACTCTCATGCATTTTCTATTCATATTTAGTTGATCAACTCATCTTGTTGTTTCCAAAAAAAAACTATGCAAGGTTAAATACCTCATATAAAGATTCAACAATGAGTTGGAAGCTCTCAAAAGGAAAAAAGTGTAGCGAGAGGAACCCTATTAGACATATTAGCCATATAGGCATATCTACCAAGGCAATATATAAGCTCAAGTGTAACTCTGATTCACACATCCATCTAATGAGCATAGTGCCAATGTTGAAGGCACCTTAAGAAATCTTGCACCCACACAAAGTAACTTAATCTATAATGCATCACTTCCTAAAAATTAATCATGTCGACTAACTTCATAAGAGAGGGTGTGGGATAAATCATATGATTAGTTTGAGCCTCTTCTTTTAAATTTGTTATAGATTGACTATGGAGGGATGAGCCTAAATGAAGGAGCAACTTTGGATGCCTATTTCAATGATGAAGACAGAAATTTCATGTGAAACTTATTTAATCCTAGGGAAAATCCCATAGACCTCTAAAAATAATTTAGTGATCTAGTTGAGGATTCAAAGCCTATGTAAAACTGATACCTCCCAAAGTATAGGGATAACTCATGATTGATTTCATACTTAAATTTATGAATCTAAGTGAGCCACATATTATCAAGGACCAATGCAATAATTAAAGTGTACAATTGGAAAATTTTATGAATAAAACCATATTAATAATGTGAGCACAATCATATGAGCTAAGGCACCTGATGAATCAATAGGGATAACCTCTTAAAGTACAAAATGCTAAGCATGATCAAAGAGCACAGTTAGGTACAATGAGATTCATGAGATATTGGGTCAGCTTTGAAGACATCTACTGACCAATAAAAAATCATGTGCATGATTTTATGTTTATCTAGATGGAATTGTTCATCAAAAAGGAAATTATGTAGACTACCTTTTTTAGCACCTTTCATAAGTAATCAGAGTGCATCTCCTTTGTAATAGGTCAACACCCACCCACCTCTACCCATCACATGACAACATTCTCATGTGTAATATAAGAGGATTATGATGCTTCTATTTTTACTTAGGTATTCTAAGGCTCATTTTTCCACTATGTACATATTAGAGTAGTTTTCATTTCCATAAATGCCTATGCACACATGTATATAGTTGAGGTTTTTGTTTTCTTTCCCTAGGTTCTTCTACACATTTTTGTTACTCTTATCTTTTTTTTTTTATATGAAGGAGTGCTTATTTATTTAGTTCATTCAAGTAGTAAGCCAAAAAATTATTAGGCATTTAAGTATGCAGGTGTGTGCAGTGAAGCCAAGGGGCATAGTGTGCATATGGAGCTAATTTAGGGCTCCTAGGTGTATAAGAGTTACATCTCATAGCATAAGAGTTTATAGCTTTCAATGCATACATTCCCAATGGGTTACTTTAAGGCTACTAGATTCATGCTTAATATTAGGTCATCTGATAAAAGTCACTAATAATGTTGACCATTTATGGTCACCATGGAAGATCACTACCTAATTTAGAAAGGGGCTTTAAGATTAATTTTAGGCTTCTAAGTTCAGTTAGATTTATTAAAAAATGACTAATTATTTAACTTAGTTTATTTTCAAAGAAGGATTTAGGTATTCAAAATAACTGTTCAAGGAAAATGTTGTGAGGTGTGTCACCAAACACAAATGTTGAACACAAATGTCGAAGGCAAAATAAGGGTTAGATCTTGCACTGTAGAGCTTGTTTGAACTTTTGTTCTAAATAAAAGTCCTGAAGACCATTTTCATGCATCAGAGTTTATCTTGAAATCCCATGCTAATAAAAATTTAAAAATAATAAATTTCTTTATAAATATTTTTCAAAGTTAAGTCTTCAAGGAAAAATGCAAAAAAAGTTAGAGTGTCGATTCTGAGAAAAATGATAAAGACAAAACTTATGAAGATTGAGATTAGTGCCCATGTCGAAACTCTAAAATCAGGCACATAAAGTATAGATATTCATTTCTATTGTATATTATCTTCTTAAAAGTCTTTCATTATAAAGTGTTAAGGTTCTATGATTTTTTTTAAGAACCATAACTTTCAATCCTACCACATATCCTTCAATGCACACCCTTTGTGTAGAATATACCCAAATGATGAAAAAAATGTAGGTATGGGCACATGAATCTCCTATACTTCAAGTAGTGAAGAGATAAGTGCATGGGGAGTATTTATAAATAATGAAGATCATGCTCAAAATTCCAAATACTCTTGTGGGTTATTATTCAATGACTTTCCTACACTCAAAGGTTTGAGTTTAACATTGAATCATAAAATTCCACTCATATAATCCCCTGTTTCATAGTCTACACTCAAAACCATATACCACTTCTTTCATTAAATAGTATAATTTATAGATATTAAGTGCTAAAATGTGTGAGGGAAAGGAAATATTTCAAAACACTTAGACATTTCTCTAATTTTTTGGGAGCTACATGTCAACATTCTATGGCCCTATGCATGTTTAAAAAGCTTTCACACTTAGTTATTTCTTCCCCCTAGACATGTTTGAAAATCCTTTGAAACTTAGATTTTATTCAAATTTTCCTAGGGGAATATGACATCAGCAAAGTGATATAGTAAGTGGGTTAGTTAGATGACACCACATGGTAAAATCCTAGTAACCCAGAGAACTAAGATGATCTATCTAGTTGTGAAAATATGTCAAAGCAATGGGTTAGTGGAATGATGCCAAATGGCATAATCCTAGTAACTTGGCATCTCAGATCCATCTTCTAGGTTTAAAGTAGTAAGAAACTAAATTGAATGAGAAAAAGACACATGGTAACTTCTTAGGAGCCCATAATTATAATGTGAAGTCAAAATCTTGAGTGCCTAGGTGAATAAATAAAATTAGACTAGATTCCATGTGGAAAATAAGATTTATGTTAGTAGAGCCATTAGTAAAGAAAAGGAGAGGGAGAAGGTTTTTAATATAAATATGTGTGGCATTGATTATGTCAACAATATACTAGTTTAATTTTGATGGCCTGTTTGGCCATCAAAATTTTCAAAAGTCAAGGATTGACTGTGTAACTAGATTGATTCATAGAATTAAGGTAGTTTAAATCCAACTAGAAAAATGATGAGAGTGAAATGGAAATATCCAAATTCATCATCAGAAAAAATTCATCCATAATTAGAAAATGACAATCTATAGGCTCAAAGGATATGGCAAAAAGTTACATAGGCATGGATTGGCTTCCCTAAGGAGATTCCCATATCCTCTAACCACCTTCTCTAGTAATTATTGAAAATTTTAACTACCTTGATAATGGGAAAGGACAAATCAATCCCTAAGCTCCAAATATTTTGCCTATTTAATCAAGTACACATATCATTATCAACATCCTCAATCTAGGTATGGTGAATCCCTGCTCTGATAAACACTTGTATTTTTCCTTTAAACTAAATATATGCTTATTTCCAAAATTATCAATAATAAAAATAGTGTATGACCATGGTGGTTTAATGAATGTATGAAATAGTGTCTGGAACTTCATTTAATTTCTCCTATATTTTACCTTTTTGTAGTTTCTTAGTCATCTTAATAGGTCATATGAAGTGTGTCATATGGTCTTATAATGGTTGACTATGGAAAACATTCCTAGTGTATCTTATGAGACCTCTTGTTCACCTATCTTAGCTAATGGTTTGACCATAACCTTCATATTGAAATAATGATGCTTGGATACTCATGTTGAGTTGTGCAATAGGATTCAGTCTTAGTTCATGTTCTTAGTGCATTATAGGAAAGGTGGGGGATACTAAGTTTGGTGTATCACATCATATTTTCTTATTTTCAATTATCTCTCTCCCTTTCCCTTTATAAGTGTATTAGTTTAGTGTTAGTCTAGGCAATCCATCTGAGGAAGTCTTCTTTCTCCAGAGGTTCACTCCAACTATAGGTGACCCATAGCCTTGGAGTGTTCTCATTGTATCATCTGAATGAGGAAGGCATGAACAACATCCTCGAGGGTGCAATTTAGATCAATAATATATTTTTACTCCACTTTTTATATTTTAAAGGAGACTATGAGGATTATATATTTCATTTGGTAAGTGACTCTGAGGGTAATAGAATATTAGGGGGAAGATGAAACCAATAAAGGATCCATAATATTTTGAACTACTATTTAGGTTATGTTGAAGGGATGTAAATTGAAATAATGATATTGGAGGTAAGAGTGGATGGAGAGGAGACTAGTAGAATAAATAATTATTGAGGGAAGGAGTAGAGGGAAGATATGAAAAATAAATTTGTAAAAACTTTGAGAGACTTAATTGTGTAACCAAAGTGGAAGTAGAGGTGCCTTAGAGAATGCACTTATTTTTCCATCTGGAGGAGGTGAAATCCTCATAAGTGTAATAGATATGCCTACAATGGTGGTGACTATATGGGTAGAGAATAGATGATAATTATGGAGGTCTTTAATAATTTCCTTCTTAATCTTAATATTCTCCTCCCTTTACCTACTGGGATCTCCCTCTCATATATTAGTCTCTTATTTTATGGGAGAGGGAAGTTGGTCCTATTCTATTGGGTTTTGAGATTGTGGTCAAGGACACTAATGAATACAATACTTATATACTTATTTTATAATTTTTTTTGCCCATTTCTTGGTGATATGTAGTTCATATTAGATGGAATGTGTAATGATCATTGACATCTGATTATCTCTCATGCAAATCTAGACTTTAGAATCATCTAAAGAATTCATAAAAATGGCATCATGTTCATATTATTGGTGACCATACCTAATGGTCACCCATTTTCTTTCCTTGAGGAGATAAATATAGTTCCTAACCTTTCCCTTGGGGTCCCATTCTCTAAATTAGGACACCTTTAAATTATAATGGGTCTTGACCTTCCCCACTTAGTTGAGTTGTGCCCTCACCAAAAACCAAGTCGCCTAATGTTTAAGGGGGACTTGTGGTAATATGCTTGGTGTTGAGGATGTATTACTCATTTATATTTTTATATAATTATTGGGATATCTCTTATTATACCACCTTTTTATGGATGTGGCATGGTAAAAATAAGTGGGGTGCTCTTATTTATTTAATTTTAATTATGGTACAATCTAGGTAGTAATACTAATCCCCCATTTTAGAGATACTCCTCATATTATCAGATATCTTGGGCATTTGATTTCCATAAATATCCTAGTAGAATTGAATATAAACATCCTCACAAATTCTATAAATTTCACTTCTAAATTATAAATAAACAATAAAGAATAATCTTCACAGATTTTACTACCTGATTATTTTGTGGATGGTTCCCATAGTTCCCCATGAGCTCTATGGATTATCCCAATGACTAAATCTAATATATAATACATCATGCATAAATTATTACTGATTGGCCCTTATTCATGTCTTAACATTTGTGCCTTCAATATGATAATGTTAATATCTTCTACAGCCATAATTTTGTCATAAGTCAAGATAATGTCGAACAACAAGACCCATTCCACCTAGACATAAGTGATGCTACCAAATACATACAACTTATTCATAAATGACATAACTACCCTAATACTAGGCCTAAATTCTATTATGTTCTAGAGAAAATTCTTCCCTTGGGGTTTAATGTCTTTCCTTTCAACAAGCACTTTTTTAGTTTCCCTTCCTTAGTGTTGTGATCCAACCTTACATTAGTCAAAACTTGATTGTAGGAAACCTCAGGCCCTAGAAGACTAAGGTACCTCTTATATGCCTATCCTAAAACATATGTAACTACATTATTCCATTTGTTAAGATGAAATAATCACCATAAAATTTCATATTAGGAAATTAACCAAGATTGCTTAGAATAATGTTAAAACCCATAAAATAAAAAAGTGCAAAATGAAGCAATATTACCTCAAGAGTGAGTCAATCCATAAAATATGAAATGAGATTTTGACAAGTGGGGAAACCATCATATGTATAAAAACCCCACACTAGTATTGAAAGGTTACAATAAGAATATCTAAGTATAATGGCATAAATAAGCTAGGAGAATAATGACTTGAGGCCAAGAGAGCATATAGGATGAAAGAGTAAGATTAAATCAACACAAATGAATTGTGTTGTTGAAAGTGTGGAAGAGATGGAAAGGAGAGATATTTATAAACATAGAAGAGAGAAAATGAGATATAAGCTCTAGCATGTATGTCATGTGTTCCTAATCCTCTAACAAGTGGGAAGTATGATTATTCCATGTGGGGGAGAAGAATTACATGAAATTAACTTTAAATCAAATAAGTGGAGTAGAGACATGAGTGACACCTCAAAAAGCTATAATAAAATATATTTATAAATACAGTAAAATCACACATAACTAATTCTCAGGATAAGCCTATAAATCTATAGGAAGGACATAGATTAAGTTTAATTCTCCACCATTCCCATTTAATCTTAAATTTGGGGTTACAAAAGTGGAGAAAACCTCTTATAGACAAATAATGGAGTTGAAAATACATAATATATCCCTAAATAAAAACATCCTTCAAGAGGAATTTAAATATTTTGAGACAAGAAAGAAGAGAATGTGCTACCAAAAGTTGTAATTATGACAGTGTGATCATGAATAATCTCATATAATCCTCTTCAGACAATGTGATTAATCTAAAATGTAATAAATTTTAATAAGGAGAAGTAGTTATCAACAAAACCTTGTAAAAAAAAAAATCTAACACCAATATTTCAAGTTAAGTAACCAAAATTAAAAAAAAAATACATGTATAATGTAATAAAATAAGATATATAAAAAGGTATATTTGAGAAAAGATAACTTCTATCACAAGGTGCAAAATCTTAAATGAAAATAATTTAGTTAAATTAATCAAAGTAGATATCCCATGTTATAAAAAATAAGGAATGTAATAAAAGAGATTTGGTTAATCAAAATGGAGACAAAGAAGATGTGTCACTTGCAAAATATATTCTGCATGAAGCATTAGAATATTTATCACAAGAAAACATATTAGTCTCTATAAGATTAAATTTATTTAGGAATCCAAATAGTTTTAACCTTAAAGGTAGGAGATTTATCCATATTATAATAATGCAAAGTGTCATGTGTGGATTTACCACAAGATTTATACGAATGTAGTTTTTAACATTTAGATATACAATACGCATTTTTTACACAATGTGTATAAGGTTGAGTTTTTTTAACCAAATCATGAGCAGTAAAATACATATAATCAAAATAAGTTGCATTATAAGTCCTTCAATGAAGAGGAAAATAAGATTCTAAATTTTCATTATGAGAATTTGAAGCATTATAGCCAACACATTTATAATTTTCAATAGAAGTATATAAAATAGATTCAATAATACCATCTTCACACTTGCCAATCCCACCACCTTAATATCCCATAGATTTCATTGAAACTAGAGTTAGTAGAAAGAGTGTGCACATTAGTTTGAGTTTGTTTATAAACACAATGACATCCATCATCATTATAACTATTAACATTAGGAAAATACACAAGTTTTTCATTGAGATCATCCAAGTAAGATTACATAATTCCTATGTGCTCAATAAAAGTGGCTCGTAAAGCATTTTAAGTGTATTTTTGACATGTAATTTATTTCTTGAGTGCAATAATTTTCTCATTTTTTACAAAAATGGGTTACATAATTTTAAAAAAAAAATGAAAAATGCTATTTTAAAGACCATGAGTGATAAAGTTGTTTATTTAATGATCATTGAAAAAAATCAATTTTGAAAAACATTGATTGATTCAGAAAACATTGAAAAATATCCATCTTATCAATGAACATGGATCTATTAACTTGTAAATGTAATTCCACACTAAAACATCAAGTTGATAGTATGAAATAATTACTTGAATTATGGATCAATTGACTAAAATTTTTGAAGTGATTTTACAATTTTGATAAAAAAAATTTAATTTCTGAAAAAAAAAATTGATGTATTAATGAAAAATGTTCATGTTAATTGCTAAGCAATATTAAATAATTTGTCAAAAAAGAACAAACAAGGTAACAATTTTTTTTGTTTTTTAAATATAACTTTTACCATATAAAGACACAATATTACTTTGTCATTAATTTTAAAGTTAAGACATTAAAAAAATTTCATGCCATAATGAACTTTAAATTAATAAGGGACAAAAAAAAAAAAAATCAACCTAAATGGAATCAACTTAAAATATTGTGTTATATTTATGTTATGAAAATGTGTAAAGAAAACTTTTGTTTGTTTTTATGTGTCAATATTTAAATGTTTTATTAAAAACCAAAACACATTAATCAAATATGACTACCACATGGATGAAACACCAAGGGTAAGCAACCAACACATTTAGTCAAAGATATTTATAGATTGATTTTTTTGATAAGTGACACGAAGATGAAACTCAATAAAAAAGGGTAACACACTACCTAATTCAAAAAACAATGAATCAAGATAAATATTGGAAAAAACATATTTTTAATTAAAAAATTTGAATCAAGTTTAAATTCAAAGCTAACCAAAACTAGATTAATAAATAAATGACAAGTGATTAAGTTTTATACTAAAAAAAATCGTAAGAAAAATAACACACTACAAAAAGGATATAAATAGAAACAAATAGTTTTAGTGGAGATCAAAACACTTTGATAAAGAGATGTTAAGTAAATATAGATAATTTCAATGGAAAATAATATAGTAGAAGCCTCAAATGATAGGTTATCAAATAGGAAAAAAAGGAACTGTAAAATCAAACACATATATGTTTCCAAAAATATGCAAAGTAAATAATAATCGATTGTGATCATAATGGTGACATAGATAATATACCAAGGGAAAAGAAAACACTATGAAAGGAGAGAAAATCTTGCCAAAAAAGAATAGAAAATAACCTCTCACTAAGTTTTGAAAAATAATGAAACATGAGCCTAAGCATTACATGGAAAAAAATATCTACTAAGTAATGCACCTGAGAATTATTAAATACTAAAATTTGAATGGCACACTTAGATGAATAAAGTAATAATTAGCATGACCAAAAATTGTGTAGTAACAAAAATTAAACTTAGAAACACATAGAGAAGCATAAGTGTTACAAAAAAGTGCTTAAATGGCATACAAAAAAAATAGAATGCATAAGTAAGAGTAATGTTATGAGAGAAAATAAAATAATATCAAATGAAAATAGTTGTAGAAAGTAAAGCACACCAACAAAAGAGGGAAAGAAAAGAAGCGAAGCTTGCTACATAAGACTCACCAAAAAAAGACTAAATTTCCACAAGTTATAGAAAAGACATTAGAGGAAAGAAGGTGCAATTACTAGCTAAACAAGACAAAACAACACTTTTTAAAATCTTGACTAAAGAAATAAATGTAGAGAAAGTAAATAATCTGATAAAAATAAAACCAAAATAATAGAGATTCTTATTTGAGAAACCTATAAATAGAAATTTATAAGGTAATATAATTTGCCATAGGTCAAAAAGACTAATTAAAGGCAATTAAAAATAATAATTATAGATGAGATAAAATCTTATTTTTACTCCAAATCTACAAAAAAAAAAAACCTTCAAAAAAATCCACATTAGCAAATCATGGCTCTAATACCATATTAATAAATTAACCAAGATCACTTAGAATAATGTTTAAAACCATAAATAAAAATAAGTAAAAATGAATAATGATTACCTCAAGAGTGAATCAAAATTATGAGATGAGAAAATTTTAAGTAGGGAAACTATCATATGGATAAACCCTACACTACTATTGAAATATTACAACAAGAATCTCTAAGCACAATAGCATAAAGAAGTTAGGAGAAGAATGGAATTAGGTGAAGAGTGCATCAAAGATGTAATAATAAATACTAGATCAGTAAGAATGAGTTGTGTTTTATGAAGTGTAGAATAAAGGGAAAGGAGATCCCTTTATAAAGAGCTCATAGATAAATAGATTTACAAGTGTAAGTTCTAACATGTGTGCCATGTGTCTCTAATCCTCTGACAAGTGGGGAGGATGTGTATACCATCTAGGGGGAGAGGGGTTGTATTAAAGTAACTCAAAATCCAATAAATGGACTAGAGAGGTAAATGACACTTTAAAAGGATAGAATAAAATGAATTTATAAATATAATAAATGCACACATAACTAAGATTTATGAAAATCCTATAAACCTATAGGAGGGACCCAAATTAAATTTAATTTTCCAACAAGTTTGATTATATAAAAAACCATAAAGCAAATTAATGCAAGGAATTATCTTTGGTTTTAAAACCATGTTATTAAGTCCTATGGTCTTAATCAATAGCAAGTCATCAATGTATTTATTATCCTCCTAGGATAGACAATCATGTGAGGAGTATGGCTCTATAGACTAGGGAACTTTAAATGGTTGAATAGTATGAAAACTTCAAGTCTAGGGAACTTTTGTTGAATACAATGCCTATGTAAAAGGGGTGTAGCCACAAGATGGTCTTGAAGAATATATTTCAAAAATATAGGACTATATATCTTCTTCATAAATTGCCTTTAATCTCTTGTAGATTCGATGAGAAATAACTATGGATTTTGGTCACTTAAGAGCTTAGAATTACAATGTTTAATTTGTAGATTAATGATGAAGTGAATTTTATTTATTTCTATCTTATATATATTATTTAATCATGAGTCTTAAATGTGTAGTTTTTACAACATCAATATGAATAATGGATTTTGATTTTACTCCCATTTGGTTTTAAATTTTATAGTTAGCTTCGGTAGGTTATTACTCACCATATGGAAATTTTTTGTTGACTTCATATGATTCATCATCTCTTTAGGATAGGTATCAATCTATTTTTTATAGGCCTTTAGTTAGTTTTAAATCTCATTTATTTTTACTTTGGCCATGCATCTCTTTGATTATGACTCATTTCATTTAGATATGGTCTTTAGACTTATGATCTTGCTTTATATGTTATGTGGGATGTGAGTTAATGGGATTGATCTACTTGTCTTGACCTTAAAGATTGAAACTCTTTATTTATGATTTTTTTTATGTTTTAACCTTTTAAGTTTTAGGTTCATAATATTATGCCATGTGGCATGATCTCAGGACTTAGGTAAATTTGAGTACTTGAGGCCAAGTAGCCATTAAATTTACTTTTGGCCTTCTGAGTTTTGAGTTCATGAGATTGTGACAAATATCTTGTTCTCAGAGCTCAAAGAATTTTGAGGAATCAGGGACATAAATCCATTAGCTTTACTTTTGGCCTTTTATTTTTTGGGTTCACAAGATTACGTCAATTATCTTGTTTAGAGTTTAGGTAACTTTGAGGAACATATGTAACTAGGGCCAAAACATGAATACTTTATAAGTCTTAGCAAACAACCCTACATACACATGAAAAAATAGAGACACTAGGACATGACACATTAGATTTGTTAGTCAATAAAAATTACAAGGTCCACTTCTAATAAAAATTATGAAAATCCAATGTTAAAAATGAATCATAATTAATGCCCAAGCATTGATTTTCATAATTTTGGGATTCTTTAATTTTTTTTAGACCTCTAAAAATAACCTTAGATTTATGCATATGAAAAGTGATGTCATGTATTTATAATGTTCATAGGACCTCTAATAATGACATTAAAACTAGAGTGGGTCCCTATTTGAATTTATAAAATGGGGTGTGTGTGTTTGTGCACAAAATAATTAACCAAGGTTAGACCTAGATCTAATGGTACATGTAGGAGGCTCCAAATTATTTTTGGGTAAAATACTAGTTTGAGTGTTAGTATGTTATCCTTTTCCCTCCTTTAAGTGATAGTTTTTTATTCATTGATTATCTATAATGTACTTATTAGGTTAAGTACATTGAGATACAATGAAAGAGATAAAGGAAATTTCATCCTCTCTTTTCAAGACAATTGTAGGAATAGTCTAGAGTTTTTTCTTCATTGATTATCTAAAATGTACCTATTATGTTAAGTACATTGAGATACCATGAAAGAGATAAAAGAAATTTCATCCTCTCTTTTTAGGACAATTTTAGGAACAATCTAGGGCAATAGTTGTATATATTAGGATTAATTAGATATCCTACTTAGAATTAGTCTTCAAGAGATGAGTTATTACCATTTGAATCCCAATATGGTCTATACATAGTAAAATTCATATTGATTGATCCTTGATGAGGGCTTACTAGTTTATTAGTCTAGTGAATTATAATTAAGTATTGTAAAACTTGATTCAAAGTGTAAATTAAAGAAAAATAAAAAGTATGGAAAGATTAAGGTAAAAAAAAGAGATATCTAGGTGAATATAGAAACATCAATGCTTAAGATCAAACATGATCCCAACTGTATTTTTACCATTGTATGTCAATTTTAACATAAGCATGAACTTTAGATACATAGGGAAGGGATTCAAATGGAATATCATGTGTTAAATTACTATATCGTCACTTCATAGATAAACACCCACAATATTGTAGTTAATACACAAAAACTTTAAAATATTTTATAAAAAGGGATAAATCATGAGAACCAACTAGAATAACATGTATATCATTCTAAATTAGACACATATAAAAGACTCATATCATAGTCTCTAACACTAATATTATCTATATTCACTTTAATATTAGAAAACATTCATAGATTGTACATATTAGAATATAGAAAACATCAGTCCATTAATTATCTTGTGCCTTTTATTACAAATTTTTTGACCATAAATTAGTGTTATAAATCAACATATATATGAGTGAGATGGGATCCAACACCAATTTCCATGATATCCCACTCTGATCCATCATGGAAAAAATAGCTAAAACCATACAATAATGTGTCCCACAAGAGATAAAAAAGGGATTAACATAGAAAATAAGATAATAACCTTCACTTTTGAGACCACAATAGTAATGAAAATATCATGAACTACAATCTTGGAGGGGATCACTTGTCAATTACATATGTGTGCTTGTTGAGTTATCGATGCCTGTGTCATGATATTTTCCTCTATTTTTAGCTTAGGAAGGTTGAAAGGTTCCTCCCTAAACATAAATTTGGCTTGAGTAAAAAATTTAGCATGTGCCTTGAGAGGGGACTCAAGAGAGACCTTTACTACATTAGTCTAGCTAATTTTGGTAGTGGATTGCATGGTAATCTCTAAAATAGTCTAAACCCCATCTTTGATGGCCTTTTACACCTTCATCTTAATGGTTGCCTTAAAATATTTAAGGTAGACCCCAAATTCATTGGTGTTGATTAGTGTACCTATTTTATCCTAAAATTACACCCTATATAAGTCAGTTAGACCTTATTAATTTTAGGACAACATGGAACTATCTCCCTTCATAGACAAGCTACTACAAGAGATATATCTCTAGATTTGAAAGGAATAGCTCCCTTTTTTTGTCTCTTATGCTCATACTACACTAAGATAATCACTATTGAGGGTAAAAAGGTAATAAATATACAAAAAATAAACTATGATAATGAGGTGATACACCAAGACAACTCCACATAACACACTTACATCTACATAAATAAAGAAGATAACTCAAACTGAATCAAACCTATATCCTTCTAACATAAGTATTTCTCTATAGGTAGACTACTATGCCTATCTCTATGTGGGTGAATACAAGGTATGATATAAGACACTATTTATCCCTCTTGCACTTTTGGACAAAATTAACAAATGGTACACTTTATTAAAACTATTAGAAGAGATCTCATTCACACAAATGTGCAAGAGTAGACATGGAAAATAAGGGGAACATTTTCATCACTTGTAAACACATAAAACACTTAACACATTCAAGTAAGATATTTTAGAGAATTAAATCAACTTTTAAATTTTATTCAAATGAAAATGAGGATTCAAAACTAGCAGGGCCTCATCATACCAATTATGGATACAATACAAAGCCAAAAAGACTTGAATTTATAGAAATTGGAAGAAGAGAGAGAAGTACAGATCAAAGGTCACAAGGCCAAGTGTCAATATCTAATAAATAGTTATAAATAAATGGAATTAAGTGTAAAAAAAATTCAAGAAACTGATATGAATATGTTTCAATCTCAAACAAAGCATCTTCCTCAAGTTGGCATAGACCCTTCATTGTCTTGCTTAAAATTGCCTTCATGATGATGAGTGAAATTGAGTGTCTAAAACTGAAATAGGGATCCTTGAAACATATGGTATAATGTGATAAGGTAAATAATAGGTTATTTCATTCCATAAAATTTTCCCTAATTGATGGATTCATCTATGTCACATGTCACTCATTGCCAATAGTCATTTATCACTAGTCTTCTAGGTAGTCCTCACACTTGTCATCTAAATGGCTTATAGTTTATAAAATAAATGTGATGAAGAGATGTTAGACAACTAAAACTAGTCTCATTTTTCCTATGGTATATTATATATACCTTCATGAAACTCCTAGACCACTTCTCATCTCCATCACTTGATAGTCATCTTGTTTTCTCACTATCTATTTAGATTGTCTTCCATGAATGGACATGCAAAGATGTTTTCATACTTGATTATGGAAGGAAATGAGTTTGAGAATATAAAAATATTCCCTAAATACCTACCTCAATGTTTATTACTTTAATATCTTCCTTTGTATCTGTAAAACATCCTAATTGTTATTAAAAAATAGTATTAGGCTATTCCATATAGATGACAGTACGACCAAGGTAGATGTCAAAAAGCATGAGGAATTTCTAGACATATTCCAATCACTTTCATGGTTATTTAATTATTTATAAATTCATATTCAATCAAATTTTCCTCATTAAGTCTAAAAAAGGGTTTTAGGAGGGTTTCAAGAAGTTTGGACTATTAAGGATTATTCATAATGTTGAACATTGCCATTGATTAAGGAAGAGATTTTTGAGCATTGTCTTTGAATGTTGAGCTTTGATATTTAATTTTTTCATTAATTTCAAAGTTTTTTATAAATATTCATGTTTCTTTCATTTATTTTAATCTAATGTCATTGATGTCAAAATTTCTTGTGAAGAAGCTTGGACAAGTAAATCTTGAGGTATGCATATGAAATAATATTATTTGGAGAATGTTCTAATGTCAGCCTAAGTGAAATCACTAATAAATAACATAAGTGAGAATAGGTCAATGTAATAAGTGTAAATAATATTGTAATTATTTTTTTAGACCTTGCGAGATGGTATTTTTAGATGGCATGATGAAATAAGTGAGCTCTGAAGAAGTAGTATGCTTTGAATATCTGTGTAAGTCGTTCTAAAGATGCTTTGAATGAGATATGAAGAATTAAATGGTTTGAAAAAAATTAATATTGTTTTATAATGAGATATATTGATTTATTTTGTACATGAGGTGTTGAGGAACTTAAAAATTATTAGAAGATCAGCTTGAAAGATTTATGTATGCAGCTCTAAATATGTTATAGTCAGTATTTGAAGATTTGTAAGTATCTATAAATAAGTTTTTTTGAAGATACAAATAAGAGTGAGTGTATGAGGTTGTTTTATCATAAACAAGAGGCATTAGAATACATTAATTTTCCAAGGTGAATTCTACAAATTGGCTAGAGGGTTAGATTTAAGGCCTAATAAAACTTTTAGGCTAAGGCTTAGAAAGAAGGAAGAGAGATGGTGCCCAGATGAGGTAATAGGATCAGTTTCCATAACATGGGTGAGTAGGTGAACATTAAAAAAAGTGATTAATTTTTTCTTAAGTATGTGAATAAACTTTTAGATCAAGGTTTGTAAGAAAAAGACTAAAAAGTATTTAAACATTTCTTGAGTGCATAAAATGAAGAGTTGTCTACTCGAGAAGGTTTTCTCAGTGTTCATTGACATGTGAAAAATCTAAATTATAACCTAATATATTAATGGTATATTAGGAAGGGTTATATCTCAAATTTCTAAGCATTGTTTTTAGGAAAGAGGAGTTAAGTTTTATGAATGATCGTTAAGACTAAAAGTTAGTCTAAAGCCTTATAAACCTTAACCATGACTTGATGTTGAAGATCTTGTTATAAATATATTATAATGGTTTTATATGATTATAAAACTGATTGGAGGTTAAATTAAACTCTCTCAATCATCTCAAAGTTTGATTGGTTTCTTGGGTGAGTGAGTAAACCCTACAAAAAAGTGCTTGTCTTTCAGATATTTGCTATAACAAACAAAGTTGACCAAGTCAAAGTTGTTAAGTGGATGAAGATAAAAGTGTGATAATTTTAATTTTTGTTAATGAATATTTTTGGACATGTTATATATCTTAGGTGTGAAAATTTGGTGATCCAAGTTGGCCAGTTGCTAATAAGATATAGTGGTGCAGATAGTAAGGAAATTAGATAAATGTGAGAAAATGTTTCCTGATGTGTTTTCATGTG
This sequence comes from Torreya grandis, assembly GCA_037957365.1. Classification (NCBI taxonomy): domain Eukaryota; kingdom Viridiplantae; phylum Streptophyta; class Pinopsida; order Cupressales; family Taxaceae; genus Torreya; species Torreya grandis. The sequence continues at coordinate 337,594 of JARHVA010007378.1, forward strand.
ATAATGATTCATTTAAATGTATGATGATATTTTATGAGTATTTAATTATATATCCATGATTTTAATAATATTTTAAATAAGTGTAATAGGTTAAAATAGTGAAGCCAAAATGGCTTATTTGGTTGAGTAAAGTATGTGAAATAGAAGGTCAAAATATTAGTCTGTAAGACCAATAATTTTTATTAGAAATTATAATTTGATTAGTTGAGGTTGATATAAGGATTTTATAATATCATGTTCATGAATTTAAATCCATTTAAGATATTCAATCATGTGTCAGATGTTCATGTTTCATTAACTATGTTTTGGAGTCAGTTGGTAGTTCTGAGTGACCATTTTACAGATAAGTTTTTGAGCCTATTTACCCTAAATTGAAGAATTAGATGAATATTGTGATCACCATAATGTTGTGAGTTTTATTCATATGTAATTTTTTTTCCATGGTTATTTATAAAAATTGATTATATGCCTTAATTGTTTAAGATACAATTTCTATATATGCATAGGTCTTTTATATGTAGTGACTTGATATAGGGTTCAAGTAGTGATTGAACCTAAAAAGTATTATAGACCTAAATTGAAATTGGATAAGGTCTACTAGAGTGGAGTATGAATTTTTTTATCTTTTTTTAGGTGTTTGGATATTATTCAATAAATATCAAATGGTAAAATGTTGTTAAGAAGACCTCTTAATTCCCCATAAGCCTAAAATAGGTGTAAGGGATAATTGATATATGGCCAACCTATTATAATTATTTATTAATTATTAAGGAATGTTATTTTAATATGAAAATACCTATTCATGGATAACCAAAGAGATTTTAATATGTGTATGACTAAGAAGGATATGATCAAATTACTTGTAGAAAGCAAGTTTATACCTATTTGATATGCTTAGAGGATGCTAAGTGTGAAGAGTAGAAGACGATAAGTGAATTTGTGAGAATAAGGAGGTCATGAGGACCATAAATATAATTCATGAACTTATAATAAGGTTTATACAAAAGAGGATGAAGGTCATAAGATGTAATCAAGCAATTAAGAGGGCTAGTTGAGCGCAGAAGGCTAAAGGCTAGTTTGAGAGGGGTTGAAGAGAGTGAAGAGATGAAGGAGTAGATAATCATTTGTTGTAGAAGAAAAAAGGGTTTTTGAAGGTGATCAAATAATTAGGTGGTTGAGTTAGTGCTGAGTCATCTAGGGGGTTGGTACCTCTTTGAAAGTGGGTGCTTGATAAAGCCTAGTTAAGTTGTGTTGAGATCAACATACCCCCATTCCTAAAAAATGGGGACCCTTGTGTTAAATTATGCAAATTTTATAACTTAAAATTGAAAATCCATTTGATCATAGTGTCACTATCATATTTTCATAGTGTCTTTATTTGAATATCATCCACACCTAGTTTGGTTAACACATTTGTACAAGATTTTGGTTTGCCCTTGTCTAAAGTTGTTAACATTTGATCTTTATGTTTTAGGTTGCATCTCCAATGGAGTTCATTTGGAATGGAAAATGTCTTAGGTTCCATATCTTAATGTCAATTTGATCTTTTACTAATCTTTAGTCTATTTAAAATCAAATTAAAGTCATGTTTAATCATCTTGAAACCCTCATTCAAAATTACCCTAGCTCAAGTCCCTTTGAATCAAATTCAAATTACATGGGAATGGTTTATTATGCTATGGAATTGGTTCTATTTTTATCCTAATATTTCATCATGTTTATTAACATGACCAAACCTTAGTCTAATTTTTTTTTATGTTTGGTCTCTTTACTTTTTCAATCCCCCTTGGTCAATTTTATCATTAGAAAGGTCTAACTAAATAGAGGGTCCCTTTTACTATAGATTAAGCCTAAAATACTTACCCTAAAGTTTGATGTATTTATATAACAAATCTTAGGCTAAAATTATATGCTATGTCTATTATTATTCATGAGGTCCCCTTTATTATGTCTCAAAACTTAGCTTAAAATGTTTTTCCTAAGGTCTTACCCATGTTTATTAACATGAAATAAAACCATAGTCCAAAAACATTATGATAAGTCCTTTATTTTCTTGAGCACTGCTTTCAATATCATTTTTATTTCATAGGATAAATGATCCACATTTGCCCAAATGAATGAGATCAATGGTGTAGGATTAAAGTTGAAAAGTCGAAACCCTAACCTTAAGATAAAGTTTGAGAATCTTCCAAAGATCAACAATACACATTTATTTGAGTCAGATTGATCTCTTGATGTGTATCACATCAAAACTTAAATGGAGCCCTAGTACAAGAGATAAATTGACAAGTGTCATAATCTTAGCCAAGGAACACTCAATAGCCAATGGAATTTAACCTAGCAAATCAAGATCTAAACAAGTGTGTTTGATCAGATGAAGATGATCAGATGGTGCATGATGAAAGTTGAAAATTCAAAAATCCTAAAGATGAACATGGAGATGAAATGTGGAATATTTATGGGACACATATTAAAACTAGATCATATTTTAAATATTAATGGCATGTAGATGAATGTGCATATTTAGATCAATAGTCTATAGATTAGGAGGTAAAATTAAATATATCAAGATCGATAGAGTATAATTGATATATGCAATAAAGATCAATGGTTCAAGATCAACATTGACATTCCAACAATGCTCAAAGTGAATGTAAAAGTTACAAATGTCATAACCATGGGGAATGTAGTAAGCATCTAATGTCATTTATGTTATCAGATCAAGATCGATGATCCACATTGATTTGTGAAAGGTTGATTCAATGGTGTGAATGAAAGAAGGATTTTTAAAGGGCAAAGGTCACTTTTTTAAACTATTGATGAACAAAATGCCATGGAGATGGCATGACAGAGCCACATAAGTGAGACTAGTCAGTTTAAGAGATTTTATAGATTCACAACAAAGCAAAGGTATAAACAAGTAACCTAAATAAAATTTGAGGCATGAAGTTCATATAAGTTCAACAAGATACTGTCATTAAAGATTTGAGTAAACCTTCAAAAAAAACTATAGAAAGCATGAGAAACCTAATTAGACCTTGTAAGAACTATAATTGAGCCAAAGAAGATTGAATTATCATTTTTTCAAGAGAATTTGACCCATAAGCTGAATTATAGTTCACTAGTGAGCAATTTAATATAAATTCCATCAATGACAACTTAAAAAGGTGTTTCAAGGGAAGATTCAAGTAAGTGGTTTTAAATGATCTCAATCAATTAGAAGATAGAGAAGTGCACACATTGGGAAGCTTAGTCAATGATCCCACAACAACCAGTCCAATTGGTCTAATTAAAGATGATGAATTCAAGCAAAGAACATCCTAGTTTATGCAAGGGGTAAGGGACCAAAGAATAGGTAAGACTATTGCTAATAATAATAAGATCATGGATATGATTATAACTACAAAATTAAATATTACTGAATATAAAAACATCAAAAATAATAAGGGTAGATAAAGACCACAAGATCTTAGTAGGTTTAATGAAATAGCTCTTCATGAAACCAATTGTTAACTTTGAGTTAACTAAGGAGCAACATTATAGAATTAATATCCTAATGAAGATACAAAATTACAACAGAGGATTCACAAATTCAGATTAGTCAATTCAAGAATATTATTCCTATCATGAAACCAATTATCAACCTTTAACTAATTGAGGAGCAACATTACAAAATAAATATCCTATTGAAGAGATAAAATTGAAATAGAAGGTTCTCAAATTTATATTAGTTGATTTAAGAATATTCTTCCTATAGCTAAGCATTGTATATTTTGAAAATAAAATATTCTTTTTCTAAAGGCATGTGCATCTTGTAAAACACATTGCCTATAGATCAGTCCATTAGGGAAATCTGGTGTATTTTGGAACATTTGTAGAAAGCACAACTATCCTAACACTTTTAATTTTGTAATTGGATATGACTGACTGACATATTTCTTTACATTCTATAAAAAGATTATTGTCAATTGTAAAAAGGGAGGGAGTTCTTATAGATAAAATTACTTTGTAAATTTGGACCAAGCAGTACAAGCAAGGAATTTTGCAAAGTTTTTCCAATATTTATTTATGTGTTTGTTATTATGGCTTCTCTCTCACTTTCTTGGTTTAATTTCTAGATTTAAATTATTTTTATGAATACTTGATGTGCACATTTTAATGCATAGTTGCTAACTTGTGCCAATGCTAGGTTAATTAAAAGTTCTTAGGTTCATTTCATTTTTTTTACTCTTTTTGCATTTGGGATAATGTTGGTTTATTGTAGGAGTAAATATTTAAAGGGAATCTAGTTCTTATTTGCATTATTTCACACTATCCATATATGTTTTCTTGATGTGTGATAGGATTTGAGATTATGCTACTTCATGTCATACATTGGTTACATGCATGTCTAGATAAAATTTGAAATTTGTCATGATGTTTTGAATGAAGATCAACAACATGTTTATTCTCTACCCTGCCCTTCTTGTTGTTCCTTTTTAATCATTTCAGTCTAGTTTAATTGTCATTGTAAATATTCATCTTAGATTAATTCTTAGATTAGATATTTATCATAATTCACTATTTTTAGCATATAATACTTCATATTTTACATATATTAGATATTTGGCCATGGTGGCTCCTAACCACCAAATTAATATAAATTTATGAAATAGATCACTTATTCTACCTCTATTCCATCAATAGATAACAAGATTATCACAACCTATAACTCTTGCATTAAATTCTTAAAAATTCATAAATGATAAGTGTTTCTTAAACACTCTGCGCACCTGTGATACATATTCAAGCATCAATAGGAGGGGCTTCACTTGCACTAGAAAGAGGGCCTAGTTATATCTTTGTAGATTTTAATTATTTTTTCTCATTCTTGTGAATTGTGTTCAAAGATTGGTGTAATCTTTACATAATTATGTCATTCTTTTCTTAATTGTGTAAATATTATTAATTTGTATGCTCTTAGACCAATATGTGTTCTTCCTTTAGATAAATATCGATGTTCTTTGAAGGTATATTATTAATTGTCATAAAGATGGATTATGCTTTGTCAATTCAATAGGTTTGAGGTTAGTAATAGTTGTTTTGATCAATTATTGATATATATTTTATAATTTTGAGTTTATTTGAGCTTAAACATGTAAAGATAAATAATACTTACATGTTTGGATACATATTTTAGCTAACTTAGTTAAGGATTGTTGTATTTTGTTGTCATTTATATAAATCTTTTAAAATTTTGCTTAATGTGCAAGTTTTATCATTGTTCCCTACAAAGATAATATTGACACATCTTATTTCAAATAGGATTCAAAGCCCAGAAGCTGGAATTACCAAGAATTAGGACAAGTTCACATTGAGAGACTAGATAACCTTTGATTTCATTAGAATTTCATAGGAGATCTAGGCGATACAAAGGTAAGTTTAAACTTTCAAAATCTTTGCCAACTTCACCAATTCAAGGTGCTCCTATGTTCGATCCCTATCAAGGTATGGCTTGGCTAGGTGGTTATTCAATCAATGTGTCATGTATGGTACATGACCTTCCTCATAATCCTAAAAATTATTTACCAACATTTAGTCTTTGTGGAATTATAACCACTAAAGAAAACATTAAGAGTTTCAAATCTACTTTAAGATTATTGAATGTGACTCATGAAGATGTAGCATATAGATTTTCAAAGATGTTGGATATGAATGGTTTCTCAACCTTCCTAAAAACTACATTACCATTTGGGTTGATTTTAATAATGTTTTCATTGATCAATTTGGTAAAAGCATTAGTCTTTGTGACCTATACTAGCAATTCACCATAGTGAAAAGAGATGCAAATGGGCCCATAAGAGCCTTCAATGCTATATTCTAGAAGATGTTCAGTAGGACCATATCTCCTTACATAATTGATGAGGTTTTACCTTTATAAATATATAAGGATGCCTTGGATCCCATGACTTATGTGTTTATAAATAGATCTATTGGTCTCATGAATACATTAGCTTTATCTTATATTGAGGATATGATCATTAATGACCAGATGTAGCCTCAAAGACAATCGGCATACTCCATTTCTAATTTCAATCCACATTTACCTATTTTTAATTTCATTCCCAATGTCAACCAAAATGTACCTTTCCCAAACTAACTTATAGTCTTGAACCAACTGCCTTTGAGTCATGCACATCTTACTCAAACACATGGGACTCTTAAATAATGATGCCAATGGATTTCATCCATTGGATAAAAAATATTTAATGCCTATAGCTAATTCTAATAATCAAGTTCATAATTTTGAGGCACCAAATAATAAGAGTGACTCTAGCCTCAAAATGGTTCAAAATATTAACACTAACTTACTTTAGTTACAAAAATAAGTAGGCAATACTAGATAGAGATCTAGTAGGACTTTATCCTTTCAAATTTTTAATAGTTCCATTAACATATTTTATAATGGTAGTTACAACAAAATAAAACAATGAGTAATCTTCTAATAACAATGTGGCTGATATAAATTTGGATGATGTTGCTTTACCTGACTATTATAAATTTCATTGCACTTCTAAGCATGGGGAAATAGAGTATGTTGAATTTTGTAATGATTTTTAAGCCTTTCAAGAAGATTTAAATACTCTTTAAGTTGTCCCTAATAAGGATTGTGATGCAAGTACATCTAGTTCATCAAGGTCATCTAGATCATTTGATTCAACTCTCATGGTAGAGACATTTGAGTTCCCTTTCCAAGAGGATAATGAGCCTGAGGATATTCCTAAAGAGATTCATGATTTTAAACAATTTTTGAAGAAGACTTATCCTCTTATAAATATGGAGAAGAAGAAACCATTAACCACTTCAATTCCTCCAAATAAATTTGACACTCCTCCTGATACTACCTCAGGCAATAATCCAAAGCCTCCTAAGGGAAGTAATTCTAAGCATAATAATGATACATCTAATTCTTCCAATAGGATTGGATATAATATTTTAGATAATATGAAAAATATCAAGGATAACATCACATTTCATGAGTTGACACATATTATTGAACAAAGGGATTTTTTATTAGATTCCTTGAGTAAAAAACCTACTAAACCACAAAATATTGCACATGCTAATATTACAATACACAAAAACAAAGAAGATGTCCCATATTTTTTATTAATAGTAAGAATATTTGGTAAGAACTTAAATAATTATTTTTTATATTTAGGTGCCTCTACAAACATCATGATTTTAGGTATTTGAGAGCAACTTGGTTTGAATCCAATTAAGTTTTATAGGGTTTTAACTCAATTAGATAAGTCAAGAGTTAAAGGAAATAGTGAGTTGTTAAATTTTCACATGTAGATTGCCTCAAAGCTAAGGATATAATATTTAATTTATATCTAAATGGTTTACATCCCTAATTATTATGATATGTTATTGAGCAAAGACTAGACTAGGATCTTAAGTAGTTATATGTCAATATATTCTTCACATGTGGCTACCTTGGAAGGAAGTCCCCAACTAAATCATGATAAAAAGAAAGCCTAAAATGAAGCACATGATCACCAAGTACAATGTTTTCAATTAAATGGATAATATGGTATACTCTAATTTAGGAGTGTACACTCTTGAGACTTCTAAGGTATGTGACTCTAAATTTTTTCATACTGTGTCTGGACTATAGAAACTACATTTTTATTATGATAGGTGTAAGTCTATATAGAGAGTAGGAATTATTATAACTAACCCTATTGGTAAAGAATATCATGATTTTTATATACTTTAATTTCTTTTCAGTAAAAATCTTGTAGAATACAAATTTTTAATATTAGGATTACAACTTGTCATCAAGTAAAAAGTCAAGGAACTACTAGTATGTGGTGACTGAGAGATAGTGGTTAATAAATTAAGAAGTACCAATTCAAGTTATCATATCTTAAAAGATACAAGTTTAGAGTCTAGAATTTTATTGAATATTTTGATGTTTTTAACATTATTTCCATCCCTAGGGAAGAGAAAAAGGTTGCTAATGAGCTTGCCTCAATAGCTACCAATATTATGCCAAGCCAAGACTCCCAAAACCTTAGTATTGATTTGGTTCCATACCCTTTAATACCTAATAATGTAAACCATCTTTAGGTATTTAGTGATGACCAACATATCTTAGACTTGATGACTAGCTCAAGAGCATTTGAAACTCATATCATAGATGAAGTCAATGAAAATACTCTTGAAAAAGTTGGAAAAATAAATGATAAGGTCACTCAATTGAATGACAATAAGATACCTAAAGGCATGATTTCCTTAGATAGACTATTTGACATAGATAGACTAGATAAAACTATCAATATTCCCAAAGTAAGTTAAAAATATTATAATACAATTGATCTTGGACTTCAAGGTCAACCTTAGCTAGTTAATATTGGTACAACCTGTACAAGCATTGAGTCCAAAAGAGCCAAAGAATTGCTAACCAAATATAAAGATAGCATAGCATGGTCTTATGATGACCTAAAGATATTTGATCCAAAGGTCATAACACACACCATACCTTTAAAGGAAAACTACAAACATTTTAGATAAAAGCAGAGGCCTATCAACCTAGTATTTAAACTATTGATATACAAAGAGGTCAAGAAGCTCTTATATACCAAGATAATATTTCCCATTAGACATTCAAACTGGCTAGATAACCTAGTACTAATCAAGAATAAAAAATTTGAAATTATATTGTGCATTAATTTTATAAATTTGAATACAACATCTTAAAAATATAATCACCCCCTACCTTCTCTTGACCAATTAATCCCAATTATTTGTAGTTCTGCTATGATGTCTTTTCTTGATGTATTTTCAGGGTATAACCAGGTACTATTGAACCAAGAATATAGGATGGAAACTATATTTAATACTTAGTATGTCACCTTTGCCTACAAAATAATTTCATTTGGACTTATAAATGTAGGATCCATTTTTCAAAGGGATATGGATCATGCTTTCCATGGTCTCTTAGGTAAGTGCATTATCATATACATGGATGATCTAAATATCTTTTCTAAAAATAGGGAGGATCATATTATTCACATATAACATGTATTTGAATGATGTAAAATTTATGGGATTTATTTTATCTCAACCCAAAGAAAAGTATTTTCTATGTTACTGAGGAAAAACTATTAGGACATGTTATCACTAAGGAGGGAATCTCTATACACACTAATAGAGTAGATACAATATCTAATATAGAGGACCCTAATAGTAGGAAGGAATTTAATTCATTCTTTGGTAAAATAAACTTTGTAATAGAGTTCATTTCTAGTTTTGTAGAAGTTTTGAAAACACTAAATGATATGTTGAAGAAGGATGTCAAAATCACATGGAATGAAGAGATCAATAAGGATTTCAAAGACATTAAAGAGGCAATTAGACAAGCCCCAGTCTTGATAAGTCTAGGCTTTACTAAATATTTTTATCTTTACTCCTTTGATTTAGATCATACAATAGTTATAGTTATAACTAGAAGATAGATGGATGTGATCATATAGTATCTTTTATGAGCACTAACCTTAAAAACTCTATGTTGAACTATTCTTTAATTGATAAACAGGCATGTGCTTTGGTCAAGGTGGTGAAAAAGTTCAATCATTATATTATTAGGAATAAGGTGCATGTAATCCTACCAAACCCTGCCACTAAGCTCATGCTAATTCAAAATTAACTAAGAGAAAGGAGAAGTGGAAGTCTATGATCCAAGAATATGACATTGAGATAATGACTACCAAATTGGTAACGTGCCAATGTTTAATTTAGTTGATTTCCAATACTAATCCCAAGCTAAGTGTTATGTAGGTAGACCAATAAATTTTTAGACCCAATGATTGGTATGATCCCATTGTCTACTTACTAATCAATGGTTATTATCATGTAGGGTTAAGTAAATAGTAAAGAAGAGATCTAAGGATCAAGGCAACCCATTTATTGATCAAATATGGAGTGTTGTATAGAAAGAAATTTGAAGGTATATACTTGAGATGTGTCTCCAAGAGTGAATCAACTGAGATCATGAGCATCTTCTATGAAAAGTTAGGAAGTGGACATCCATCTAGAAAGACAACATTACACAAAATATTAAGGGTTGGTTATTACTAGCCTACAATATTCAAACATGCTCACAATTATGTGAGATAATGCCATTCATGTCAAGTCTTCAACACTAAAGAGCCCAAAGTAGCCATGCCATTAAAGCTAGTCATAATTGACAAACCTTTTTCACAATGGGTATTTGAATTTTTTAGGGTCATCAAACCCAATTCCTTAGAATGTCAAAAGTATGTTCTGAATGTTACTGACTACTTGATGTAGAGGATTTCATTACATTGGTTCTTAATTAATGAAAACAAGAAATAAAACTTCACCTCTTACCTTACCTCTACCAAAATGTCTAGTAGCTCTGATTCTTTTTCTTGATGTACCTTGGCTCTCTTAATCTCTATTCATAATCTTTCATTATTGTATGTTTATGGTCTTATCTCATCATTCATTTCATCCAAACATTTACACTCACTCTCTACATAAACATCATTAGGCTATGCCTCTTATTTAATGAAAATTATATAGGAACTGGCTCTCTATAGTCTTCACCTTGTCTTGTCTCTATTGGCACTTAGATCACTATTAGCCAACTTTATATAGACCTGTTACTTGAATTATTATGATTCATAACATCTATATTTATCATTTCAATAATATTTTATATGGACCATATTAAAAAGTCTCAGATGCCTATAGTCTATTTGAAACTAAGGACAAACATTAGAGGTTTAGTCAAAGCATTATGGGTTTCAAGGTATTGTGCAAATTGTTCTATGTCTGCCTCCCTTCTATAGATCATCTCCAATCATTAACTTTCACACTAAGGTGACTAATGCTCAATTTTTTAAAGTTTGTATCAACTGTATTATTTTAATAATATGATGTGAAAACAACAAAACTGTGTCCACCCGTGGGGATATAGAATGGTGACATGTATTTTTTTAACTTTATGAAGACATGATAAACTCTAAGCTAATGTCAAATGTTTCCTTCACACTTTGAATACCTATTTGTCAATTCTCTTTAATTATTTCTTAATATCTCATGTTTTCCACTCAAGACCTTTACCAAAATGTTCTAAGAGGTTATCTTATGGACTTTTAAACAGTATTTATTTACTATAGAAATGTATAGTGGTTTATATCATATAGCATGAAATGAGTGATTTTTAAGGCATGAGAAACATTTATAAGTAAATAATACACACTCAAAAATGTTACCATAAATAATAGTAGTGACTATAGCAAATCTTTCTTCATTGATATAAAATTTGATGTTAAGGTTCTTGCGCAAGAAACTAGGTAATTTGGTTCTACGACACCTTTTTTATAAACTAGGAAACTTATCATCGATACTTATTGAACTCAAAATATAACCATATTCAATACATTAGAATTCAATTGAAAATTTAAAATCAATTTCATAACCTTTAATATATTTTAAGATCACATGATGATTATTCTATTCCTTAATATCTTTAAACATAGAGTGAATGGTAAACACATAGAAGGTGGAGTTTGTCTTGAGTTATTCAACCATAATTTTGAATAAAAATATAAGGATCATATAAAAACTTCATATGCGAAGGCATCAAACTTACCAAATTTCTATAGATGTACAATAACATGTCTTTATTAAAATATCCTTTATACTCTATTTACACATCAAGACTGTTGTTCACACACAAAAATGTAAGGATTGTCACAAATTTATTTTCAATCAAGAAATTATATGCTTACATTCTTGTAGTTTCCCTTGTCATACACATTTGAATTAAAACCCCTTCAACTTTTATTATTCATTTAAAAATGAATGTTGACAATAAACACTTACCTATTCTAAAATACTCCAAAACCAGTTATAACTAACTCTCCACTTCTTTAGGTATGTTAGAAAAATATATAACTACTATCTTAACCATCAAGGTTACTCATTAAGTGACTCATGCACTCTTGAAAATTATTGAAACCTACCTAGATAAAACATGACATGAGACTTCTTTTTACAAGTCAAACTAAGCCTCCTAGACTTCACATTCAAATTTGAAAACTTAAATTAATCTCTTGGAGGGAAAATACCAAAGAGGTACTTAATTCAAAAAATTTAACTTCCTAACACTTTTTAATGAATCTTAACTCCATAAAATGACTAAAATAACTTGTTATTGACTCTAGACTTTCCAAATAGATCATATATACAGTTGAGGTAGTGACACTCTAGCATCATACTAGCGAAGTGCAAGAACTTTCCATGAAAGTGATAAAAGTTTTTGGCATTGATGATTCTTTAAAAAATATTTCTTCCAATCTCATGCCAACTTAAAACCCAAGGCATATTAGATATATATAGGCCTTTATGATACTTACTCATGATGGCTCCTCCTATATTCTTCTTTCTCTCATTCCTCCTTTTGCTTTGCATCTTCTCAATCTTTGGAAACTAATGTTCATTTTCTTTCCTCACATGACCTACATAAGAAAAAAACATGTCAAATAAAACCACTTCTTGCTTGATTCCTTGGAGTTCTCCTTGTTCATTGCTTGCCAAATCTTCTTCTTCTTGATTCAATATTATCTCCAATTCATACTCAGCTGCCATAATACCTGCTTGGTCTCTTAAAATAACTCCTTCATGATATTATACCATATCTAATCCTCTTCTACTGTATACTCATCCTCATCACCTTTATCTTCCATTTATGTAAAATAAGACACCTTAATCTACTACCATTCAAAATCTTCAAGCATTTCAACTTGTGCTTCCTCTTCCTTATCTACTACTAGATCTTCACCTATGTCAAACACCTCATTTGGTACTATTGTACCTTCCTTTCCTTCCACCAATAAATTCATTAGTCTCTTTTTACATGAATACAATTCATATTCCTCAATGTTCAAATTAAAATAATCATCAAGATAACATTAAAATTAATACCTTGTACCTTTTGGTTCTCCTCCAGTCTTTCTTGGTTGCAATCTTATCTCTTGAATTGTTTTCATAACAATTTATTTTGCCCTCTCTCCTCTCTCTTTTCTTGAATTCTTCTTTTCTTCACTTATTTATTGATTGGACATTTGATTGGCTTCTTCCTCATGACCCATCCAAGATGTGGGTTCATAATCTCTCTTATTTACTCTATATTGGTCAACATCTCATCTAATTACTGCCTCATCTCACTCATCTCTTTTTCCATCTCAATCCTCTTCTTGCTATCCTCATGAACCATCTTTTCTTTATGGTGGATTTGATCAACCTTTCCCTTTTCCCTTTTCAATCTATCTCTCCTAATCTCAATCAATATTATTATCAATTATTTATCCTCATCTAGACCTATTATTCTTTCTAAAAATCCTTATTTTACTTGTCGCATCATGATATCACTTGGGTCTTCTCATTTCCTACTTATAAGACTCTCTCAAGCTTACCAATGAGCTTCTTTCTCCTTAGAACTCTCACTAGATATCTTTTCTCTAATACTTCTTAGCTAAGGGATTTGTCACCTCTCACTTTATTTCACTTATTACTTCCTTTCCTTTCACATATGCATGTATCCTTTTCACCTTATTCCTGCATTCTCATTAGCCACTTCATACAACATCTTCTCAAACCAATATTCAACATGCATCTAACAAAATCTTCTTGAATATGAAATCAAAAATATTAAAACCAAAATATAATTTACCACAAAATCATCTTGATCTGATACCAAATGATGTAGAGGGTTTTCTTAAATTAGTTCTTAATGAATTAAAATAAGAAACAAAACTTCACCTCTTACCCTACCTCTACCAAAATGTCTATTGGCTCTGATTCTTTTTCATGATGTACCTTGGCTCTCTTAATCTCTATTCATAATCTTTCATTACTAGTTATCTATGGTATTATCTCATCATTCATTTCATCCAAACATTTATACTCACTCTCTACATAAACCTCATCATGTCATGCCTCTTATTTTATGAAATTTATATATAAACTAGCTCCCTATAATCTTCACCTCATCTTGTCTCTATTGGCACTTAGATCACTATTATCCAACTCTATCTAGACCTCTTGCTTGAATTATTATGCTTCATATCATTTGTATTTCTCATTTCAACAATAGTTTATATGGACTATATCAAAAGTTCTCATGTACCTATAGTCTGTCTAAACTTGAGGACAAACATTAGAGGTTTAGTTAAAGCATTATGGGTTTCAAGGTATTATGTGAATCATTCTATATCTACCTCCATTCTACAGAACATCTCCAATCATGAGATTTTACACTAAGGTGACTAATTATCATTTTCTTTAAGTTTGTATAGACTATATTATATTAATAATACTATGTGAAAACAACAAAACTATGTCTACCCATGGGGATATAGAATGGTGATAGGTTTTTTAACTCTATGAAGACATGAAAAAATCAAAGACAATGTAAAATGCTTCCTTCAAACTTTAAATATCCATTTGATAATTCTCTTTATTTCTTTCTTAAGATCTCAGGTTGTCCATTGAACACCTTTCCCACAACATTCTAATAGGTCATTTGATGATTGTACAATAGTATTTATTTACTATAGAAATTTATAGTGGTTTATATCATATAACATGAAATGAATGATTTCAAAGACATGAGAAAAATTTAGAAGTAAAAAATCCACACTCACCAATGTTACTAGAAATAAAAATAGTCCACTATAGCAAATCTTTCTTCATTGCTACATAATTCAATGTCAAGGTTCTTGCTTAGGAAATTGGGTAATTTAGTTTTGTAACACCTTTTTTCTCAAGTGGGAAAATTATCAATGATAATTATTGAACTAAAAATATAACCATATTTAATACATTATCATTCAATTAACAATTTACAGTCAAATTCATAACTTACAATATCTTTAAAGATCACATGATGATTATTTTATTCCTTAATGTCTCTAAACACAGAGTGCACGGTAAACACATAGAAGGTAGATTATGTATTGAGCTATTCAACAATAAGTTTGAATAAAACTTGAAGTAACATATAAAAAATTCATAATCCAAGGCATAAAACTTACCAAAGTTCCACAAATGCACAAAAACATGTCTTTATTGAGATATCCTTTATACTATGTTTACACATCAAGACTGTTGTTCACACACAAAAAATGTAAGGACTATCACAACTTTATTTTCAATAAATAAACTATATGATTACATTATTTATGTTTCCTTTGCCATAAAAATTCTAATTAAAACCCCTAAAACTTTTCTTCTTCATTGAAAAATGAATGTTGACAACAAATGCTTACCTATTCTAAAAGACTCCAAAACTAGTTATAACTAACTCTCCACTTCTTTAGGTATGTTGGAGAACTATATAAATACTATCTTTACCATCAAGGTGACTAATTAAGTGATTCATGTACTCTTTAAAATTATGTAAACCTACCTAGACAAACAATGACATGCGACTTCTTTTAACAAGTCAAATTAAGCCTCTTAGACTTCACATTCAAATTTAAAAATTTAAATTAAGATCTTAGAGGGAAAATGCCAAAGAGGTCCTTAATTAAAACTTGTCAACTTAATAACACTTTTTAATGACTCTTAACTCCCTAAAATGACTAAAAAAAATTGATATTGACTCTAGAATTGCCAAATAGATCCTATGTACAATTGAGAGACTGATGTTCTTGCATCACTACTATACTAGATGGACTGAAACAATTACAACTAAATAGTGTAAGACTGAAGAGGTGATCAAATTTTTAGGACAAAATGTATGCACAAGGTTTGGGACACCTTTATTTCTAGTGTGTGATAATGGATCTATCTTTATATCCTTTGAGATGATTGAATGGGCATATGATAATAGCATCATTCTCAAGTTCTCATCAAACCATTATCCTTAAAGTAATGGAATATTTGAATCAATGAATAAGAAATTGATGAAGCCTATAGATAATTACATATCTAATAAACCTATAACATGGCACAAGCTACTTAATTATGCCCTTTGAAAAGATAGAACTAGATTCAAACAAGATCTCAAGGCATCACCATTCTTGTTAGTTTATGGTCAAGAACCCATCTTCCCCATCACCCTCAAGCTACCAACATATAGGTTCATGAAAGAATACATGAAAGATAATCAATAATTTATAAGCTCAAGGTTACTTGACATTATTCAAATGGAATATGCAAGAGAAGAGTATTTTGCTAATTTTATCAAGCAACCAACCATAGTGAAAAGGTGGTTTGATAAGCTTTCAAAGATAAAGGTGTTAAGGAAAGGAGATTAGTTCTTCTTTGGGACAAGGAATCTAAGCCTAAGGCTATACATGAGAAGTTTGTACCTTTGTGGATAGGTCTCTATTAGATTTCTAAGATACTTGGAGATAACACCTTTAAGCTAAAAGACTTACAAGGAGCAGAGTTTACACTTCCCACCAATGGGTAGTACCTTAAGCACTACTTCTCTACTATCCCACCCGAGGTCTTCATGGAGTAAAATTTAAGTCTAGTTGGAGTTATTATAGGTAGGATAGGTTAGTTTATTTCTATTATTTCCTTTATATCCCTTGTTTGTACATGTCTTTATATATATTTGTTTGTTTTTTGTTTGGTGTGTTTGTTTTCTCTTATTTGTTCTTTGCTTATAATAAGTCTTTTTGGATAGTCTTCAACTCAAATTTAACCCAAATTCCTGAGAACTCCATAATTCAAGAATATATATATAACTCCTTAGCACTGATTGATAATGGATTGTTGAAATATGATCTTAATGTCATAGTTTGGAGAAACTAGTAAAGGCTGATGGATAAGTTAATTGTTCACTAAGCTTTTAAACCTTGTCCTGATCTAGGCTTGGTTTTAATAAGGATTGCACATATAGGGTGAAAGTTTAAACTATTGAGACACAATCATGTTTTTACTTGATAAAAATTATTTCCTAAGACAAAGTTTAGAACTAAAGATGATTGTTTGAAGATCAAACATTTGATCAAATCCTAAAACCTAGATAATCTAATTCCTAACCTTTGCTAGAAAAAAATACAAAAAATAATAACTTATTACAAAGTTTAAAAATATTTTTTAGCAGAGGTGATTATAGTAATCTCCACTGGGGCTATGGACACATGTTTGGTAGTGGGGCAAGACCTTGAGTGGAGATAAAGGTAACTTTGTCAAGGCTATGGACATTTGGCTAGCAATAGAGCAATGCATAAGCCTTCCTTGAGATAAAGTATGATTATAAATGAATATCTAAATACTATATAAGTTAGTTTTAATGGTTAAATTCATGAAATATGGAAGTTTTTCCCTAAATCACATGGCAAATAATAAGTGGAATAAAACCACACACACAACATGACTAGGTCTTAATGTTTGATCCCAATTTTGCATGTGCAAGGCTTGTTTCAAGAATGAATTTATCTAAATAATGGTGAATAATCAAGTGGAATAACTAAATTAATTATTATTCTAAACCAAAGTCTATAAATTCTAACATATTACTATGTTCCCCCAAAAGTCACCATTTGTTGAGGTCAAGGTACCCCCATTCTTGAAAAATGGGGACCCTTGTGCTAAATTGTGAAAATTTGGTACCTTAAAATTAAAAATTCACTCGATCAAAGTGTCACTATCATGTTTACACAATATATTTATTTTAAGATCATCCACACCTAGTTTGGTTAGCAAATTTATACAAGATTCTAGTTTTCCCTTGTCTAAAGTTTCTAACATTTGATCTTTATATTTTAGGTTACAGCTCCAATCGAGTCCATTTGGAATGGGCAATGTCTTGGGATCCATATATTAATGTCAATTTGATATATTAATAACCTTTGGTATATTGAAAATAAAATTGAAGTCATGTTTAATCATCTTGAAACCCTCATTCAAAATTACCCTAGGTCAAGTCCCTTTGAATCAAATTCAAATTTGGTGTGAACAATTTATGTAGGAATGGTTTATTATGACATGAACATAGTTCTATTTTTATCCTAAGGTTTCATCATTTTTATTAAAATGACCAAACCTTTGTCTAAATTTTTTTATGTTTGGTATCTTTACTTTGTTGAGCCCCCTTGGTCAATTTTATCATTACCAAGGTCTAATTAAATTGAGGGTCCCTTTTACCGTAGACTAATCCTAAAAGCCTTACCCTAAATTTTATTATATTTATATAATAAACCTTAAGCTAAAAGTATATGCTATGTATTTTATTATTCATGAAGTCCTCTTTATTATGTCTCAAAACTTGGCTTAAAATATTTTTCCTAAGGTCTTGCCTATGTTTATTAACATAAAATAAAACCATAGTCCAAAAAAATTATGTTAAGTCATTTATTTTCCAAAGCACTAACTTAAATATCATTTTTATTTCATAGTATCAATGATTCATGTTTTCTCGAATGATCGAGATTAACGGTGTAGGATTAAAGTTGAAAAGTCAAATCCCTGATCTTATGCTAAATTTTAAGCATCTTATAAAGATCAATGGTATATGTTTTCTTGACCTAGATTGATCTAAAGATTTATATCAAGTCAAAACTTCAATAAATCCCAAAGACATGCAAGAAAGTGATAAGTGTCACAATATCAACCAAAGAACACTCAGCAACCAATGGAATTTGACTTGGTGGATCAAGATCCAATGGAGCATGTTTGATCAGATGAAGATGATCAGATGGTGTGTGATGAACATTAAAAAGTCAATAATCTTGAATATGAACATGAATATGACATGTGGTATATATTTAGGCCCCAAATTAAATATTGAGCATATTTTGAAGATCAATGGTACATAGATGAGTATACGTATTTAGATCAACACTCTATGAAGTAGGAGGTACAATTAAATAGATCAAGATAGATAGAGCATGATTTATCCATGCAATCAAGATCAATGGTGTGAGATCAACATTGACATTTAAAAAATATAAGATTTAATGTAGAAGTGACAAGTGTCATAATCATGGAAAATGTAGTGAACAACCAATGGCATTCAAGTTCTTGGATCAAGATCAATGGTCTGTGTTGATCTGTGCAAGGATGATCCAAAAATGCAAATGAAAGAAGGATTTTTAAAGGGAAATGGTCACTTTTTATAAATATTTATGAACAAAATACCATGTATATTCCATGGTGGAGCCACATAAGCTAGACCAGTCATTTCAATAGATTTTGTAGATTCACAAGGCAACGGTATAAATAGGTGATATAAATAAAATCTGAGGCATGAAGTTCATATGATTTCAACAAGATTCCATCATTAAATATCTAATGAAACATTTATAGAAACCTTAACAAGAATGATAGAACTTAATTATATCCTATGAGCATTATAATTGAGCCAAGAAATATTCAATTATCATCTATGAAAGAAAATTTGACCCATAAGCTAAATTATAGTCCACTAGTGAGCAATATAATAGAATTTCTAGCAATGACAACCAAGAAAATGTTTCAAGGGAAGATGTGAGAAAGTAGTCCTAGAAGATTAAATACATTCAAATGATCTCAAATAATTTGAGGATAGAGTAGTGCACATATTGGGATGTTTAGTCAAGGATCTCACCACAACCAGTCTAATTGGTCTAATTATAGATGATGAATTCTAGCAAAGAGCATCCCAGTTTATGGAAGGGGTAAGAAAAAAAATCATAGGTAAGAATATTTTTGATAATAATAGGATCATGGATATGATTATAACTATAAATTAAAAGATTATTAAAGCTAAAAAATCAAAAATGCATTAAGAAGGGTAGATAAAGACCACAAGAGCTTAACAGGTCAAATAAAGGAGCTCTTCATGAAACTAATTTTTTATTTTAAGATAATTAAGGAAAAAAATTATATAATGAAGATGCTTATGAAGATAGTTGATTTAAGAATATTCTTCCCATCATGAAACTAATTGTCAACCTTGAGCTAATTGAGGAGTAGCATTACAGAATGAAGATCTTGCTAAAGAGACAAAACTAAAACAAAGGGTTATTAAAGTTATATTAGTTTATTTAATAATATTATTCTTATACATAAGAATTATATATTTTTAAAATGGAATATTCTTTTTATAAATACATGTGTAGCTTGTAAAGCACATTACCTAGAGATCAATCTATTTTAATCAGATCACTCTAGTTTAGTTGTCATAATAAATATCCATATGATATTAGTTATTATATTAAATTTTGATCATAATTCACTATTATTATCATATAATACTTCATATTTTACATATATTATATATTTTTCCATAGTGGCTCCCAACCACCAAATTAATATAAATTTGTGAAACAAATCACTTGTTCTGCCTCTATTCCATCAATAGATAATAGGATTATCACAACCTACAACTCATGCATTGAATTATTATGAATTTATAAATTAAAAGTGTTTATTAAACACTTTAGGCACCTATGATACATATTTAGGCATCAACAAGTTATTGTTGAGCAAGTTGGGGTTGGTGCTTGATGTGAAGTTGGTACTTCACTAAAGATTAATTATTGTCTTATATAAATGTAGTCCATTTGCTTCATCAATGGGTTTTCTACCTCTATAGGTTTTTAACGTATATGATGTGTTCATGTGTTTCATTCTCTTGTGATTTTATTCTTATGCTTTTTAAAGATATACATGCTCGTTAGAATTGTTCGTGAATGGTTTACTGGAACTGAATGAAACATTTTGAAGACTAATTCATCCCCCATCTCATTCATATTATTTCCAACACATAAAATCCTAACATAAAAACCTTGAAAAAATTCCAAAAATTTTATATATAAGACCCCCTACAACCCTCCCCAAGTTCTTGAGACCTCATACTTGGTCTCCATACAATTATGAGTATTCAAACTTGACCTCTCGAGCTCTTTCATTTTTCATAAATAGGTCTAAGGTAAAATAGGCCAAATTAACCAATATTAGAGATGTTATATAAAAAAAATGATTCCCACTAGTCTTATAATTTCCCCTAAAGGTAATCAATGTGTTTTTAAAACTCTCATGGTCATATAGATCAAGTTAGGTGTATGTAGGTCATAGGCTTGGTTTTAGGCCTAATAGGAGTAGACTATGTTAGTTATATGTTTGACACCTATGAGGGTTTATTATATATGTGGGTACTTATCCATTTTTTTACCTTATATAAATCCTCACATATATTATTTGAATGCACTCTTAGTTCCCACTTAATCATTTTACCTCCAATGTGTTAGGTCTGTAGGCATTACAGTCTATGGAGTGCTCTCTATATGAGATAAAATAAGTGCATCTCCCCTATACCTTAGACTAAATTGAGACTTAAAATACATATTTTAATCCATGGTGGTTCTCTACAAAAAAATTCATATCTTGATCATTCTCTAAATCCTTCAAACCTTTAAACTTCCCAAAACTGGGTCACTAGGTCTACAAGTTGTGCACAATGTTCTTGGTAGATTATAGGTTGAATTTCAAACCATTATTTTCTATGTTCATATATGTTTTAAGATCACATGGAATTTTATATTATATTTTTAGGGTGTTTTTATGCATGTTCATCTACTTCACACCCTTCTTCTCATATTTACTTAATACCTTTAATTGCATGAACTAGTTTGTAGGTATAGTTGATTATGTCACCTGTAGGTGATAGTTTGGATGAATTCAAGTGTCTCTTATAGATGTTGATGTGTCTAAGAGACACACAAAGAATTAAATAATCCTTATATTATTTATTTACACATGCTAATTTATTTCATGTCTTTGACCATTAGTCAAGTATGCCTTCTCCTATGGATTTAGGTCAATCTATGTATGAACCAACTATAGGTGTTTTCAAGGTCCATGTAGGTAAAAATCTAAGACTTAGATTTGTATTTAAAAACCTTGTATATTTTTAATCCATTATATATATCCCATAACTAAATGGAATTCACTCTATACCTTGAAATCATGCATCATTCTCCCTTCTTCATTATCATTGTGCTACAAACCTGTAGTAAAAATGTATATGCTACTTGAATTGTGAGACCTTCCTATAGGTGATCACAAGTACTTGAGTACTATTAATAACTCTTCTTATCCTTCCTAAATTCCATAATATTGTATATCACTTGGATGATCTCTTCTCATACCCCAAACCTATTTACCAATCAGTGTACTATAATGAACTAGCTATATTTCACACTCTTAGACTCAAAGCATTGTTATTTTAATTGAGTGGTGTTGAAGATACTTTACATTGATTCCTATTGACCAAACCACAACCTTTCATGTTCAATGTTACTACCATGTCTAGGATGCAAGGGTGGAGACACAAAACTCACTTAGACCTCATAATTTTTATTCACAAGATAGAAATATATAGGGAAAAATCCCTTTTTGGAGATATTAAGGTAATGAATCTCATTTAAAACCTATGAACATATATTTGGATTTGACTATCATGGATTTACATCTAACTATGTGCATTGGCCTCATCATTCATATAATGATTTCCCTTATGTCCTCATACTTATTTGAAGGTTTTAATTGGACTTACACACCTTTAGAACATTTTCAACACTCTGCTTTAGACCTCCTACATAGTCTTATAGGTTTTCATTATATTAAAACATTACTTTGTATATGGAACCATCTTCAAATTCACCTTTTTCAAGGACTTAAGACCTATATGGGTCTATTTAACTTTCTTAGACCATCATCATGATCAAAGAGGAGGCTATGCAAGTATATTACCTCTAACCTGAAACCATTATGGGAAGACAAATCACTACACTTAGAAACAACACTTATAGACCATTGATACTTATGCATTTCTACTGCAATGTAGTGTTATTGAATATATATTCACATTCACATGTACTAACCTAGATGAGAATAACATTTAATTTTTAGAATCATCTAAAATTTATAGACAGATAATAAAATTAGAGGACATGGGGATGAGCAGGTAGTTTTGGGTCATCAACCTTATTAGTTATGATTCATGAAGGACAATGAAACTTTTCAAATACACATTCAATACTTGTAATCATTAAACAATTGTAGATGGATAAGAAAATTGGAGGCCATGGGGATGAGTAGGTAGTTTTGGGTCATTAACCTTACTAGTGAGGATTCATGGAGTATAGTGCATCAACCAAGAACTATCAACATAGAAAGGAATTTAATGAAGTATACTATCACTTGGAAAATGCATTCTGTTGAACTACTCTTGTACTATCCATACCAAAGGAAGATTGGTTGACCTATTTTGACTTGTCTAGGAGAGTGATGGAGAATATGAATTGGTTTTCACCATTTTTGAGAATATTGTGACCTATTTGGAATGGAAATGGATTATTATATCATGTAGAGATCTTATTGAAGCTCCAACATGTCAAATAAACTATATTTGATCATATAATTATCTTTAAAATATCTTAAACTACTTTTATCTCCTCGTTTAGATGTTGAACCTACATTTTTCAGTTACCAAACTAACTTCTAACACATCAACTAACATATTGGATGTTGGAGATAATTTGACAGACTTGGATATATGTGGCAACCATACAAGTCATTAGAAAGGCCAAAAAAGCTGGTATAAGTAAATATTAAGATAAAACACCAAAATGACTAAGGTGTAAAACATGTTAAGTGACCTTAGACATGACCATATTACTATTTAATACCTATTAATACCCTATAGTAATTTTGACTATAGAGGGGTTGACCTATCTTAATCTAGGGCCAAAATTGGTCAATAGTTTGGTGATTTCAATGTGTGGCAAGCTTATTATGCCCAAAAATCAATAGCCTTCTCTTATCCAATGGACTATGGAGTCACCTATACACTATTATTGACATGAATTACCTTTTAAAGGACACTAAACACAAGAAAAAAGATAATAAACAAACTCACAATAAAATACACTAAAGTAAACACACTTGTATTCTCAAGAACACTTAGGGAAAGCACAAACTATAGACACCCAAAATTGGCCACCAAAGGTTTCATACCAAACTTTAGACTGATTCTTACCAACCTTTGTAAATATAGACTAATAATCACCAAACAATTCAAATTTGGCTTCATAAAATACAATTTGACTTATAAAACTATTAAATGGGGTAAATGCATACATACAATTAATTCAAATCTTACAAAATGCTAAATATGCCTAAAAATAATTAATTAACTTACAAAACCTAATCAAATGCCTAAATTTAATTAACCTTGATAAATTAAATGAATTATCAAAAAGGTAATTCAAAAATCAAAGAATATACTAAGAATTCATAATTATCTTTTGTGAGTTGTCAAATATCTTAAAATATCCCACCCATGCCTATTCATTGATAACCATGACCATTTGACACCTTTTAACTCTACTAGGGTTAATTAACTCACTAAGGTAAGGTTTTAGCCCATTAAAATATATAACTACACTCTAAATCACCTTAGGTTGGGGTTTGTTACTCAACCTATAAATACAAGCCTAGGCCTCTTCATTTAGGGAGATTGGACATAGTAATGTTGTAATGCTAGTTTTATGACAAGATTGAAATCTATAGATTTATAATTCAAAAATTATGAATCACAAGCCAAGCCATCAAGCCATCAAGATACATAAAGAAAATATGATCCAAACCATGGTGCCAAGGGGAGAAGGATTGACACAACTCCATTTTCTAAAAATATCTTGACTATAATCCAAGAAAACCAATGAATAAATCTCTTGGATCATTCAAATAAGGTAAGAAAGGTTGATTTTCTTACATTTTAGTTGTGCTTTGTCAATTGTTTTTCTTCACTAATCACTCCCTATGATCTAAGAAAGATAGTGTTATGAATGTTAGTTTATTTCCTTTAATTTTACTTTCATTGTGAAGCTAACACATGATATAACCACCTTTTTGGATTCTTTGATCACAAATACCATGCCTGATGGGAAAAGAAACATCCCACATAGAAATGAGATGAAGATGCAACTCAAAACTTGATAAAAGAATGCTTGAATTCCTTCAAATTTTTAGTTTTTACTTTGATTTTACCACATTTTTAATTCTTTAATTAACTTGGATATACACAT
The DNA here is from genome assembly GCA_037957365.1 of Torreya grandis. Classification (NCBI taxonomy): domain Eukaryota; kingdom Viridiplantae; phylum Streptophyta; class Pinopsida; order Cupressales; family Taxaceae; genus Torreya; species Torreya grandis. Next base: position 362,706 of record JARHVA010007378.1, read on the forward strand.
AGACCAACATTAGTCATAACTAACCAACATTGGTTCTACCCAATCACTATCAATTTTTCCCAACTGAGCTTAGTTATATGAGACCATTGTCAGTCAATATGCAAGGTGAAAAATGGCTAACAAAACTTGTATTTTGAATCAAAATTATTGTGTCTTGGTTTCAATATATTTTAAACTATTTTTTGAACTCTATGTTATAGGTTTTAGGAAGTTTTTATTTGGTTTTGACCTAACCTGACATTTTTTTATCTTATTTGATTTTACCTTCGAGTTCACAAGTGATTGACATCAATCATCATTGACTAGTATCATTCATTCACTTCCATCATCTATTATCTTTGAGACCAACCAAAATCATTTGCTTTGAAATTGGTATCGGTTAGTTTTGACTAATCATGGTCATTATGTTTTCAAAAATAAAACCCAAGAGTTACTTTTCTAAAGTTCATTTTCTCATAATCAAAATTGCTTCTAAGTAGGAGGAAATTATCTAACAAATGTAGGTCTAGGATGTGATTTAAACACAAATTTGCAAGTTTTGGTTAAAGAACATTTAGTTTTGGGATTTTAAAAGGAATCTAGATAAGTCATTCACATTTCAATTTTGTTTCTAAATAAACATATTAAATCTTGAACATTTGGTATTTGGTGTTTAAAAGGAATTAAAATGGCTAAATCTTAAAAACACTTCAATTTTAGTGCTTAAAAGGAATGCTTAAGTCTTGAACACTTATTTTTAGTGTTTAAAAATGAACTTTATCTAAATATTAAACATTTGGATTTTGGGCTTAAATCCAACATAATTAATTTTTTCTTAAGTTGTGTGGTGTAATTCTTTCAAGCTAGTAAAGGGCCAAGTAAAGAAAATCATCACATTTTAATTTGGTGCCTAAAATCAATTTTCAATTATAATTTATTACAAACTATTTGTTTTTTGTTTATTTTTACAAAAATAATCACGCATGTATGCTCTCCCCCATCCCCTATAGGAAATTTGGGTGATCAAAAGTGCTTTTTCATTGCATTTGTCCTAGTCTAAGGTGTAGAAAGAAAGTTGTCTAGGCTCTCCCCAAAACCCGTAAAGTATTAGGTGATCTAAAAAAAACCCTAAAGTCTTTCTACTTAGTATTTTATTTTCATTAAATTTAACTTGTGAATGGGATGTCATTACCTCTCACAAGTTTTCTAGGCAAGTATTTACCCAGGGCTTCATCTCTTGGAAGTGTTTCAACCTTGCTCCATGGTGGAGTATACAAATTAGGGTACATATATTACTAGAGCTAGGAAGTTGAGAATCTAACCTCTCCTTTAGTAAAAAATACTCAAATTAGGTTTGGTCAACCAAGGGGTTCCAATAAGTAGTCCATAAATGGAATAATCATGCAAAGGAATAGACCCTTTCATAATAATTTGATCGATATGAACTCAATTGATGTGATGATTCTCTTATGTTAGCCACTCTTGGGATCAATCTGGATGGTCATAACTTATAAGGTTTAGTCAACCCCACTTAACACACCTTAATAAGATCTAGGATGATATACTTATTTATATTTCTATCATTTATTCCTTTATTGCTTGGTGTTTTATGTCTAAAACTTGTGTTTGTTAAACCATGTCATAAACAAGTTTGTTTGTCTACACTACTCTATTATTTGAGGAGGCATTATGTCATCCATTTGACACTTTGATTTAAGTTATAAGACTTTTGCATCAAAAATATTCTTTGTGTCACTTGATTGAGATGGGTAATGTTATGCTACCCAAATCAATTAAAGTTTTGAGCCTTAGAAGTCTTTGAAACAAAACATTATTTATACCTTTTGAGATCACTAACATCATTACGCTACTCAAAATTGTTTCAAAATAGATGTCTTATATTGTGTCCAAATTGTCATTATTTAAACCAAATCATGTGTCTTGTGGGATTTTTGTTTTAGTGTAGTCATGATATTCAAATTTTCCTATATTATTGTCAATAAAGCCTATGTTTTCTTAAGTTAAGTCTTTGATTAAATTTTACAAGTTCAGATCCAAACATTTATTGATTTATATTTAGGCCTCATTTTATAGGGGTTGATACACAAATATTTCTCTTTTGTGTTGCATAACATAGGTTAATTTTTAACCCAAAATTCAAAAAATATATCATTTATGCCTTTGTTTGTGAGAATCAATCTATCTTTGAATACCTTTTGTTTAGTGCCTTATACTAATTTGATCATGTTTATGTCTAGAATCAAGTGCCTTACTTATGACAAAGTGTTCCAAGTTTGTTATATTAATATCATATCTTTTGTTTCAACTCTATATTTTGATGTTGATGTTAGCCAATTTTCACACCCAAGTTTTGCATCTTTCATTTTGGCTAAGTAAAGCATTCTTAATTTGTTTATCCCCACAACAAAGTGTCAAGTGTTATTTCATTCGAAAGCCTTTGTTCAGTCTTTTTTCAAGTGTTATTTTGATCTTTTTGCACAAGTGGTATTTATTTTGACAAGGTTTTGCTTTGGATTTTTTTTCCAAGTCTCAATGGAATTGTTTCGGACTTTTTGTTTGAAACAAAAAAATATGAATGAATTGGCCCATTTCAAGATTTCTAAAGGCTCACTTTCAAACAATTTTAAGGGTCTTTTTCTTATGGAAGTGTCCTTTTTAAAAATTTTGAAGGGTACATTTTAAATATTTCTAAAGGGTCTTTTCTCAGGAATTGTTCCTTTGCAACTTTTTTGAAAGAATTGGCTCTTTCAACTTTTCTAAAGGAATTGGATCTTTCAAAAAGTCTGAAGGGAAACTTTTAAAAAGTTTAAAGGGTATTTTTCTAGGAAAGTGTCTGGTTCAAAAATTATGAAGGCTACATTTTTAGAATTTGTGAAGGGTCTTTTCTTAGGAATCGGCCCTTTGTAACTTTTCTAAAGGAATTAGCTCTTTCAACTTTTCTAAGGGAATTGGCTCTTTCAAATTTTCTGAAGGAATTGGCTCTTGCAACTTTTTTTAAGGAATTATGTCAGACATTTTGTTCCAAATAATCTTTCCAAAGGGTCTTCTTCTCATGAAAGTGTCCTTTTCAAAAAGTTCAAAGGGACATTTTAAATTTTGCCAAAGGGTATTTCTCTTGTGAAAGTATCCTTTTCAAAAAGTCTAAAAGGACACTTTCAAAAATTCTAAAGAGTATTTCCTTGTAAAAGTATCTAGTTCAAAAAGTTTGAAGGGACACTTTAAAAAAGTTTGAAGGATAATTTCTTAAGAAAATGGATGCTTCTTTCTCTTGTGAAGGGACATTTTTTAAAAGTCTGAAAGGACACTTTCAAAAATTCTAAAGGGTATTTTCTCAAGAAATTGTCTAGTTTAAGCTTTCAAAAGGGACATTTCAAGATTGCCAAAGGGCATGTTTAGGATTTTTGAAGGGTAAAAAGATAAAATTATATGTGAAAATTGTCTAGGGAATGCCTTGAAGGAATGGTCCCAGTAGAATGATGGTTATATGGATGTCAACTTCAAGGTGATGAGCTAGCCATTGGCATTTAAATAATGGGTCTTAGGTAGATCGATGGTCCTCACTCAAACATTCAAAGATCCAAGGGCTCACATTCTTCATCCACCAAAGTAGATCAAAGGGTTCATCTCACCATTGATCAAATCAAGATCTCAATCATTTTTTATGGCCAATCAAAGGAACAATTAGCTGAGGGGCTTTCCAAGATTTGAATATTTAACTAAGGTTGAGATGGGGTGATATTTAAAGGGATGTTTGTAGACATACATATGGAGCTAACATTATAAAAAATGCCATGAAATCATGCACATATACTCCAAGTGATGCCTCTCTAATGCCAATAGAATGAAAAGGGATATTCCCCACATCATTGCACACCTCAGCAAGCCATTGAGAAGCTATTAGTATCAAGACAAATACACAACAAGTGGATTCATTTGTCATAACCACATTGATACCATTTTAAAATATCTTCCACTAGTGAAACCATTAGGGAAACATCTTTGAGAGAGTAGGCTAACTTTGTAACCACTTGAGGTGACATGGATCAATCATATGGCCTAAATGAGCATCATTTGCAAAGATAGTTACAACTGAAGATGGACACTTCTAACAAATTGATTCTTCTTTTTGGCACCAAAGGCCTCCTCCTCTCTCTTCCTTTCCATTATAAATATAGCCCTTTAGCTAGTGTAAAAACAACCACATAGTTTATGGTGAAGCCCTATTGGATTGATGTTATATTTTGACTTTAAGAATTAATACAAGTCTTTTCTTTCTAGTTATAAACAATTGTCTGAGTGTGTAAGTGATGTATAGTGATAGTAAGTGATGATTTTCCATCCTTATGTCCTTTATCCTTCATGCTTGAGAAAACGTTCTTAGTCTAATAGGTCATATAGAGTGTATTCAAGTGTGTTTAATTTTTTTAAGTGTATAACTATTATTGGAATGTGAAATTTTCCTTTTAGTTCATTTTTCTTGTGTTATTTTATACATCTCACCTCTATTCTAAAAAACTTATGTTATAACCCCTTAGAGATTGAAAATGGTCTGTTCATTTTTCTATATTGTGAATAATAATATGATATTCATGTGGAAGATAATATTGGTGCATCACCAATCTTAGATTATGTTTCCTTTTGTGCAATTTATAACTCTTTTCCTTTAAACTAAATTGGTTTAGATAGAGGTTATTTTGTAGAGATACATTTAGGGAGCTAGCCCTTTAAATCTAGAGGTTCATTTCCTCATAAGCATAACCAAATACATATAAATGTTCCAACATTGACCAAATATAGAAGAGACTTTAACACTCTCTTTTAGGGTACAATATTTGGATACAATAGTTTTGACATGCCTGGTGGGACAACTGATCCCAATTATTTACATGTCAAGGTGAATGCTGGTCTTGACAAGCCTAAGGTTGTGGAAATATTCTTAAGCTAGTATTTGGTGACTCTAAAAGGTGAGAATATTTGGTTGTAGATCAAGTTTCCCATATTTTATTTCATGGTCCTTAGTATGTTATCTAGTATTTCTGAGAAAACTCCTCTAGCTAAAACCCTTCTTGAAGAACAATACCTTAAACCATTCCTAATGCTTAGAGATCTTGGACAAGGAAGTTTTAAATAAGAATAAGAAGAATTTGAAGAGATAGGATATCAATAGGAAAGAAGATAAATAGATAGGAATCAATCTTTCCTAGCCTTCAACACCCAAAATCCAATTGATCTTCCTACATACGACCCTATTCCTCCCAATGCTACCAAGAATCTCCCTAGTTTCAATGGAGAGGGTTTTATTACCCCAATAATCATATTATCAACATTTAAATTTTTTGTAACTTCCATAATGTCACCAGATCCAACATAGCCATTAGATTGATTTCCATGTCTCTAAGAGGTAAGGCACTTGACTAGTATAGGACTTTGGAAGGTGGTTGCATTACAAGTTGGGATGGATTTGGGGAATTGTTGGTAACTAGATTTGACAATAAGAGTGACCATACATCATTAATCCACTAGATAAATGTGATAAAGAGAGGTCATAATGAATTTATGGGAAATTTTAATGAGATAATTTAAAGGACATGGCATAGGTTACCACCTATCATGAGACCTCCTCCTAGCTTTGTGTTTCCCACTTATCTCAAGGCTATTAGTATTGATGTGGTAGTAATGTTTTATTCAATGGGAAGATCTACTCTTCTAGAAACATATGCGATAGTTATTGAAGCTGAGAATAGCATGATATAAGTTTGAAAGATAACTCCAAGAGTTTCCATGCCTTTGTTATCTCATAGTTTTATTGAAGCTCCTAGCATAGCACAAGTTCCTAATGCCAATGTCAAGCTAAGAACCTTTCTTAAGAAGGTGGATAATGCTATGGACAAAGATAAGTAAATCTGATCATTACATGCTTATCTCAAGCAAGCTTATTTATAAGCAAGTGCTCCACCTAACCCTTAATACTATCCTCAATAAGGTTATAGAAATCCACCCAAATACAACTACCAAAGAAGATGACAAGGTTAAAAAGGTTTTAATAGGTTGCCCAATGCCTATAATCCTAATTCCACTCCTTCCAATAAGGTTGTTGTTCTATTACATGCTAACCTGGTCTAAGGGGAGGATCATTTAGACAAATGGGGACAACCTCAAGGTTAGTTTATACATGATGGTGGAGAAGATAGCCAAGATTTGGTGTCACAAGAAGAATCTACTCCTTACATGACATCAAAAGAAGAAAATCTCATGAAAATGGATATTCATGGAGAAGGTAGCAATGAGAGTATAGGTATGATGAAATTTCAATCAAAGGATGATTACATGTTAAATCAAAGCACATAAATTTCATCTAACACAATATCCAAAAAGAGAGATTTAGGAGATGTTCCAGGAGTAAATGTGACTTGAAATGATGCCTCTCTAAGACCACAAAGTGTGAATCTTAATATAATACCTACTAATAGTCATGTTCCTCAACAAATTTGGAATATAAGTAGGGTTGGTACACCTATAATACATCAAGTTTAGACTCCATCACTAGCTTCAAGAATGCATGGAAAGGTGAATACTTCCCCTCTAAATATTTTTGATTTTTTTAAGAATACCAAAACAAGCATATCTCTTTGGGAAGTCTTGCATATTCTTGGTCAAAAGGAAATCTTACAAGTATAGCTCATGAGCATTCATGTAGCCCCCCAAACTTCAAAACATAATAGTGTATCCCTTACCAATACTCCAAGTCATGTCTTAGATCCATCCACTAAATATGAAAATCCTCCACCCTTCTACCTCACACTCATTTTCGGAGACAAGTTGGTTCACAATTGTATTATAGATAGTGGAGCTAGTAAAATTGTCATGCCTAAGGTAGTGGCTGATAAATTAGGATTGAAGTATGAACCATATAGTAAAGGTGTGTTGTAGATCGATGGGACTCAAACCAAGATAGTGGGTTTGGTCAGAGGTATAAAATTATTTCTACGTGATTTCCCAAGTTTCCCTATTATACAAGATGTCATGGTGGTAGACCTTCCAGCTCATTTTGCTATCTACTTGTCAAGGGACTTCATGGTAAAGATATAAGTGTACATTTCTACTGATTGGTATTTTATATATTTTAAAATAATATATAGAACCAAGGTGACTATAAGGACATATCCCTTATCAAGGTTTCATATTGAGCCATATATGGAGACAAGTTCAAATTAGAACTATTTAATTAGTTAAGAAGAAGAAGGTGTCATAGACGGTTAAGCATCCTCCCACCTTAGAGGTATTTTTAATCTTTTCCTTGATAATTAAAACACTAAAATGTATATACTTGATCCCTATACATTCATATAAGATAATTATTTGGTATTTTGTTCTATGTGTGAAAATGATGTTTCAATCCCTTCACTCACTAATGAAGATCATGAACTTGAAGGGATTTGGGAAATGTTTTTTGATGGCTCAAAAAGCAAAGTAGGTGTAATGGATAGCATTATGTTAGTTTATTCATAAAATAATTGATACTACTCCTCATATAGATTCCACTTTATTTGTACTTGTAATGTGGCAGAATATGAAGGCCTAGTTCATGGTCTCTAATGGGCAAGAAAGAGAGGGATCCAAAATTTGAAGGTTTATGGGGATAGTGAGTTAGTCATCCACCAAGTGAGAAATAAAGACACAACCAAGAATCCCTTGTTTAAATTATACAATCATATGGTATGGGACCTACTTGAATACTTTGATGCCTTCAACATATAACCCATACAAAGGGATTCAAATAAACACATTGATAGATTAGCTGCCATAGGAGCACAATTTAATGCAGTTACTGATGTAGGAAAAGAGAAATATTAGTCTCATATCAAGGTCATTGTGAGGCCTTATATTCCAAATAATGAAGTGTTATGTTAGGTGTTTGAAATTCATGAACACATTCCACACTCATTACAAAATGAGGTAGGATTCTCCTCTAGGAACCGAAAGAGACTGCATGATCAATATGAAGAACAAGTTATTCAGTTGAAGATAAAAAAGATACCTAAGGGGATGATTAATTTGGGGATTATTTTTAATGAATATGATAAAAATAATAAATAAAGAGTGACCATGATAACAAAATAAGAAAACTATGAGAGATTTATGATTTATAAGGACAAGCTTCTAAAAACTGGTAAGATATGTCCTATGTCTAAGAGGAAGGCCTTTAGTGAATTATATAAAGAGTTCCATGACATATTTGCTTGGGAATATAAATATTTGAAAGGGTTTGATCCAAGTATAGATCATCACACCATTGAGTTAAAACTTGGAGCTAAACTATTCAAGCAAAAACAAAGGCCTATTAATCCCAAGATAGAGGAACTCATGAAGAAAGAGCTGACTAAGTTGATTGATTCTAGGATTATCTTTCCTATCAAACACTCAACTTGGGTGGTTAATATTTTACTTGTATAAAGAAGAATGGAGAGATCAGAATTTTTGTGGATTTTTGAGACCTTAATAGAGTGTCTCTCAAGGATCATTATCCATTACCTTCCATGGAATAAATTTTGTAAATTATTTTAGGTTCTCAACACTTTTCACTTCTTGATGGTTATTTAGGGTACAATCAAATACTGGTGAATGAAGAGGATTAGTTCAATATAACCTTCACTATAAAATGGGGGAAATTTTCCCATAGGAAGATGCCTTTTAGATTATCTAATGGTGGAGCTACATTTCAAAGGGAATGGGACATGGATTTTAAAGTTTCGATCAATTAAGTTTTACTTGTGTAGCTTGATGATATAATTATTTTTTCAAAGGATGCTATTGATCATATAAAACATCTAAGGTAGGTGTTTGAGAAATGTAGGGAGTATGGAATATCCCTTAATCCAAAAAAGTTTATTTTTGTTGTTTATGAAGGTAAGTTATTGGGTCATATTTTTTCAAAAGAAGGATTTTCTATTGACCCCAAGAGGATTGAGGCTATTATAGGCTTATCTTTGCCTCAACACAAGAAAGGAATTCAAAGATTCTTGGGGAAAATAAAATTTGTAAGGTTTATTCTAGGATTTTCAACTGTGGTAAAGCCTATCACAGCCATGCTCAAGAAGAACCAAGATTTTTCTTTGACAAAGGAAGGTAACAGTAGTTTTGAGGCAATCAAGCAAGAAATTGCAAAATCTCCTACTCTCTTGAACCCAAACTTTGCCAAAGATTTCATACTATATACCTTTGATAACCTTGATATAATCTCATCTATTCTTATGCAAAATAATGATGAAAAGGTAGAGAAACTAATTACATTCTTTAGCTAAGGATTGGAAGATTATGAGGTCAAGTATATATTTGTTGAGAAGCAAGATCTAATAGTTTAGACACATGGTTTCAAACAACAAGATACATGTCATGGTTTCCCATCCTAGCACCAATGAGTTTCTCCTACACAAATACCTTAATGAAAAGTGAGTTGGGTGGATTACCAAAGTAATGGAGTATGATGTGGATATTAAGGTGATGAACTTGGTAAGAGGAAAAGGGTTATACAAGATTTTAACTTCATATTTTCAAGAGCCAAAAGAGGAAGTCTTGATCAACCAAGTTTTCCCCCAACTAGCTGATCACATACAAGTTTAAAGTTGGACACAACAAATCATTAGTTTTTTTCAAAATGGTGGGTGTCCCAATGGCTTGAACAAGTCTCAAATGAGATATTATATATTTCATACCATTCCCTACTATCTTGTACATTGTGTTCTCTTTAGGAAAGACATGAATGGTGTGTTGTTTAGGTGTGTTAACAATGATTAGTTTGATATGCTACTAGAAAAGTTTCACTATGGTAAAAATGGAGGTCATTTCTCTCCTAGGATGATAAATAAAAAGATAATGAGGGTTGGTTACTATTATCATATTCCTTTTAAGGAATATTACCATTGGGCTAAGATGTGTCCTCAATGTGCCTTCTTTGTAGGCAAATAGAAACTTTCAGCCCTTCCATTAAATCCTATCTAAGTAGAATAGCCTTTCATGAAATGGGGCCTTTATTTCATTGGTGTGATCAACCCTCCATTAAGTACTAGACACAAATGGATATTGACTGCTACTGACTACTTCAGAAGGTGGGTAGAGGCTATTGCATTGAAGGAGGCAAGTGAAAATGCTATCTAGAGTTCTATGAGAACATTATAACAAGGTTTGGAGTTCCCCAAGTTATCATTTTTGATAATGCACTTACTTTTATAACTTATAAAACTTTTGATTAGGAAAATAGGAATGGAGTTTACTTGAGTAACTCATCCAACTATTACCCTCAAGGTAATGGATTGGATGAATATACTAACAAGAATCTCATCAAGATCATGAAGAGGAAATTAGAAAATAGTCAAATAACATGGTACAACAAGTTGAAGACAACCTTATGGGTTGATATAATTACTCCAAAGAGATTAATTGGTAATTCTCCCTTTGTTCTTTCTTATGGGAGAGAGGCTAGGTTATCCATATCTCAAGAACTCCCTACTATAAAACTTACACAATAGTTGAAACTACTTGAAAATAATCCAATGGAAGTCAGATTGATAGAATTAATGCAACTGTAAGAAGCAAGAGATAATGAACACAAGGCCATGGAGCACCACCAAGTACTCATGAAGAATTCCTTTGGAAAAATATCAAGTGAAAGAGTGTTTAAGGAAGGTGACTTGGTCTTGAAATGGGATGAGGATAGAGAAAAACTAGGTAGACATACAAAGTTTGACACTTTGTGGAGTGGCCCTTACATCATTAGCAAGTGAAAGAAAAGCAACTCATTTTAGTTGACCAAGATGAAAGGAGAAGAATTGCCTATCCTTGTGAATGTGATGCATCTAAAGTTCTACTATTAGTCCTTGCAAGACATGTTTTGTAAATAGTATCTTAGGTGTGTATGTTTGGTCTAGTTTTATTTTGGTTTATTATTGTGTTCTCTAAGTGCTTAATAGAACAAGTGTGTTTCCTTCATTTTATTTGGTGTGTGTCTTTCCTTTGTGTATATGATCAACCAGCTTATGTGTTTTGTCATTTTTTAGGTGCCTATATATGTGACTTCATGCACAATGGAAGGATTTAGGTAACTGGTCTTAGGCATAGTAGGCATGCCACCCCTAGGAATCACCAAGAATGTTAGCTAATTTTCACACCCAAATTTTTCATCTTTCATTTTGGATAAGTGTAACATTTTTAATTTGTTTATCCTCATAATAAAGTGTCAAGTTTTATTTCCTTTGGAAGCCTTTGTTCAGGCTTTTTGTAAGTGTTATTTTGGTCTTTTTGCATAAGTGTTATTTCTTTTGACAAGGTTTTGCTTTGGGTTTTTTGTTCAAGTCTCAAAGGATTTGTTTTGGACATTTTATCTAAAATAAAAAATTCCCAAGGAATTAGTCCATTTGAATATTTCTAAAGGGTAACTTTCAAAAATTCCAAACGGTCTTTTGCTTATGGAAGTGTCCTTTGTAAAAAGTCTAAAGGGTACATTTTCAATATTTTTGAAGGGTCTTTTCTCGAGAATTGGTCCTTTGTAACTATTTTGAAGGAATTGGCTCTTTCAACTTTTCTGAAGGAATTAGCTCTTTCAAAAAGTTTGAAGGGACACTTTCAAAAAGTTTGAAGGGTCTTTTCTTGAGAAAGTGTCTAGTTCAAAAAGTCTAAAGGGTATATTTTCAAAATTTTAGAAGGGTCTTTTCTCAAGAATTGGTCCTTTGCAACTTTCCGGAAGGAAATGGCTCTTTCAACTTTTTTGAAGGAATCAACTCTTTCAACTTTTTTGAAAGAATTTTTTCAGACATTCTATCTAAAACAATATTTTTGAAGGGTCTTCTTCTCATGTAAGTGTCCTTTTCAAAAAAATTTAAGGGACATTTTCAGTTTTGTCGAAGGGTCTTTCTCTTGAAAAAGTATCCTTTTCAAAAATTCTGAAGGGACACTTTCAAAAAGTCTGAAATGTCTTTTCTTAAGAATGTGTCCAGTTCAAAAATTCTAAAGGGACACTTTAAAAAATTCTAAAGGACCATTTCTTAAGCAAAGGGATGCTTCTTTCTCTTTTGAAGGAACATTTTCAAAAAAATTGAAGGGACACTTTCAAAAAGTCCAAAGGGTTTTTTCTCAAGAAAGTGTTCAGTTTAGGCTTTCCAAAGGGACATTTCAAGATTGCCAAAGGGCATCTTCAGGTTTTTTGAAGGGCAAGAAGAAAAGGGTCCACAAGAAAATTATCCAAGGAATGCCCTAAAGGAATGGTCCTAATAGAATGATGGTTATATGGATGTCAAATTCAAGGTGATGTGTTAGTCATTAGAATTTAAATAGTGGGTCCCAGGAAAATCGATGGTCCTCACTCAAATGCTCAAAAATCCAAGGGCTCACATTCTTCATCCACCAAAGTAGATCAAAGGGTTCATCTCACCATTGATCAGATCAATATTTGAGTCATTTTTTGATGGCCAATCAAGGAATAATCAACTGAGGGGCTTTGAAATATTTGAACATTTGACTAAGGTCAATCTAGGGTGATCTCTCAAACGATGTTTACATACATACACATGGACCCAAAATTATAACAAATGTCATGAAAATATGCACATATATTCCAAGTGATGCCTCTTCAAGTTCAACAAAATGAAAAGGACTCTTCCCCATGTTGCAAACCTCAGCGAGCCAGTGAGAAGTTGTTAGTATCAAGATAAATCCACAATAAGTGGACTCATTTGTCATAACTGCATTGATGTCATTTCAAAATATCTTCTATTGGTACAGCCATTGGGGAAGCATATTTGAGAGAGTAGACTAACTGTGTAACCACTTGGGTGATATAGATCAATCATATGGCCTGAATGAACATTTACAAAGATGATTTTAGTTGAAGATGGAGATGTATAACATATTTATTCCTCTTTTTGGTGCCAAAGGCCTCTTCCTCTCTCTTCCTTTCCATTATAAATATAGCCCTTGAGATAGTGTAAAAACAACCACATAGTGTATGTTGAAGCCCTATTGGATTGATGTTATATTTTTCCTTTAAGCATTAGTACAAGTCTTTTCTTTCCAATTCTAAACAATTGTCTAAGTGTGTAACTGATGTCTAGTGATAGTAAGTGATGATTTATCCTTCATGCCTATGCAAAATTTCTTAGTCTAACAGGTCCTATAGAGTGTGTTTAAGTGTGTTGAATTACTGTAAGTGTATAACTATTCTTGGAATGTGCAAATTTCCTCTTAGGTTATTTGCCTTGTGTCATTTTATAAATCTCACCTCTATACTAAAATACTTGTCTTAAAACCCCTTAGAGCTTGAAAATGGTCTATGAATATTTTTTATTATGCATTAAAATATGATATTCACATGGAAGATAATCTTGGTGCATCACCAATCTTAGAGTAGGTTTCTTTTTTTTCAATTTATAACTCTTTTCTTTTAAATCAAGCTAGTTTAGATAGAGGTTATTTTATAGAGATACATTCAAAGAGTTATCCCTTTAAATCTAGAGGTTCATTTCCTCTATAAGCATACCCACATGCCTATAAATGTTCCAACATTTCCCAAATATTGAAGAGACGTGAACACTCTCTTTTAGGGAGAAAGATTTGGAGACAATAGTTGATTTTGGCCAAAATAACACATGCCTTATTTTAAGCCTAGATTTTGATGTCGCATTTAGCCAGAAGTCCTAAAAAAAAATTCCTTTCCTAGTTTAGACCTATTTGTAACATATTTGGACCTAGAGTTTGGCATCTTATTTTTAGTTCATTTATTTGACCTCATTTGTGTGAGACATTTAATATTAGACATTTGACATTATACTATTTTTACCAAATTTTTGCATAGACCTTTTAGAGATACAACTCCACCCATTTGACCAAGTTAGACCTAGTTGAACCATTTATCTTTTTAGACATTCCTTTTTAGATTTTGTATAATTACAACCTTTATTATTGTGAAATATTTTCCATTTGATTTGACCATGTCTCACTACATGTAGTAGAGCAATGTATAATCCAAGATATGGAAATGTTATCACACAAGAGGAGTTTTTTCAAGACCCTTATGGAGATGGATTATTATCCACCATACAACACTCAAATAAGGGAACAAAGTCAATATCCTTTGGCCAATTATTTGGTTAGCATGCCTCTATACATGGAGCAATAATAAGAATAGATGGGCTAATATTTGGCTAGTGTAATTTTAGTTACAGAAAATGTTCAACATAAACCATATTATGTTAAAATTCCATTAGAATATGATCCTAATAGAGCTTTAGAGGTAGGGCATGAACACTTACCAATTCTAGTAAGAGAACCTTACAACATGTCTTATAGTTATAACTATGAACATACCTCTTCTAGCAACCTTGATGCCATTATATTGATGATGTATCAAGATTAAATATGCTTATCACACAAAGAGGCCTCATGGAGGACCAATTCATTCAAATATAGATAGCATACCATACATATCAAAACCTATCACATAACTTTAATAATATGGCCATGTCAAATGCACCTATCATTAATTTACTTCCTTTAATAGGAGTCTTCTTGGAGTTGATAGGGTAAGAAAATTAGGGTTTTGACCCAATTACACATAGACCTTTGGGAGAGAAAATGTTTAATAACCCAACCATTAAGGAAGTATCTTCTACTTCTACATATAATAGTGAGTTGAATGTAGTGGACAATATGTAAGTAATGCTCAATTTAAACCAAAGTGGTGTTAGCGCACAAACAAATAGTCAACAACAAAATGTGCCTTTAAACAACACTATGAGTGGTTTGAAAACTTAAGGTCTAGGAATTTCTACTTCTTAACCTTTACTAACTACCTCTAATCCTTAATCAACTACTTATTCAAGCACTCAACATCAAATATTAAGTAGTTAACTAATGATCAGTGCCACACCAAAATAAAATATGATTAATCTTACTCCACCCCAATAGGTGATGAGTAATATTCCATAACAATAAGTACTACTAAATGTACCCACATATCTAAGGCAAAACATATTTCCACCTCAATAGAGGTAACCAATTTTCCACCTCATCAGGTAGTAGTGAACATACCTCTTCAGTCACAAACTAACATACTGATCCAAAGCCAAATGATGTCTAACTAATAGTGTATAAATATTGGTCAATGACAAATGTCAAATCTCCAATATGAATCCACTTCCCAATAGGGATTAATGTAACCAATAGGTTCTAATGTTCCTAAAGTATCTATTAGGCAATAATTAAATTTCATGCAAAATGTGCCACAAGTTCAAACATAGGGTCTTGGTTCATAATCTCCCATCCATCAACAAGGTATGACTAGTTGTTATCATGTCACTATTCAACCTCAACAAAAATAATATGACTATATACCTCCATCCTAACCATAGTATTCCTAACATCAATCCTAAATACCTAATCCCAAATAGAATATCATACAACCACACATGCAATTTCAATAATTGCACCCTAATCTACATATGTGTATTCCTAGTCCATTCCCTAACCAATCCATCATTCCCTCACAATTGCCTCCACTATATGCCAGTCAAAGTAATCCACTTTTGACTACTTAGCCTTAACCTTAGGCCAATTATCAACAAGGTATGACTAGTTGTTATCATGTCACTATTCAACCTCAACATAAATAATACAGCTATATACCTCCATCCTAACCATAGTATTCCCAACATCAAGCCTACATACCCCCTCCCAAATAGAATATCATATGACCACACATGAAATTTTAGAAATTGCACCCTAATCTACATATGTGTATTCCTAGTCCATTCCCTAACCAATCCATCATTCCCTAGTAATTGACTCCACTATACGCCAATCAAAGTAATCCACTTTTGACTGCTTAGCCTTCACCTTAGGCCAATTATCTAACTAGTTTCCTCACATAGGAACTAAAACAAATGAAGGACACAATTACCCTCATCCAAGTGAGAAAATAACCTAAAATTTTAAGGTTAGATGATGTGTGTTCTTACCCTTTCAACATGGATTAACTATAGATGCCATTTCCTTTAAGGTATGAGTCACCAAAGTTTGATAAATACAAGGGTAAAGGTGACCCCAAGGCCCATTTTATAGAATTATTTGATGCATGACAAATACTATCCTATAGTGGCATATATTTGTTGTTTCTAGTAAGCTTAACAGGGTAAGTATTGGAGTGGTTCTTGAAGTTACCCAAGAATGCAGTATATGATTTTGATGATATTTTAGAAAAGTTTTTGTAACACTTCTCTTAAAATATCAAACATGAGATTTCATTATTAGATTTAACACAAGCCAAACATAAATTTGGTGAAACCTTCACAAGCTATTTATAGAGATTGAAAGCCCTTGTAAATTAATTGACCTACAATCTACTAGATAACTAACTAGCCGCTAGGTTTACCAAAAACCTACATAGTGAGATATCTTATTATTTGGATTTGTAGTGTGTGTGCATGTTCAAAGAGGTCATTGAAAAAGGTTTTTTTATTGATAAATACCTTATTAACAAAGGGATCATTAAACTAACCTCATCAAATCAAAACTAGAACCAAAATTAGAACAATGGCCAAAATCAAAATCCAGTCCAAGCACAAACATCACAATAAACCCAAGCCAATAACTATGAAAAAAGAAAAAATTTAAATCACAACAATAATGTTATATGGAATGGAATAAATATGTTGAAATGGTGCACCCACCATCTATATAACCTACACTATATATACACATACCTCCTAACCAACAACCTCTTCAATAAATGTAGTAAAATAAACCAATGTAGCAAGCATAACAAATGCAATAAATGCAAAAAATTATTCATTTTCAAAACCCTCCTCCATGAATAATTGTGCCCATGCATAATGTTTTTAATAACCTTGGAGAGCCTATTGAGACTATGTTTTTCAAGCTTGCCACAACTAATTTGATTAGATGGCCTATTCTAAAGGGCCTTCTTGAGGGTACTAAATATCTATACAAGTACAGGCTAAATGAATTTTATTAATATCATTAGGTCACTAGAAATAACTTACAATATTGCGTGCAAATTAAACAAGTCATTGAATATATATTGGAAAATAGAGAGATCACATTAGATCGTGTAGCTTCCACATCCAATCAGAACTTGGGAATCTATCTGAATCCTTTTCCCCAACATAATAACCAACAACAACAATAATAATAATAATGGTCAATCCAAAATCAATAAAAATAGTATCAACAACCATGGCCAAACCAATATAGCCAGTATAATCAATAAAACCAATAACATAAACAATAATGTCAATATAATGGATAAAACCAAGGCCACCATAGTGTTAAAAACCAAAATACCTACCATGAAATTACACGTGACTATAACATATTTGTAAGACATATTTTAGGAGGTCATATTAAAACCATTTCAGTCAATCCAAGACCAAGTACCAATCAGATAAGACCATTACTAATCATACATAATCAACCAACCTATGTTGGTAATCCTTCCTTGACCTAGGACCACATACAAGTGAAACAACAAGTAGGGATTACCATGTTTATACCTTATAAAAATAACTCATCATTATCCTATGACCATGTACAAGTGTACCAAAAAATGAGACTTGTCTTATCTAGTTCCCCTCCACCATCATTTGTTAGTAATACTAGTCTTGTACCTAATCTTGATTGTGTAGTCAAAAATAGATGGTCAAGAATTACCATACCAATACCACAACCATATGCCACTTCACCCATCATCCAACAAGACCATCCAAAAAAACATCTTAACAAAATTCCTTGGCCAATCCAAAGTTATAAATGACATATCCCCTAAAAAAATTTAATATTTGGATGGAAACCTAGCTCTAGGCCAATAATTAACCTTCAACTAAAGTGATATTTCATCCCTTGGACCACTTCATAATAATCTATTATACATCAAGGTTTACATAAGATGGCACAACATGAAGTGTGTCCTCATAGACAATGGATCAGGTATAAATATTGTGTCTGTAAAGCTCACTAAGATTCTTGGGTACATTATAGTATATCTCCAAGTAAAAACAATAGTCATCAATGATCTGAGCAACATTTCAGGTGACAATTTGGGTGACAGTTCTACCCCAATTGGTGGTAGAACTTTTGAGAGCCATAAATTTTGCACCATAGCTCTGTTTTACTCAAATTTTGAACCATTGGAAAGATAATAATGAGGCGAATTCCATGACATGGAATTATATTTACTCAATTGGTTTTGACCGCTAAAAACCAAATAGAAGTGCCCTAAATTTAAATTTTAGTAGTGCTATCTAAAAATACTAAGTTTTTAAAAATAGTAATTCCTCAAATTATATATTATTGTGAATCATGGAAGTTAAACCACTTAATCTCCATGGATATTTGTGACCTTATACATCCTCATCCTACCTTGAATTTTTTTATAAATGAATATGTAACCCAAAAAGGAAATCAGACATCTCTTCTCAGAGATAAGCATATGTTTAGATCTGCAAATTTGATCAATAAAACATCTCTTCTCAAAGATAACATTATTACAATTGTGTTATTCTTTTTTCTTGAATTATATTTCAACCAAAGATTCTAATTTTTGGATCATCGAAGCCTATGACAATGAATAATGAGAATCACAAGGCACCATTAGCTTACTAGTTATCATTGAGCCTTTGACCCATGATACACTATGTCATGTGTTAGATTTTGATTTTTCATATAATATGATTTTGGGTAGACCTCGGATACATGATATTCATGCAATCCCATAGACATTTAACTAGTGTATTAAATTATCCCATTCAAGAATGGAGGTCACTATTCTAGGAGACTTGCATCCATACGAGCATTGTAAACATTTAGAGGCCAAGTTCAAAAGCTATAACTACAATTTCAGCATGAATTCAATTGCTAAAAATTATAAAGGGAATAAAATAATTGTTGATTCATTAGAGGCCAACTATATTGACCATGATACCCTTGATTCACTTTCCCACATGACACCTCCTAAGATGTCCAATCATTATACTATCATACATAATGGCCCAGGAGAGTACTTGACCCATGAAACCTTTCACATTACAAATCTTACACATAAACCAAAGTCCTTTGGAAAACAAAAAGCCAAACCACTCATGAAATGGAAAAGAAAGGTCTAAGGAAATCTACATAGTTCATCACTTGTCACTTTCATATCAGCCTCCAACCAAGAATAAGACCCTATTGAAGGTGATAAATCATGGTTATATAATGATAAACTGGCTAATTATTACAAGAATTCCAAGTATCACATTCCTAATCAGATCATGGATAACCAAGACTATTAAGGAAAAGGCCTTAGGCCAAATCAATAGGGAACACTTGAGCTAATTTCTATGACTAAGTATAATGGAACCTATGGACTTGGATTTATATTTCATGGGGGTGATCCCATGGATCTTATTCATGTTTCATTGCTAATGAATAGTGATGATGATGCTGATAGTGAAGCAGAGTGTGATCATAGCCAATTTAATGACCTAACCCATACCAATTTGTTTGATAATAATGCCATTTTTACCCTTTGACCTATTATTCATCATAATCCACTTTCATTATATTATCCCCAACTGATAGACTAGGACCAAAAATAATCCAACATGTCAATTGATGAGTTTCAAAATGATGAGGCCTTCCATTGTTTTCTAGGCCTTAGGGATAATGTTTCATTTGGAGACTACAAAAAATGGTTCTCAATCAAGTTGGATCCCAAATCCTATTTTAGAAAGCAAGTGTATACCCTTAGCTAGAAATAATTAAATAAAAAATTGATGTCCCCAAGTGAAAATCTCCTTGAGGTGCTTTAGACTAGGTAAAAAGTAAAGATAAAGGCCAGTCTAGGGGTGAAAACTTATTTTAGGTGACATTAGATGGAGGTATTCAACCTTCTTCAAATATAGACTAGGAGACCACCAATAATAAACTTGTCTACAAGTTTGAGTTTAGTATTAAATAAGAATAATCTTTTGATTGAATAATTAAATAAACCATCTAAAATGAACTTTCTTATGGATTTGAGTTTAGTCTAGAAGAACAATAGGCATTTGATTTCATAATCTAAGAGTTTCCAAAAATGATTGTTACATGGCTATCCCTCCCCTTAGGGGATTTTGATTCATCATGCCTAGGAAAACTTGAAGAATAAGTCCTAATGGAGGACTTTGACATTACAAAATAGTTCAAATCTTTTCTCACTATTGTTGAAGATGGCTCAACCTTTCTAGTGGAAGACACAACAAAGGTAAACATCAGGACTCTAGATGACCTAAAATGGATTAAATTAGTTATTTCTCTCATTAAGGAGTAACATGAAGTCCTTATAGACCTTTTAAGGGAATTTATGGATATGTTTTCTTGGGCCTAATCTAACATACATGGTTTGGACCCCACCTTAGTTATCCACCACCTTGTGGCACATCTTCATGCCAAACCTATTAAACAAAAATTACACAAGATGCATCCTTACATTACTATATTAGTAATGAAAGAGTTGAAAAATTTCATAGAAGTGATATGTATTAGGCCAGTTGATTATTTTTAATGTATTTCTAATATTGTACTAGTCATCAAAAATCCAAAAAAAATCAAAATCTACACTAATTTTAGGGACATTAATAAATATTTCCCCATGATGACTTTCCTCTACCAAACATTGACATGATTATCAATTCCACAATGGGTTATGAGATGTTTTCTCTGATGGATGGATTCTCAGGCTATAATCAAATTTGAATAGCATCCAAAGAACAACACAAAATATAATTCACCACTCCATGGGGAACATTATATTATCAAGTTATGCCCTTTGGTCTTAAGAACACAATGGTCACCTACCAAAGAGCCATGACCATCATATTTCATGATATGATGCATGATATTATTCAAGACTATGTTGATGATATACTAGGTAAATCAAATACTATGGCCAATCATATAACAACACTAAGGAAGATATTTGATTAACTATGTGAATATAAAGTTAGGATCAACCCTAAGAAGTGTGTTTTTGGCATAAAATTAGGAAAATTTGTGGGCTTCATTATGTCTCACAAGGGCATTGAAATTGATCCATTGAAAGTATAAGCCATAATAGAGATGCCACCACTAACTAATTTGAAGTAGCTCTATAGATTTTAGGGTAAGATATAATCCATTAGATGCTTCATCTCTTAATTGGATGAAAAGTGCCATCCATTCACATAACTATTGAAGAAAGGTGTCACATTTATTTGGGATGAATATTTTCAAACAAATTTTCAACATCTAAAGGATTGTCTTGAAAATCCACTAGTTTTATTGCCTCCTATGTCGGGAAAATTGTTCCTTCTATACCTATCCATGATAGACAAATCCATAGGGGCACTTATATCTCAACATGAAGATAATAAAAAAGAGTATTTCATGTACTATCTAAGTTGTACACTAGTCACATATGAGCATAATTATATGCTCATTGAAAAAGCCTATTTGGCTATGGTCTTCACAACTCAGAAATAGTGACATTATGTTGAACAATAAGACCATAGTCATTTCAAACATATATCCACTCAAGTATCTACTATCTAAAATAGATGTACAAGGTCATATGTCCAAATGGATAATGCTTCTCATTGAGTTTTAAATAGAGCATGTGAACAAAAAATCCATCAAGGGGAAAGTTATTTTAGATCAACTTATTTTAGCACCCCCTACAAATATAGTGTCACTAACATTTCAATTTTCCTGATGAATCCATCATGACCATCATTAAAACACCTCATAAGGATTAGCACTAGAATTTATATTTTGATGGATCATTCACAACACATGGATTGGGGGTAGGCCTTTTATTTATAAAACCACAAGGGGATGTAATCCCTAAGTCATTTAGAATCAGGTTTCTTTGTACCAAAAACATGGCTGAATATGAAGCACTTATCATAGGGCTTTGATAGGTAGTAAAATATAATAAAAATCATCTAAATGTTTATGGTTATTCTTAGTTAATCATCAATCAGGTTACAGACCACTTTTAAACCAAATATGACAAATTTGTTCCCTAAAAGGCCATGATTGATACTCTCAAATAGCAAATTGTTGACATCCAGTTTGAGCATATACCAAAGGGCTAGTAATAGAATAGTAAATGCCATGATTACCATTATATACTTGATTTAACATATAGATATGGCCAATTAATATTGGTTTCTCATTGAAAATTTGAGAGTACTAGCTCATGAACCTTCAACCATCATAATAATCTATAATATTGTTGGTCTCATCTTTACTTGGTATTCAAACCTATATGTCTATCTCCATGACCATATTATGCCACCAAACTTATCCCAAAAAACATCCAAATCCTTCATCCATAATGCCAATGCTATACCTTACTCAAACCAACCCTATATCATCATAGTTTTGTCAAAACTCTAGTTAGTTATTTAACTTTAGTAGAATCAACACTAACATAATAGGAAGTTAAAAGGGTAGTATGTGGATCCCACACTAGTGGTAAATTCATATCCAAAAATATCTTATGTACTAGGTACTATTATCTAATGATAGATGCAAAGGTAGATACATATGTCAAAAGATGCGATAAATTCAATATCATGCTAATATGATTTATGCCCCAGCCAAGACTCTAAAACCAATTTTGACACTATGGCCATTTGCTACATGGAACCTTGTTCTCATTGGGAAGATAAACCCCACCTCATTTAATGACCATAAACATATATTTACCACCACATAATATTTCACTAAGTGGGTTGAATCTATACCCCTCATGTGATTAGAAACCAAATTTCTAAATTCATCTTTAATCATCTCATTTGCTAATATGGCATCCCCTCTAACATTATATCTAATAATGGTGGCTCATTCAAAAATAAAGATGTCAAATCACTATGTGTTGAGTAAAAAATTACTCAGCATCTTTCCAAGGCTTATTACCCTCAAGGTAATGGCCAAGCATAAGCATCTAACAAAACCATTATCAATATCCTTACAAATATTTTCAATGATGTTGGACATAATTGGCACCTTTAGATATTATGTAACCTCTAGGCATATTGTACCATCACCACACTCCCATAGGTGCCACTTCATACTCACTTATTTATGACACTAAGTACATTCTTACCATTGAGGTCAAGTTACCTTATTTATTTGTGCATCTCTCTGAAGAATATCCTAGATGATGAAGACTCTCGAGTAGCTTACCTACAAGAGTTGGAGTTACTTGATGATAAATGCAAAGATATATTAAATAATCTATAAGAATATTATAATTGACTCCATGGACACTAAAATTGGTGCATGAAACATAAACAATTTGAGGTTGGTGACCTCATTATTAAATAAAACCAAAATAATACCATGGCTAAGAAGAAACATAAAGGTAAGTTCAAGCCTAACTGGGTAGATCCTTTCATCATTATTTCAAACAATAGAGCTAGATCATACAAGCTCACCACATCATATTAGGATGAACTTGATGATCCAATGAACATTATACACCTCAATCAATACTACATTTTAATGATCTAGTGTATTATCTATGAGGAACATCTCAAGTTATACCATATTATCAACATTCTTCTTTGTACCATTACCATTCTACCATACTATCCCTTTTCCATTCCATCATTCCATTCTACCATACCTTATTTATCAACCAAACATTTTTTGAAATTATTTACCTAACCCTTTTGACCTTGGTTCATCCATTGGTTTCACTTTTAGTATGAAGATTTAAATCAATTTTAGTAGTTATTTCAAGCATTCTAGATAGAGGCCATATTTTGGAGTAGTATGATAGAAGTGTTGGCATTTTCATCCTTCATTTATTGTTCAATTATATACCATGCTTTTTTTATGTGGGCCTAATTATAACCACCTTTGGGAAAATTAGTGTCTCATTAGTCTTGCTACTAATTATAACCACCTATGGGAAAATTAGTATAACTGATCTATGCCTTTTTTTCCTAGTTATAACCGCCTATGGGAGAACTAGGGGCAACACTTGTTTATTGTGCCTTGACATACCAACTTTCCATTCCTATGTCATACTATGTCATTATACCAACTATGTCTATTTTTTTTTAATTAGTTGTTACACTAGTTATATTCTTCTATTGTAAGGTGGAACTACATGGTTTGAGGTTATTTTGGGACTATGTGTGTCATGCTCAATTTATTATCGAGATCAACTCATTCCCCCTTTTTTTCATATGCTCTCACCATTTTATGAGCACTCTTTAAGTTTAAACACTCTCATCATTTTATGATCTTGGATTGTTTAGTATCTCATCATTCTCGATCGATTTGAGATGTTCTCAAATTACAAAAACATTTGTATAATTAATTTAGAAAAAACAAAAACAGTGACCACTTCTTTGCCTTAAGGATTCTGGTAACCCTTAGTAAGTCACAAGAAATCACTTGTCATTTAGTTTCTACATATTTTTTGGCCTTGTCCCATGTTATGACCATTTTGTAAGCTCATTCCCATATTACTCTAAATCATTCATTATGTTTCTTCTATCCCATGTCTTGGGAGAACTACATTTAGTCTATAGTTTTTGTTGGATATTACATCCATGGAACTATGTAAGTAACATTTACTTACCTAGCACATATGGAGATAGCTCAACCACCCCCTTCCTTTTATTATATTCCCTCATATGGTTTGTTTGTTAAGTTATCACCTATTTTCTAGGGGTAATTTTCATCATCTTGTTTGTGTCATGTTGTTTGTACTAACATTGAGACTATATATTGTTGGTTTGTTTTTTATTTATCCTTGTTTTATTTTTGTTTTGTGTTTTATTTGTTTGTGTGCATGTGTGTTTTATTTAAGTACTATTTCATTGATTTAGTCTATAGGTTTTTCCTTGTGCATTATTCTTGAATCCATCCATATTCATACATCAACATTGCCATCATGTTTTTTATCATTAGTGCATTATTTTCCATTGAATCTTGGATCAAGAGTCAGTCCTTATGCATATTTTGGCCAAGTCCTCATGGTGTTTTATCACATGCTATAGAAAAAATCATATTCAAAAATTCTACACAAAAAATGTAGCTATGATATATCCTTGGCACTAGCACCAATAACATTCTTGATCTAATCCAAATCATATCCCAAATAGAGTAATTAAATAATGAAAGAATTTTTTCTTTACCAGTTCAGATGAGCATCTCCATGTTATTAGGTTGCCTAATTCATCTTTATCCTTTGTACCAATTTTCCATCATGTTTTCCATCATCATGTTTACCAATATAAGGATATAATTATTATAACCACCTCTGGGCAAATCATTGTATATCATCCCACTTGTATATTTCATATCATATTTTCCACAATCAGGGTATAATGCTTATAACTTCCTTTGGGTAAACCATTTTACACCATACCACATACATTTAAAATTCTTATAACCACGTTTGCATAAATCATTGTGTTTCCATCAATTTTAATGTTAATGATTATAACCACCTTTAGGCAAATCATTCAATTTCTTCTACCCAACTAGGGCATGTTTTTATCCTACCTATGTCGATGATTATAATTGCTTGGGGGAAAATCATCTTGTTTTTTTATCCTAACTAGGGAAGCTCCATATGCCATTGATTATAACCACCTTTGGTAAAATTAGTTCATTTCACCCCATTATTTTCATTTATTTGGTCCACTCATTTTCTTCTTTTGAGGGACCATTTGTCAACCCCTTTTCCAACCACTCCTTGGAAGGGGAAACTATAGTTCATCTATTACCATAGGAATTATTAAGCACATATAACATTTTTACTCTTTGATAATATGTTACTATGCTTACATCTTGTAATGCCTTCCTAAATAAGGGCAAACTATAGAAACCCAAAATTGGCCACCAAAGGCTTTATACTAGACTTTAGACTGAATCTTATCAATCTTTGTAAATCTAGCCTAAGAATCACTAAACATCTCAAATTTGGCTTCATAAAATACAATTTCTCTTATAAAACTATTAAATAGTGAAAATTCACACATATAATTAATTCAAATCTTAAAAAAATGATAAAAATGCTGAAAAATAATTAATTAACATACAAAACCTAATCAAATGCCTAAATTGAATTTACCTTGAGAAATTAATTTAATTATCAAAAATAAAATTCAAAAATCAAAGAGTATCCTAAGAATTCATAATTACCTTTTGTGAGTTGTCAAATATTCTAAAATATATCATCCATGCCTATTCATTGCTAATCATGACCATTTGACATCTTTTAACTTTATCATGGATAATTAACTCACTAAGGTAAGATTTGAACCCATTCCAAGATCTAACTACACTGTAACTCACCATGGTTTGGGGTTAGTTGCTAAAACTATAAATACAAGCCTAGACCTCTTCATTTAGGGAGTTTATACATAGTAATTTTATAATGTTGGTTTCATGACAAGATTGAAATCTATAGAGTTATAATGCCAAAATTATGAATCACAAGCTAAGCCATCAATATATCAAGCTTCATCAAGCAATCATGAGCCAAACCATGGTGCCAAGGGGAGAAGGATCCCACAACTCCATTTTCCAAAGACCTCTTGAGAATAATCTGAGCAAGCTAATGAAAAAAAATCTTATAACATTCAATAAAGGTAATAAGAGTTGTTTTTATTGTATTTCAGTTGTGCTTTGTCAAAAAAAAAATCTTCACTAAGCTCCCCCCGTATGATCAAGGCAATGTAGTATTATGCATGTTAGTGTGTTTCCTTTCATTTTGATTTCATTATGAATCTAACACATGATCTAACCACCCTTCTTAGAATCCTTGATCACATAAACCAACTCAAATGAAACACACCTATCTGAATATGTATAGTACCTCAACACTTGAGGTGAAAAAAATCATTTGCATTGCTTCAACTATAGTCAAAGACAATGCTTCTAGTATCGTAATTGATATAAGAAAAGAATTCATCATATGAGGCATGCTTGTCTATGAAAACTTATTTGTGGAGGTAATCAAGAGATTTACCATGGTTAGGTCTTCTTTTGACTACAAGTTGATCATTTAGATTACTTAATAACACTCCCTCTATCTCCTTTGAAAGTTTTATTGGCTTTGTAACTTACCTAGGCTATGTCATGCTTAATTGACATTCTTTAATTTTCATCTTATTATTCATCAAAGACTTCTTAACCTCAATTATGTTTGAATCATGACATGTTCCCTATTGTAAGTCATCAAGGCTATCCTCCTCATGTTCATTGAATAGTTCATATTCTCTTAAGGGTATTTTATGTTTAGCTGAGACCTCTAACTTCTCTTT
Source organism: Torreya grandis (assembly GCA_037957365.1). Lineage (NCBI taxonomy): Eukaryota > Viridiplantae > Streptophyta > Pinopsida > Cupressales > Taxaceae > Torreya > Torreya grandis. The sequence goes on from JARHVA010007378.1 coordinate 390,062, forward strand.
ATGCTCATCAATCACATGATGGACTGTCAGGATTTCTTCTTTCTTGATTAAGATATCAAGATCCTCTTGTACTCATTGAGAACATGATTTTCTTCCTTATCAAGTCTACACTCCTTATGAATAGTTATAGTCTTGAAAATGTTCTCAAACTCTTGAGCAATGTCATTAAATTGCTACCACATCTCATCTATTTATTCTTGAGGTTCAATTTCAAGTTTTTTTTATATTTTTTAGTAGGAAGAATGTATTGATCATTAGGACTATCATATCTTAACAAAACTAGGATACTTACATCACCATCCACATGTACAAGATAGTTTCCCAATGAAAATTTATCTAGAATATCACCATGATCTACCTCAAGGACTCCATCAATATCCTCATGAATTATGTAGGTTCCAAGACTAGTCTCAATAAATCCACCTTACTCAGCTCCCCACTCATCAAGCTATAAATTAGTATTGCCATATACAAGAGTTAAATTTTCTTGATCATTAGGGTGGTCATCTTCTTCAATCATAGTTAAATTCATGTTATAGGTGTGAGTCACATAATGTTTAACATGAAAACTAGAAAAAGTCTCTGAATTAATTAGTAGTCTTAAAACCCATCTAGGACTAATCTAAAGTAAGATAATTTACAATCTTAATTGTGAACTCTCTAGATAAATAAAGTGAAAAATGAGGAGGTATGTCAACCAATAAAACATCCTAATAAATGGTGAAGGTAGGATAAGCATGGAGAATGATTTTTAAACCTCTAATTATAAGAATGGTCTTGAGAACTAGCCTATCCAATTAGAGCATTCCTTTAGCATGGGGTTCATATTTCAAGTTTAGTTTATTAGCTACCATATTGGGCATAACATAATTACTAGATCCAATATCAATGAGATAATTATGCACCAAAAAATCTCTAATAATGATGGATAAATAGAATGGAGGAGGTTTTTTTATATCTTTTAAACCTTACTTGATTGGCTTTCACTTAGATTCATGGTGTTTTTAAGGTTGAATCTCTTTGGCTAGGTTATATAGATGTCAAATTGAGCTTAAACATCTCCTCTTGAAGAATGTCTACATGTCCAGGTATAGCCAAGGTATCCCACATGGATACATTCACTTGAGACCTCTTAATTTTCTCCACAATGTTAGTAAAAGGACCACTAACTCTTTCTTTCCCACTAAAAGCAATCATGTTGCCAACACCTTGATAAATTGAAGGCATGAAAACATTCCTAACATTCTAATCCCTTTTAATTTCTTGTGCATTTAGAATGACATTAGATATACCTAGTCATTTAGTTGTTTGAACATTCATTGGACAAACATTGGTAGTCCCTTAAACTTCTTCAATATCCTTCCTCTTACTCCTTGTTTTTGTAGCTATAGAATTTGTATCCATATCTGACTACCCTTGATTATTTATTTCACATAAGTCATCTTGTTTCTAATTACCTAATGTATCCCCCATTTGAGTACCTATTAGTAGAGGTTCTTGATTCAATATGACATGCTAAGGATGAGGATAGCTAAGTTTTATTAGTCTATGTAAGATAGTACAAAGAATTATTATTATAATAAAAGCATGATAAAAGTGAGTTATTATGTGATAGATTAGAATTATATTAATCTAGATATTTCTTAAGGGTTTTAGAGGAATTAAATAACTTTAGATAAGATTGAACCAAACATTAAATATGATAATTTAGACAAGAAATAAGATAATAAATATAGTAGGTAACCATATCCATAAGTCTATATTGATCTCAACAAAAGTTCATCATCTTCTTCATACAAAAATACATACATACATACATACATATATATATATATATATATATATATATATATATATTTGATATAGATCCAAACTATTCATATTATTATCATATGTTGGTTCCAAAAAGAGGATACTATTCATCTTTTATCCTTTCACAAGCCAAAGAGGATAAGATAAAATACATATAGTGACAATTTAATAAATAAGGCATAAATATTCAAAGAATATCTTGCACAACATTAATTATCGAGTTTTCTTCTCCCAACACTTTACCAAAATGAAATTGTTATCTCATCCTAGGACAATGTTTCAGGTTCATATAGCCATGTGATGAGGGTAGAAGCTAAAAATTTGGGTAGACTAGCAAGAGTCAAAGTAATCGCTCAAGGCACCATTTCTAGTTTTCACCTCTTATGCACTACTTAGCTGCCCTTTCAGGTTTTCAACTAAGTAACATACCAACCTACCACACTTTTGGGTTTTCAATAGGATAACATAACTAGGTGTCTTCCCTTTATGGGTTTTCAACCATCTTGGCCCCACTTATCTCACTAGTCATCCCTAATACAAATAGTTGTTAAAAATTTTACAATAATTTTAAAAAATCTATGCATTACAAAGTACTCAATTGGAAGGACATGGTGTTTTTGAGGTAGAAAGTGGGCCAAAAGGATCCTTGGACTTGAAATTAGTATTTTTGCACTATGTGAGTTCTTTCTAGAACTTTGATTGTGGTTTTTACTGACTTTGAGGATCAAGGTCATCTCACTATAGAATAGAGTTAGGTCAATTTTGAATGCATCCTAGTCAAGCATCACTTCCTAGACCATGAAAATCAAGATGTGTATTTGTGCATAACACCCAATGAGTTATTTTAGGTCCATTTTCTAAGTGGCACTTAGATCTACCCTTATATTATTGACCTTTAGTTGAATCTTTCCACTTACTTTCTCCAACTTTTCTATGTGTCTTTCTACTTGGAGCCCTCCACATGCACTACATCACAGGTCCTATTGACATCTGAAGAGTCAGTCATGTACCCTTGGCATTGAAATATTGTTGGAGAGTAATGTTAGTTTTATTAACTAAGGTAGTTTGGTTGTGTATTATTGTGTTGGTTATGGTAGTTATGGTGAAGTCTACGTTGGAGTTAGAAAATGCATTATCAAAATACTACTTCTAGTCTAGAATATTGTGTGTGATCTGATGGGATTATAGGGATATTATTTCAAGCATACTTTGATAATCCTCTAGTAGAGTAATCAGATTCATAGTGTTAGTCTTTAAATTATATCCCAAGTTGCCAAGTGCATGAAGTTGTTGCATTGTGCACCAACATTTTATAAGCTTCATGGCCAAGTTCTTGAGCTAGTTATGGTTTGACATGACTTGTTTACCTATTACTAGAGAGGCCAAGGCTATGCAAGTTTATTTAATTATATTCATTTTTTTGTGTATGCGATCCCTGAGTTCCACATTCTCTACCTTCGATTAGTTCCACTCTTGATCTAGGGAGGTAACCTTTTATCCAATACATTTTTGGAATTTTATGGTACCCTCCAATTATTTATTCAAAATTAGGTGAGAGATTTCCAAATAGGCCTCCTTCTTGATTGGAATAATGGACAATGTGCTTGTGGTTACTAAGGGATCTTGATGTGGCATAAGGGCTAATGAAAGGGAAAAGGTGGTGCACTGAGTAGTGATTAAAAAAACATCCTAGAACCATACGCCTCCTAGTAAAATTTATGGTGAATTCATTTGTACTTGTGTCATGGCTAATTCTTGCTATTTTATTATGGATTATACTCTCAGCTTAGCTTGATGTGCAACATCTTCACCCATCTTCTATTTGACCTATTCCTCCTATTTATTTTCCTATCTTATTCCTTTATTTTATTTTTCTCCTCTTCTTGTTATTATTTCCTATTTTATTCTTCCTCTCTTCTCTTGTCCTCTTCCTCTTTCTTAGTCTTCTCTTCCTCTTCTTTCTTATTTTTTTCTTTGGATTCCTATTTATCTTTCTTCTTTCTCTCATCTTCTTATTCTTACTTCTTCCTCTATTTTGTTGTTTCTCTCTTCTTCTATTCATGTTTCTGCATATCTTGGGGTTGCATTTAGGCTTGTGCTTATTCATGTGCTTGATGTTACCATAGGGATTCATAATTTTCCTCCTCCTTCTTGGTATCTTCATTTACCTAATTCTTCACCTGATCTATTACATCTTGTCATTTTTCTTCTTCTTGTTTTTCCTTCTTCTCTTTCTCTTATTGTACTTTTTATTGTGTAGCAATAACTTCTTGGCATTATCAGGAAATATCCTTGGAATTTTTTATGTCTACCTATGTATCATTGGCCTTTTATGAGGCCTCAACTTATTTGACTTGCTACATTATTTTTTTTTGCTTTGCTTCTTTATTGTTCTTCTTTTCTTCCTTCCTAAGTCAGTATTTAGCTGCACCCATGGCTTCCTCTCTGGCATCCTATTTCTTCTCCTCTATGGGTTTATCCTATGTAATTTACTCAACCTCCTTCACCTATAGTTATGGTGTGGATTCCTCTAGTTTCACCTCTAAAATTGGAACATATTTATTTTTTCTACTAATTCTGACTAGTCTATGTCATGGTGGTGGTGTAAAAGGTTCAAGAGTAGGTTGTGGTTCATGCATAATAGATAACCTACCAAATTTTCATTCCTCTAGGGTATGGGATACTATTGTGTCCCATCATGTTCTTTTTCTATGCAAAAAAATTTCTTGTGGACTCTCTAACAAGGGTGAAAAAATAACATTAGGTGCAAATTATAGAGTATTCAAAGGCTGAAAGAAGTCCATTCTAGATTGAAGTTGCTCCACCTCTTTTTGGATTATGTCTACAATTATGGAAGGTAGAAAAGATATAAATTCTACCTAAAGCTTAGGTGGAACCTGATTCTATATTTACATTATATACACCACCTTATAAAAAAAGAACTCTTTTTCTTCCTCCTCATAATATTCTCCAACCATGTCTACCAACATGTCTTGGTAGACTTATTATGCATCAGTTCCCATCTTCATGAGGTTTTAGGAGTTGATATTCTATGGTACTTTTGGGTCATCCTTCTAGGTCACAGTGTTGCATGTTATTCACTTTGGAGGAGGTGACACCGATTGAGAGTCTATTTTGAACTTCCCCTTTTGTTGTTGTGAACTAAATGTTGGCTCTAATGATTACATAGTATGAATGTCTATACCTAGTGGTATAGATTACAAAGGAGTTACTCACATGGTTGCATGCTATTTTATCTATCCACTTTGGCTTATGCCATATCTATTATGATGAAGAAAGGGAGTGGTTTAAATGATGAAAACAATATCTTTTAATTATGATAAAGATTCACTTATGTAGGAGGGTGACAGTGGCATGTTGTCTTAAAGACTATAGGACATGTGGTGGTACTCTGGGGTGTGTGTAAATGAGGTCCAAACATTCCTCTCACCAATATTTTAACTTTCTCTCATGTGTGAGGGCTCTATGTTCTTACATCCATATGATGTTGTAGAACTACTACATTGGTTAGTAGTCCATTTTTGGGTGCACTTACACCTTAGGTGATTTAAACTACATAAAAAAAATCAAAATGATCAGGAACTAATACTAAATGGTATGCCAAAATCATATTTTGATGCACTGGATGAGAATTCACATAGGTTTTTCTAGAATCTCATCGATGGGGATCCCTTGATTTTGTCACACATACAGGTCCTAGACTTATGGCAAGATAAGAGGAGTTTTGGTCTTGTAGCTAGTAGGGAGTCTCCTCATGTAGGCATACCCAAAGATCAAGTCATGGCTTGGGTTGACAACCACCATCTCATCTAGACCCAAATAAATTAATACATCATTGTATCATCCAATCAATACTTGAATAATTTCTCCCATGTTGCAAAAGGTTAACATTCGTGGCATGCATACAATGTCTATGTTATCAAATTTATGGGGAGCTATGAGGGTTAGTGACTACATAAAATAAATAAGGTCTATCCAAAATATCTTTTGTTCAACTTTAGGGATGTATTGAAATGGCTCTTGATCACTATACTTGGTCTGCCAAAGCACTATATCGACACCTATGGCTTATTTTTATGCTTTAGAGAGGGGTCAAATTAGCTTCATGGTATCCATGGTTATCTAATAGGAAATTTGAATTCTTATTAATGTTTTTTCAATGAAAATTATTCTAATCTTGATAGTTGTAGCTATCAAAAATATGCTAAGGATAAAATGTGAACTTGGAGTTCAAACTTAAATTGTATAGCTTTTACGCCTCTTAGATTTCATCTTCAAGCCATACCTAGTTGTCCACTCATCTTGAATGTAATGGTAGATGTGGAAAATCAATTTTTTATATGGCCATTAAATTATCTAGTTGTTGGTGCATGTGTGGAGTTACACTATTATGCCCGTAGGTGTCCTTATAAGGGGTGCACACAGCTAATGTTGACTAGCCACTGATTTGTTAAAGATAATGTCCATCAACCTTTGGATCTTGAATTTAATTTTTATGGATGATTTTTATCTAATTGATATATTATTGATGTGGCATCTTTTCTAGACTTAATATTTTTTATTTGCTCCTCTTTGACTTTTTTGGTAGTACACATGGAGCTTCTTATACATGTCTGGTGCACATGATGCTTGGTCTTTATAATTCACTAATGTTGTTTCTAAGATCATATAAAAAAAATAGAAAACAAACACAAAAAAAAAAAATTCAAAACATAGAAATCCTAATCTACATGGTGCTACTCAAAACCCACTCATCTTGTAAAATGAGATCAATAGACGATTGGTGGTAGGGCTTAAGCCTATAGCTATTTAATCACCCTAGCAACATAGTTCCCTAAAGATACCTTAAACTATAATTCCTTTTTGTGTTAAGTCATGTATAATTTAAATCCTTTTCCATCTTATTTATGGCTTGACTTAGAATGCTCTAAACCAGCTATCATAGAATAAAACTAGTTGATCTTTATGGAATTCCTTTTTGCATAAGTTCCTATTATGCCATGATTTCTAGATTTTATTGTGGAATTACTATGTCCATAACTCTCTTCATCTAAACTCATCCATATTATTTAGTTCTAACAAATAATTATTAATAAATTCATGATCTCCTAAACACATGACCATAGGGATGCATAGGTTGGGCACTAGATATTCTATTGGCATGACTACTTCTAGACCATACACCAAATAAAATGTTGTAAATCATGTATCCCTTTTTCTGATTTGTGTGATATCCCCATAGTATCATAAGAATACAATCTTCCCATTCATCCCACTTAACATCATATATTTTTATAAGCATTTTACCCAATACCTTATTTGAAGCTTCAGCCTCACCATTGACTTATGGATGATAGGAAGTGCTTTTATGATGAGAGATCATAAACTCTTTAGTTAAGGCCTTAATATTATTATTTAGGAATTGAATTCCTCTATCACTAACCAAATTAATCTAAAATCTAAACCTGATAATGATGTTTTCATATAAAAATTTCACTGCCTCCTTCTTACCACAACTAGGTGTAGTAGCAGCTTCAACTCACTTAATAAAATAATCTATCATAGTAATGATGTATCTCACTGTGTTTCACTTGCTTGGTGGGTTGATTGGTCTAAAAAAATCAATACACAATTATTTTAAAGGATACTCTACTAATAGAGGTTGTAATGGTATCTCATCTTTCTGAAGTAGTTTTCCCATATGTTGGTAGAAATCATAGTATTAGACAACTCTATGTGCATCCTGGAATAAATTCAACCACCATAGTCCTCTCTATAGAATCTTTCTATCTATAGCCTCTCCTATAAAATTTCCTCCTATGACTCTTTGATGATCTTCCTCTAAGAGTTGAGGTTGTTCATGTTCAAGGATAACCTTGCATAGGATTTCATCCTTTCCCAAATGATATAACTATCTATTAATGATGGCATATGGTAGTTCTCTAGTCACAAACTACTTTTTATCCCATTCTTGAAAGTGCATAGGGAATATTCCTTGCTCAAGGAAGTTGGAAATTGATTTGAATTTTTTAGGAATCATAGAGACATAGAAGAGGTGAACATCATGTGAGTCTTCTTGTGGTTATTCCATCTCTTCACCCATTGGAATGTAGCTAAAGTGGTCAGGTCCCACATTTTCTCTAGCTAGTTTTATATTTATGTGGAATTAAAATTATTAAAACAACATCAACCAATAAGATCTTTATCCTCCTAAAATTGGTTTGTTAACTAGATATCATAGGGCTTGATGGTTAGTGAAAAATTCAAATGCTATCACAAAAAGATAGTGCTAGAATTTTTGAAGTGCCAATATAATGGCTAATACTTCTTATTCCATAGCAGTATAATTTTTCTCTACATCAGATAGTTTTTGGATAGAAAAGTGGATAGGATGATCAAGTACACCTTATCTAGGATATAAAAGTATATCACCAACTATTATGCCTAAAGCATTTACATGCACATGAAATGACTTACTCTAATTTAGGAAAACAAGTATGGGCAAAATGACTAGTCACTATTTTAGCTCAATAAAAGTTGATTGGCATTCATATATCCATACAAACTTAGTATTCATATGGTTGTTTATTAATCAGTCATGCACATTCCTTCAATTCACATTCCTTCAATTCAATGTGTATCTCACAAAGAGATGGGTCAACTCCTTGAACCTTTGATAATTTGGTAGGAAAGAGATCTTGGTAATCCCTCAAAAGTTGTAGAGATTCTAAAATTTTATTCTTCATCTAATAGTTACTTATGATTGCCAATTTTAGAACATCCTCTATTCTGATATTACCAACATGTTTTTTGAGAGGCAATTGATAAATATTGCATTTTACTTCATCCATAGATTCTTGGATCTTCCTCTACCTTTTCTATTCTAGAATTTGGATGTTGCATATCTTATCTTCTTTAGTTAGTGTTGAACTAGTGTCCTTACATGGTTCTATACATCACTCAAGTTAAAATAAATCATTCAAATCTAAATCATCATTAGAATCAAACTCTTCACTATCTTATACCTCATCCTAGATTTTATGACATGGTTGTGTCAAATATTGTTCTTCATTTTTAGCAATTTTAAACCTTTGAAGTGCCAAATTAATATTAAAGGCTGCATTTTTCTACGTAGTCAATTCTACTATGGTGCTCAAATATTTTTCACACCCATGGCATAAAAAAGCCTTGAGTTTATATAGTGCATTATAAACTAGAGGAATTTTATCTTCAAATACAAAGGTTTGTATGAAATTACTCTAAACTTGTGCCCAATGTTTAGTTTCCCTTCGGTGTTGTTAGAAAATGTACCACGCTACTGGTAGGGGAGTAAGTGCATAGTGGAAAATGTGAACCCAATATTTTGGTGCAACATGTTCGTCATTCCAAAATTTAACACACTCATGTACATGAATTTTGGGGCACTCACCTTCTTAAAAGAATAGCTAAATGGTGTAGATAAATTGTGTCATTTAAAACCTACTGATCATGAAATTGTAAGCATCATCCCATTCAAGTTGTTCATTATGATGAGTTGCCTAACATGTTGTAAAAAATCCCATTAGAGAATAATTTAAAGTGCTAACTCATTGATTGATGGTCAGAACATGGAATTGAAAATGTAGAATGAAATCATTGATGTCCTCCATTATATAGTACATAAGCAATTATCACTCATACATAAAGATAATTCACATCAGCTAGAGTTTGTGGTTACCTTGAGCCTAATTAAGGAGGTGGGTATCTGAATCACCTCTGATAGATGAATTTGTTTCCCATGGTAAGGTGCCTTCCTTTGTCATCTCTATGTAGTCCATCATGTGATCATCATCATGATATAATAAATCAAATTCTAATTGATTAGGTGATTTTACAGACATAGATACACATTATTCAATGAAAAACTAATCTACCATCAGTTATGTATTTACTAGTTTGGACCTCCACTATTCTAATGTCTTGATTTATTGAGTGAGTAGTGATTATACCTATGGTTTTGCATGCTGGTACAAGATGTTACATTCAACTATGTGTAGATATTTTATTTTCTCTTCAATATTAACCTTCATCCAAATAGTTTGTTTTAGAACATAGGGGGAGTTTGGTTCAGCTAGAATTATGTATGATTTGTGCACTCTATTGAGAGGAATAATAAAAAAATTATCAACTTGATGTTCCTCAAGTTGGTTATGCATTATATTAATAGTCATTTGTCCATCATACACCCATTTTTTTCCTATCAACATAGGGTAGTGCATTGTTGTAATCTTCATGTTTATGACCTCAAAGTTACCTTGCAGAGACAAGTCTAAGATTTTGATTTCAATGTCCTCCAATCTACCAATAGGCTCAACTTTTTCATAATAAGCTAAGCTTAGAGTTAATAGGTTGTAACTAAGAACTGGTCATCCAATATCTCCTTATATGGATTTGGGAATCATATTAACTATGATACCAAAATTAAAGATAGCATTTAGGATCTCTTAACTAGTAACCTCAATATCAATCTACGCATCAACATCCCATGGTTTTTTTATCTTGACATACCAAACCAATTTTTATATCTTTTTTTAACCATGTTGTTTACATTCCAAAAGATTATATAGTAGATTCATGATGTTCTATGATATGTCTTCATTGTGTAGAGTACTCAAAAGTTTTAGGAGATCTGTGAGCATAATGATAACAACATTGTATCATATAATGCACATAGTTTGGCCATACATTTGTGCATTGAATACTAAAAAATCAACATCAGTAGTTTTTTGATGTTAAATTCTCTTAAATAATTATACAAATTTATTCATAAGACTCTTATTTATAGCTAGATTCAAGTATTTATCTTGTTTAAATTTTTTGATGACCTGATCTTGAGGCATTTCAAGTGGAGGCAGTCCTTTTTATGCATGTTATTTCCATGTCACAACATTTAAAATGCATTTTATTTAGGATCCAAATGTACCATATTTACATTTTGGATAGCTTTTTCCTTTGTTTACTTATCTAGAATAAGACAATCTTCTATATCTTGTTGATTAGAGACTCTATAATATGCATAATATGACTATCATTGTGAATTCATAGAATAATTTCATTCAACATGATTATATTCTCCACATAGACAGCATTCTAGAGGAGGTCATTTCTCTTATGTAACCACCTTGAACTCCTCTTATATTATATCCCCCTTGATATCCTCCTTGTGGTTGTGTAGAGTTCCAATGATGGTACTATTGATTATTATCTCCCATGTTGAATTGTTGTTGTATAGCTAATTTGATTATTGTGGCAATATTATGGGTGAATTCCAAGGTGTTGTATACTAGTATTTAGGGGATGGGAGAGTACATCTTGGAAAATAAGGAGTTCATCGAACTAGACCATGAGGATGGTACTATGGTGAACTCAGAATCCACTGTGGACCTGTTTGGGTTGCACAACTCTTATCAACCTTTGGGCCTAGGTTTTCTTGTTTCATTGAGGAGATTTGTTGCACTGCAATGGAAGATAAATTTTTGGAGATGCACTATTCAATATATTATAAATATATACAATTATTCTCATCATGGTTAGTTAATTTACATAAATTACAATATATGTTCTATGGATTCTTGATATATTGAGTCAAAATATGAAACTATGTTATAGCATGTCCTACTCTTTGATAGAGCTCAAAAAATTCTATCTTGACTTTAGGACAATCATTTCGCTGGTGTCCTTATTTTCTACACTTAGTGAACCATAGACTCAATTTAGGTTTATCCACCTAATGTTATTGCTTCATTATTTTTGTGAAAGCATGTATTGTGTTTTTAGTTTTTGAATTAGTAACAGGATATTTTATATAATCCTCAATCTATTATACATGTAGTTTAGTAGCTCTAGCATTTGCTTTTGTCTCATATTAAATTTTTATAGTGGAAAAATAAATCCTACCTCATAGTCTTTCAATTAAACATTTTGATTTGTCTTTATCTATCAAATTGAATTATAATTTATTCATTATATAAAAAAAATCTATGATCATAGCCATAGACCAACTCTCCAAACTCTTGCCTTATCTCTTTTAGGTCATGTATTATCTAGCTAGTACATTTCATAGTCTTAAATTCTATGATGACCCAATCCTACATGTATTTTAGACTTTCCTATTGTATATCTCTTTTTTATATGAACTCAAATGCTCTCCCATATATAGTCCCTACTAATTCACACTTTTGTAAATTTTCATCAGTGACACCTTTAACTTGTCATTTCATTTTTTAAGTTAGCAGGTAATATTCAGGGTCTATGGACCCATCATAGATGGCCAAGTTTAAGAATAATTAATTCATAATATTGACTAGTATAGATGGAATATTTTGCATAAATATTATTTATGGTAGATGTATCTTATGTGATCCTATCTATGTACTAGTCTATGCACTAGAAGAATTAACATGCACACTCTGTTTTTTTACACTTTCTTCATTTTGTTGTTTTATTTCAGCTAAATATAAGAAATAAAAATCCTTCCTAATTATCTTTGTGTTAATTTTTTTACCACAAAAGTTCAATGATCCAAAAATGGTCTTTCCCAACTCTTCTCATACTCTCCTAGCTAAAAAATTATACTAGAATATAAAAGATTGGGTTGTGGGGATACGTGCTCTTCTAGTAAATGGTTATGTTTTGTAACTTCATATATTACACTTTAACATATAATTAACATGTGACTAAGTTATATTTATTTTCATAATTCTTCTTCTTTTGTTAATACCTTTACATGTAGCTACACACTACATCTATTATCTATTGATTCTACTTCTAAGCTATTCTCACCTTCCTCTTCATACAACTCATCTTCATCTCATTATTCATCCTATAATTTCATATATTGACATCCCATATCATTATATTTCTTCACTCTTTGATCATCATCCTTATAATCATCTTACTCATTACATATATGCACTCGATCATCATCTACTCTACTGTTATTTTTAATCCTACTCATAGGTACTTGGTTATTCTTCTAATTGTTTCATATTCTCTATTGTCATAGTTCCCATTATAAATCTAGAGTTTTATTCAAACTCTTCTTTCCTCACATCTCCATTATAGATTTAGGTTCAATATATACTTACTCATCTATCCATCATTCACCTTTGTGGACACACATCCCCATATGCCCAATGTGACTACTCCATATTGGCTAGAGTAGGCACCATGGTCTTATCCATATCCAACATCTTTAATAGGAGAGGTATTTGATGTAAAAAAATTCATCTAATTCCTCAAAAAAACTAGTCCTACTAAGATTTAAATGTTATATAGCCTTGTAATGAAACTCAGTAATGTATCTATCAATGGTGGTGGTAACCTAGTATTATATCACTCTCATCTAATTAGTTTCCATTTTCACTAACTAGTCTATCTTATCCTTGGTATAGGTAAGGGTTTTTTATACTCTAGGATTAAATAAATAGTATTTTAGTCTTGTCAGCTAATTCGTTAGCAATTTGGGTAGTTCACACAAGAAAATTTCATATATTTCATCATAGATGTGGTCCTAAATAATTTCAGTTTTGGTGAGATCATTACTTTTAGATTATTCTTCCATGAAGTGTCATATTTTATGGTCTAATAAAGTTTAAATATTTCATTCTCCTAGTAACCATTTTAACCTACTTTCCTCTAGAAAGAGTGTTTCCACGCTCACCACACCATTGTTAGCAGAGGTTCTTGATTCAACATAACATGCTAAGGATGATAATAACTAAGTTTTAATAGTCTATATAAGATATTATATATAATTCATATTCTAACAAAATCATGATGAAATTGAGTTATCATGTGATAGATAGGAACTAGATTAATCTAGATATTTATTAAGGTTTGTAGAGGAATCAGTTAAATTTAGATAAGATTGAACCAAACATTAAACATGATAATATAGATAATAAATAACATAATAAATATGATAGGTAACCATAAATAAAATTTTATATTGATCTTATCAAAATTTCATCATATTATTCATACAATCATACATATTTATAGTCGCTACAGATCTTGACTATTCATATTCTATCCTTTCACAAGATGAAGAGGATAGGATAAAATATATACAGATGAAAATTTAATATATAACACATGAATATTCAAATAATATCCTATGAAACTTTACTTATCTTGTTTTCTTCTTTAAATAATACCAATCCCATTAGTCACTCATCCATTTGATACTTCATTTTGAGTCATCACTGGCATAGTTCCCAAGATTGCCATGAAGATTTGGTTGAAGGATTCATTGACTTGTGGATATGGATCATAAGTTTGATCTAATTAAGGTTAAATATTATGATCATGAATAAGATTATTTTGAGTATTCATTAGTGTCTATGAGGTAGAAGGAATATTGGGATTGTAACCACCATATGGATTAGATTGAACAAGTTATCCTTGACCTTGACTATGAACTTGGAATGGATGTCTATTAATTTGGTAGTTTGCATAGGATTTATTTGGTTGATAGTAACTTTGAGAGGGATTTATTTGATGTTTTTGGATAATCCTATTTATATTTATGTTCTTTTGTTCCAAAACTCTCATCCTTTATGCCTCATTAGGTTTGTTTGGTTGTGTAGGATCATCATATTTGGTTTTACGTGAAGGGATGGGAGAAATAGTAGGTGTAGGAGTTTTCAATCCAATAAAAATAATAATTGGGGGTATTTGGTAAATCTTCCTAGCTTTAATCAAATTATTCTCTTCCATAATGGACACCTCATAGGATATGGGAAAAGTGTCACCTCCCATGGATTGTTTCATCATTAACATGTCATTATCAAAAGCTTTAAATAAATAGAAGAAGGCATGGTGAGATATTTACCTTAACAAGAATTTTATTCTATCCCATGTATTCTAAAATATTATGTTGAAGTCTTGAATGACTTCTTGATGTGCCCTATTAATGGTGGTCAGTTGTTCTATTAGTGACAAGTTATCACTCTTGTCTTTAAACCTTCTTCGCAATGCATCTCCTATCTCATCACAAGTTATGATTGATCATTCCATACCATTAAATAACTTTACCCTTGAGATAAATATATAATAGCCTAATTAAAATGTTCTCCTCTGTGATGTGATGGATGTTGTAAAAGTTAACAATATTCCTTATATGATCAATGGGTGTGATGGAAGATTAATCGATGTATGATGGAACACTTTTGAGGTAATATATGGGTATATCATCATAATGAGGAATATTTAGGTGGATATGGATATTGAATGCAATAAAATGATGGTTAATTTCCATGGTGGCCTTAGAACTTTACAATAATAGATGAATAAGGAACTTTCTTATGGGCTTGTGAGTAAGATAAGACCTCTTTGGATAGGGATGGGTATGCATAAATCAAATTTCCTTATAGGAATAAGGAGGAATATCTTAAAAATCAAAAGGTATAACTTTGGTAAGAGACCTTGAGTTTATCTTAGCCATGAAAAGGGTACACTATTTTGCAGCTAATATTGAAACTTTGGAATCGCCAAATGCTGCAAGAAGTTGACTATTACAGTTCCTTGTTGTTAAAGCCAACATTCACATTGAATAACCTTCATGGAACTCATGTCCCATTAGGCATGCCAAAAATATATCACTTAAAATTTAAACCTATATATTTCAAGTATACCTTCTAAATTTTAGAACAACATGGAACTATCTCCCTTCCTAGACAAGCCACTATAAGAGATATATATCTAGTATTGAAAGAAAAAATTCTTTCTTTTATCTCTTATGCTAATACTAAATTAAGATAGTAACTATTTGGGATGAAAAGGGAATAAATATAAACAAAATAACCTATGATATTGATTTTATACACCGAGACAACTCTACACAATATACTTACATCTGCACAAAGAAAGAAGAAAACTCAAATTGAATCAACGCTATATCCTTCTAACATAAGTATTTCTCATAGAGGTATATTTTTATCCCTATATTTAGGTGGGTGAAGATAATTTTTTATATAAAACACTACTAATCCCTTTCACACTTTAGGACAAACATAATAAATAATACAATTTATGAAACCTATTAGAATATATCTCATTCACATAAACATGCAAGAGTAGACATGGAAAACAAGGGGAGCATTTTCATCACTTGTTAACATAAAAACCACTTAATAAATTTAATTAATATATTTTAAATAATTAAATAAACTTATAATATTTATTCATAATTAAATTATTTTTCAAAACTAGTAGAGCTTCACCATTCCAATTGTGGATACAATATAAATCCAAAAAGACTTAAATTTATAGAACTTGGAAGAAGAGAAAGAAGAAGTAAAGATCCAAGGTCACAAAAATAGGTGTCAATATATAATAAATTATTACAAGGCCATGGAATGAATTGGAAATTAATTCAATAAACTGATATGAACATGTGTCATTCTCAAACAAAACATCTTCCTCATGTTGGCATGGACCCTTCATTATCCTTTTTAAAACTACCTTCATGATGGTGAGTGTAATTGAGTGTTTGAAACTGAAATAAGGATGATTTAAACATAGGTTATAATTTTATAAGGTATATATTAATTCATTTGATGTCATAAACTCATCCCTAACTAATGGATTCATCTCTGTCACCTGTCACTCACTACCAATAGTCATGTGTCACTAGTCTTCTAAGCAATCCTCACACTTGTTATCTAATTTATCAAATAAATGAATTAAATATATGTTATAAAAATAAAATTAGTCTCATATATCCTATTTTATATCAAATATACCTTCATAAAAATCCTATAACACTTCTCATCTCCATCAATTGATAGTCATCTTGCTTTCTCATTGTATATTTAGATTGTCTACCATGAATGGACTCAAAGAAAATTTTTCATGATTTATTATGGAAGGAAATTATTTTTATAATCTGAAACAAGTCCATAAATAAATCCTTCAATGGTTATTACTTGAAGATCCTCCTCTATATGTATGAAACATCCTAATTCCTCTAAAAAATATAGTATTAGTTTATTTCGTACATATGATAGTATGACAAAGATACATGTCAAGAATATTGAGGAAGTTATAGACATGTTCCAATAACTTTCATGGTTTTTTCATCCTTATTTAATTCATCTGCAATCATATTTTCCTCATCAAGTCTGAATAAGGGTTTTGGGAGGGTTTTAAGAAGTTTGGACTGTTAAGGATTGTTCATGAAATCCTGATGTCCAACCCTTGAAAAAATTCCAAAACTTTGAAGTATAAGATCCCCTTCAACCATCCAAAAGTAATTTATACCTCATAATTGGTGTTTTTATAGTTGTGAGTGTTTGAACTTGGCCTCTTAAGCTCTTTTATTCTTCTTGAATAGGTCTAAGGTAACATAAGCCAAATTGACAAATCTTGGTTATGTTATATATATACAAATGGCCCCCACAAGTCTTCCAATTTACCCTAAAATTCCTAAATGTTTTTTTAAAACTATCATGGTCATATAGATCAAGTTAGGTTCCTATAGGTCATAGGCATAGTTTTAGGCCTAATAGGCATGGACTGTGTTAGTTGTATGTTTGATCCCTTTGAGGTTTTATTGTAGATTTGGATATTTATCCATTTTTTTTACCTTATAACCAACCCAAAAAATCTTATTTAAATTCAATATTGGCTCCCACTTAATTCTTTTACCTCTAATGTGTTAGGTCTATAGGCTTTACAGTCTGTGGATTGCCTTCTATCTGAGATAGAATAGAGGGCATCTCCTTGTTCCTCATGATAAAGTGAGACTTCAGAAATATTTTTAATCCATGATGGTGATATATACAAAAAATCATATCTTTATAATGCTATAAAACATTCAAACCTTTAGTCTTTCCAAAACTAGCTCATTATGTCTGCAAGTTGTGTACAGTGTTCTTGGAAGACTATAGGTTGAGTTTCAAACCATTCTTTGCTTTATTATTTTATGTTTTAGGATCATAAGGAATGTGATATTATATTTTTAGGTTTTTTCATGCATGTTCATCTACTTCACACCATTCTTCTCATCTTCACTTAACGCCTTTCATTGCATTAACTAGTTTGCAGGTATAGTTGATTGTGTCACCTATAGGTGAAATTTTGGATGAATTAAAGTGGATCCTATATATGTTGATGTTTTTAGAGACAAATGGTGATTTAAATCACCATTTTTTTATTTATTTATACATTTTTATTTATTTCATGTCACTAACCATTATTCAAGTATGGATTCTCATATGGATATAGGTCGATCTATGTATGAACCAACTATAGGTGTTGTAGAAGGTATCTATATGTAACAATCTAGGCCTAAGATTTGTATTTATCACCCTTTGATGATTTTAATCCATTATAGATATCCCACAACTAAATTTTCTTCACTTTATACCTTGTAATGATGCATCATTCTCCCTTCTTCATTATCATTGTGCTACAAACCTGCAATCAAAATGTATATGCTACCTAAATTATGAGACCTTCTTATAGGTGATAACAAGTGCTTGAGTAATATGCCTAGCTCTTATTATCCTTACTAAGGTAAATAATACTATCTCTCACCTAGATGAGTTCTTCTCATACCCCAAAACTATGTACCATTTAGTGTACTATAATGCACTAGCTACATTTCACACTTTTAGCTTCAAAAATGATGTTGTTTTAACTAAGTGGTTTCAATGGAAAATTTATAAAAATGGATACTCCTTTAAATCAATTACTATTGAAAAATACCACCTCATTTCATGTTCAAATTTTAATACCATGTTTAGGCTGCAAGGGTGGAGATAAGAAACTCACTCATACCTCATAGCTTCTCATCACAAGATGTAAATATATAGGGAAAAATACCTTTTCAGATATATTAAGGTAATGAATCTTATTTCAACCCTGTTATCATGGATTTTGATTATACTATGTGCATTATCCTCATCATTCATATAATTACTTCCCTTATGTCTTTAGACCTATTTTATGGTTTTAATTGGACTTAGACACCTTTAGATCATTTTCAATGCTTTACTTCAAACCTCCTACATAATCTTGTAGGTTGACATTATATTGAAACATGACTGTGTATATGGAACCATCTTCAAAATCACATTTTTCTAAGGCTTAAGACCTATATATGTATTTTTAACCTATTTAGACCATCATCCTGCTCAAAGAAGATGTCATACAAGTATATTATCTTTAACCTAAAACCATTGTGTGAAGATAAAGTACTGCACCTGGAGATAACACCTATAGATCATTAATACTTTTGTATTTATACTACAATGAAGTGATCTTACATATAGATTCACATTCACTTGTGATAACATAGATGAGAAAAACATGGAAAGGAGGATAAAACTCTTCAAATACACCTTCAATGCTTAGAATCATTAGATAATTTCAAATAGATAAGAAAAATGGAAGCCATGGGGATGATCAGGCTGTTTTTGGTCATCAACCTTATTAGTGATGATTCATGGAGTTTATTAAATCAATCTAGGAACTATAAATATGTAAATTAAGTTAATTAAGTATAGTATCACTTGGCAAATTCATTCTACTAAACTCCTCATGTACTATTTATACAAAAGTAAGATTGATTGACCTATTTTGACTTATCTAGGAGAGAGATGGAGAATATGAACTATTTTCTACCATTTTTGACCTTATTGTGACTTGAGTGTGGAAATGGAATTTTAGATCCTATATATATCCTCTTGAATCACCCATGTGTCAAATAAACCATACTTGACTATATAACTACCTTTGAACTATTGTTATCTCCCCCTTTGGATGTTAAAGCTACATTTTTAAGTTGCCAAACTTAATTGTAACACATAAAATAACATATTGGATGTTGATAGAAATTTTGACACACTTGGATTTATGTGAAAACTATACAAGTCATTATAAAGGCCAAAAAAGGTGGCATAAAGAAATATTAAGATAAAATACCAAAATGACTAAGGTGTAAAACATGTTAAGTGACTTTTGACATGAACATATGACTATTTAGGACCTATAAAGACCCTATAAGAAGTTTTAATATAGAGGGGTTGACCTAATTTGACCTATGATCAAAATTGGTCAACAATACTATTTAGGTGGAAGATCATAGTAATGTTAGACTCCTTGAAGTAAGGATTTAGTCCCTATTTTCTCCATGGGCCCAATGATAACTTGGATGTCATTTAAAAAATATTCCAATGACATATCCATGCTCCCTATGAGTATTTGGTGTAAATTGAGGTCCATCAAAGGCATGATTTTTAGTTTAGTAAAGATCTTTTTATTGATGATCATGGCCATCTTATTACATTTATTGTCAATTTTTGTGATCCTATCTAGGTAATATTATTCTCTTTAGAAGATCAAAATTCTCTTTAAAGGAACCCTGATCACCTCTCATATGGATACTAACAATTCCACAGGTGTTTTTTCCACCTTGTCAATGAATAAAATTAGGGATGAGCTCTTAAATTGGTACTCCAATGTCTTAACATGTTCTTTGAGATCATCCACAAGATTATCTATCAACTCATTTATAACATGTACTATAGAGATCAAATCATCTACAATTTTTTCTTCTCTCAAATGAGTCCTCTTCTTGGTGAGGGATAAGATGTCCTAATTTTTTCTTTATACAATAGGTTACCCATCCTTGATAAAGGTGTGGGTCATCACCCTCTTCATCCTTCTAGAACTCTTTTCAAACTAAAATTATATGTATAGGTCCCCATTATAGAACATCTATAGTATTTTTGATACTAAAGCTTCTAAAGGACTATTCCATCCTTGTCCTCCCATAGTTCTCAAGGTTATTGAAGATGAGGTGACAATTGAAGTGGATGTTGGATACATAGGTGGAGGTGATAAGGATGGAGGATGAATATGAAATAGGATGAAATATGAAGGGGAAAGCATGGTTAAAATAGAGTAGTGGTAAGGTAATTTACACATGGGAATAAATGTGATCTCATTTGGTCCTAATTCATATACACTTGGGGACCAATTTTGAATAAAATTTGGGTACTCATCCTAAAGAGTAGATAGGACAATTAAGACCAATTCCTAAAGAACCAGGTGTAAGAGAGAGAAGCCCAAGATGGTGTTGTAGGTGTACTAGGAAGAAATATCTATGCCCTATAAGTAATTAACTTTAGATGCCTAATAATATTATAATAAAGGCTCAGTTATGATGTTGCATTTAGGGGTGTGGAACCAAAATGGGCCTAAATTGTAGAGTGGTATCTGGTGTATAACTTGTTGAGGATAAAAGTTAGAGGACTTCTTAAGATCACTTCACTTGGAATTTTTGGGTCACTAGAGTTTTTAAAAGTAGGGTAGGCTTACATACCTAGGATTAGAAGAGCTACATGAGCAATTGGAGTAATGAGAAGGACCATGGATGTAGGGGAGTCATTGTTATTTTAGGATAAAGAGTTAGATCACTAACATGGATTGTTCCAATAATTTTAGATAACCTAGGGAAATTTTAGAAGTGTCCAAGATGGTGGAGTGTAAATTGGAGGGGCATGGAAGCTTCAATCACCTAGGGATTTAGAGATTAATAGAGCAGGTGACCCTTATGGATCACTTATAGGTGTAAAATATAGGATAAATCACCATAAGGGAAGGTTGTCTCTAGGTTTGAAAACTAAAAGTTGTATCAAGTTGTTGCCTAGTCATGTTATAGATGGGAGTCCCTAACTCTAGGGATGTTTAAGGTTAGGGTTGAGAGGAGTTGACTTGATATTCAAATTTGGTAGAAAGATGAAGAGAAAGAACAACATGATATTGGCCTACATAGTAAGTGTGTTTAGGTGATGTGGAAGATGAAGTCATTATATTTTATGTTGGGATCCCTTATAGGAATAATTCAAATAAACTTATTATAGTGGCTAGTACCTCCACATTAGACTATTGGGAAACATGCCTATCCTCTATTATGGAACCAAGTTGTGTTTTTTATTCTCTATGGCAACATGATTTAAGATTCATAATAACATTAGAATAATTAATAGGATTTAGGTGTATGGTGTATACACATAATATTTTCAAATTTTATCAATTAATGATACTTTCTCTCTTGTAATAACTTGTCAAGTATCAATATCTCTGAGTGTATGCCTTAATGGGTGCACCAAGAAAGGGGTGGGTAGACCATTGGTGCTTCATTGTATTGTTTTCCCTATACTACCACTTGTTATCTACACAAATATATTTTTAAAACACCTACTTAAGCTTTGCCTCCTCCTTTGCACCCTCTTCTAGTCATTTTTTTTCCTTTATTAGCCATTGCCTAGCCTAAAACCCTTTTTTGATGGTTTGCATTACACTGTTATCCCCATCAACCCTACGCTATAATTGATCAAACCTATTTAGGGTATAGGTCATCCCCTATCCAACCTAAACTATTACCTAATTTGAGTTTGTCAGTAATGATATAGAGCCAATTGGGCCATCCCTATAAGCTAATTTTTTAAAAAGGTCTAGGGTTAGATTCAGCTATATATACACACTCATTTCATCATTTGTTAGAAAAGATAATAATAATATTACCTTATGCATCTACTTATCCACCATTATACTTGAGGATCATATCTTAGTCTTTCAATACTTTCTTTGGAGATATGTATCTTGTCTTATGGAGAAGTCTTTTGGATGCATAGAGAAGTTGTGTATCCTAGAGATGATTTATCATTGTTATCCTTACATACCACAATAACCTCTTTCTAAGAATCTTATCCAAGGGAGAGATTGAGGCTCAGTGGGTTCATATTCAAAGTTAAGTATTCTTCACTTTGTTATTCCTTTGTAAGAGTAGATATATTTTCATTTTTAATTTTATCCCATGCATTAGGATTTCATATACATTGATGTTAGTATATATATCTTCTATGCTTGTTTACTTTTTATGTTTATTACCCTGACTCTATGTCACAAGATTTGGTGAGCACATTATTATACTTTACTTTCCTTTTTGCATATACTTTATGAATATGAAAACATAGGACTTAGTTAGGGTTATTGCATAGTTTTGCTTGACTTGAGGCTTTAGAACCCTCCTTAGTTATTTTATTGTGGTAAGAGATCCCTTATCTAGGTCTAGTGGATCCATCTTGGTCATGACCTATAATATATAATGTATAAAAAATGGGAAGTGTAATTAGGATTTATATTCTTTGGGATAGGATTGATTTATAGATCAGTTGCATTTCCCTTTGCATACATTCTAGTAAACCCAACGTGAATCTATCTCTTGTGATTTTTCTTTCATGGCATCATTTTTTGTCATCATATTATATTTTTTGATATTTTTAGTAATGTATAAAACCATTACTATAGTTATAACTTTTTGATCAAAGGTTTAACACATAGTCACTTCAAAAATACTTTGTTTTGTCTATGTAGGTCTTCACCAAATACAATTTAATGGATCAATCAGTTCAACACAATGTTTTTCTTTAGCTTCATATTCACATACATAGTCAAACTAGTTGAATCTATCTGTTATTTCTCTTCTATCAACATAAAAGTCTAAAAACATAGTCAAATAGGTTGACTCTATTCGATATTTCTTCTTCAACATATAGGTTTTTTCAAACTTGGTCGAACTAGTTGACCTATTTAACATAATTTTGAAGAAACATTTGAACATCATAACATAAAAATTGAAAACATAAAACATCTTCAAGTCTACCAAGGTTCCTTCCTTTCTCTCTTTATCATTTCAATTATTATTTCATTACTATTTTCCATAACTTGGTAGTTTGTAAAACTATAGCCTTACAACTAATTGGGTCAACCTGTTTGACATAGTTTTATAGTCTATCTTATGTCTAGAAGACATAGTCAACTTATTCAATTATGTTTTTATAGGCCTTGATTATACATAATAGTAGTGACCCAATTGACTCTATTCTCTACTATTTGCATGTATTGTCACTTGAACTGACTCTATACTATTCTCAATCAAGAAATTAATATATATTTTCTAGTAATTAATTCACCTTTCTTTTTTAGTTATTTGCATGCTTAAAGTAACTTAGATAACTTAAATAATTGGTTTTTCAAATTACCATTTTAGTCACTATTTTTATCTTTTCTACACACTACCAAATCACTTTACATTCAAATATCATTAAACATTTATCTTCCCAAGGTCTACCTACTTGGATTTCAACACTAAAGGGGAAGCCAACTTGGTTTTCTAGCCAAGTATAAATACATTCTTGATGGTATATACTGTAAAATAACTTGACACCTTTATCTATATAGGATTGTGAAGTGAGGGGTAGGCCCCAATACCAATCTAGTACCATCACCTATACAGATCTCTTTCATCCTAAACATCCTGAAACTAACCTTAGATTACTTTCTAGTTCCCTATTTCAGCTAACTTTCCTATCACATTAAAATAAAACTTTATTTTAATATAATAACACTTAGGATGACCAACTAGTTAGCATTTACTTTTCATTTTTTGTTTGTTCTTTGATCACTATTTTTTATATTATAAAAAATTCATTATCTAGCATTGGTGTAAGGTTTGTGTTGTGTGTTCCAATTGGTCCAGTCACATTTATCCAATTTATAGTGTGCTTACTTTCATTTTGATTCAAAATCATCTTAATTTTTATTTATTTATTTTAGAACACTATTGTTCTGATCAATATAGTATCTTATAGATTGCTTAGCCTTATTTTTTATCAATACATTGTCAACATGTCCAGCTATGTATCCTTATCTTCCTATTTAGCTCCATATTTAGTAGTACATATTCAACCTCTATGTCTCCTTAGTTTTTTGTTCATTTCTCTATTTAGTAGTATATAGTCAACATGTACAACTATGTATTATTATCTTCCTATTTATTTATTGGTTTATAACACATGATCAACAAGTTTAACTCTATATCATGTTTTACGATTTTGTCTTTTCATCACCCCTTTAGCTTCCTCCCCTCACCATAAACTCTTTAAATAAGGACTTGATATTATTATTTAGGAAGTGCATTCCTTTATCACTAACCAACATAATCTAACATTTGAACCTGGTAATGATGTTTTCATATAAAAACTTCACTACCTCCTTCTCACCATAACTAGGTATAGTAGTAGCTTCAACCCACTTAATAAAATAATCTATCATAGTAATGATGTATCTCACTTTTTTGTAATTCTTTGGTGGGTTGATTTGTCTGAAAAAATTAATACCCAATTGTTTGAAAGGTTAATCTACTAATAGAGGTTGTAATGGTATCTCATCTTTCTGAATTAGTTTTCCCATATGTTGGTAGACATCGTAGTGCTACACAACTCCATGTGCATCCTAGAATAAATTTGGCCACCATGGTCTACTTTGTAAAATCCTTCTATCTATAGCCTCTCCTATAAAATTTATTATTGTGACTCTTCAATGAGCTTCTTCTAAGATTTGAGGTCATTCATATTTAAGGACAACACTACGCATGACTTCATACTTTTCCAAATGATATAATTGTCCATTAATGATGGTATATGGTAGTGCTCTAGTCACAAACTAATTTTTATCCCATCCTTGAAAGTACATAGGGAAGATTCCTTTCTCAAGGAAGTTAGAAATTTCTTCAAAGTTTTTAGGAATCATATAGACATACAAGAGGTGCACATCAGGTGAGTCTTCGTATGGTTCTTTTAGCTCTTCACCCATTAGAATGCAGCTAAGGTGGTTAGGTCCCACATTTTCTCTACCTAGTTTTATGTTTAAGCAAAATTAAAATTCTTGAAACAACATCAACTATTAAGATATTTATCCTCATAAAATTAGTTTATTGACCAGACACCATAGGGATTAATGGTCAGTGAAAACTTCAAATGCTATCACCTAATGATAATGCCAAAATTGTGAAGTGTGAATACGATGGCCAATGCTTCATATTCTATAGTTGTATAATTTTTATCTACGTCAGATAGTTTTTGGATAGAAAAGTGGATAGGATGATCAAACACACCTTCTCTAGGATATACAAGTATAGCACCAACTACGATGCCCAAAGCATCTACATGTATATGAAATGACATACTAAAATTTGGGAAAACAAGTATGGGCATAGTAACCAGTCACTATTTTAGCTCAATCAAAGTTGCTTGGCATTTAGATGTCAATAAAAACTTAGCATTCATATATAATAATGCTTCTAATGGAGATGAAATTTCTACATAGCCTTTGATAAATTTTTGTTAGTATCCTATGTACCCAAAAAAGGAGTGCACTTAAGTGAAAATAATAGGTGGGAGAATACTCAAGATTACTATGATTTTAACTTGATCCACCAAGATGCCATCAATACAAACAAAATGTCTAATTAAAACACCAAAAGGTTTAAAAAATAAGCATTTTTTCAAATTTAGAGTGATGCATAGATCTTGACATCATTCCAACATTTAACATAGCTTAGACAAATAATCTTTGAATAGGGAGAAGACTACCCAATCATCAAGGTAAACTTATAGTAAATCATGGATGAAATCTATGAATGTTGTAACTAATGCATGTGAAAATACCTTAAATGTGTTCTTCAGGCCAAATAACATGAATTAATATGAAAAATAACCCCACTCTATTACAAATGTTATTCTATCTTGATCCTTCTCGATGATCAAAATTTGATGATATCCACTGAATCCATCTGTGAAATAATATACTTCATGTCCTATGTTAGACTCAGAAGCTTCGTTTGTAAATGGTATTGGAAAAGGATTATTTATGTAGGCATTATTAAAAATTTGGTAGTCCCCACATACTAAAATTTTTCCTATTTTTTTGAATTGAACTACCATTGGTCTCAACCAATTGGATTTTTCTACTAGATAGATTATCCCTACATATTTCATTCTATCCAATTTTGCCTTTACCTTTAGCTTCATATTCAGATTAAGCTTATATGGTCGTTTATTGATCGATCATGTGCACTCCTTCAATTCAATGTGTATCTCACCAAGAGATGGGTTGAATCCTTGAAACTTTGATAATTTGTTAGGAAAGACATCTTGGTAATCCCTTAAAACTTATAAAGATTATAATATTTTAGTCTTCATCCACTAGTTACCTATGTTTCTATTTTTGGAACCTCCTCTATTCTGATGTTAGTGACATGTTTTTTTAGAGGCTATTGATAAATATTGAATTTCACTTCATCCATAAATTCTTGGATCTTGTTTTGCCCTTTATGTTCTAGAATTTGGATGTTTCATAGATTATCTTCTTCAGTTAGTGTTGCACTGGTGTCCTTAAGTGGTTCTATACATCACTCAGGTTTAAATAAATCATTCAAATCTAAATAAACATTAGAATCAAAATCTTCCTATCTTTTATCTCATCCTAGATTTGATGACATGGTTATGTCAAAGCTTGTTCTTTAGTTTTAGTAGTTTTATACCTTTGAAGTGCTAAATTAATATTGGAGGCTACATTTTTCTATGTATTCAATTCTATTGTGGTGTTCAAATCTTTTTTATACCCATGGAATAAAAATTACTTGAGTTTATATACTACATTATGAAGTAAAGGATTTTTATCTTAAAATATAAAGGTTTTTATGAAATCACTCTTCACTTTTGCCCAATGTTTGGTTTCCCTTCGATGCTCTTAGTGCATGTACCATGCTGCTAGAAGGGGAGTAAGTGTATAGTCAAAAATGTGAACCCAATATTTTGGTGCAACACATTCTTCATTCCAAAATTTAACACACTTATGTACATGAATTTTGGGGCACTCACCTTCTTAAAAGAATGGCCAAATTGTGTAGATAAATTGTGGCATCTGAGACCTATAGATCATGAGATCTCAAGCTTCATCCCATTTAAGTTGGTCGTTATGATGAGTTACCTACCATGTTTTAACAAATTCCTTTAGAGAATAATTTAAAGTGTTAACTCACTGATTGATGGTCAGAACATGGACTTGAAAATATAGAATGAAATCATTGATGTCTTCCATTACATAGTACATAAGCAATTATCACTCATGCATAAAGATCATTTACATTAGCCATATTTTGTGGTTACCTTGAGCCTAATTGAGGAGGTGGGTATCTAAATCACCACTGATAGATGAATTTGTTTCGCATGGTAAAGTACCTTCCTTTTTTATCTCTATGTAGTCCATCATGTGATCATCATCTTGATAGAAGAAATCAACTTCTAGCTGAGTACGTGATTTTGTAGACATAAAGGCACATTCTTCAATGAAAAACTAATCTACCATCGTATGCATATTTATTAGTTTAGATCTCCATTACTCTAATATATTGATGTATTGAGTGAGTAGTGATTATACCTATGGTTTGGTATGCTATTACAAGAAGTTACATTTAGATATGTGTAGAGATTTTATATTCTCTTTAGTATTAACATTCATCCTAGTTTCTTTTAGAACATAGGGGGAGTTTGGTTCAGCTAGAATTATGTACAACTTGTGCACTCTATTAAGAGGAATGACAAAAAATTTATCCCCTTGATGTGCCTCAATTTTGTTGTGCACTATATTAATAGCCATTTGTCCATCATAAACCCATTTTTTCCTATCAGCATAGGGTAGTCCATTATTACAATCTTCATGTCTATAACCTCAAAGTTACCTTATAGAGATAAGTCTATATGACTTTGATTTTGAAATCATATAATTTACCAATAGGATCAAACCTTTTTTAATTAGCTAAGCTTAGAGTTACTAGGATGTAGCTGAGAACTGGTCATCCAATATCTTCCTATGTGGATCTGGGAATCATATTAACTATGCTACCAAAATCAAAGATAGCATTCAGGATCTTGTAACTAGTAACCTCAATATCAATATACACATCAACATCCTATGTTTTCTTTATCTTGACATACCAAACCAATTTTTATATCTTTTTTTGATTATGTTACACACATTTCAGAAGATCATACAGTAGATTTATGATGTTCTATGATATGTCTTCAATATGTAGAGTACTCAAAAGTTTCAAGAGATCCATGAGCATAGTGACAATTCCATATTATCATATAATGCACATAATTTGGCCATAGATTTATGAATTTATTACTACAACATCATCATCATTAGTTTTTTGATGTTGAATTTTCTTCAATAATTATACAACTTTGTTCATGAGACTCTTTTTTGTAGCTAGATTCAGGTATTTATCTTGTCTAAATTTTTTGATGCCCTAATCTTGAGGCATTTCAAGTAGAGGTAGTCATTTTTATGGATAATATTTCCATGTCATATCATTTATAAATGCATTTTATTTAGGATCCACACTTACCATATTTACATTTCAGATAGTTTTGTCCTTTCTCTACTTCTCTAAAAAAAGACAATCTTATGTATCTTATTGATCAGAGAC
This sequence comes from Torreya grandis, assembly GCA_037957365.1. Lineage (NCBI taxonomy): Eukaryota > Viridiplantae > Streptophyta > Pinopsida > Cupressales > Taxaceae > Torreya > Torreya grandis. The sequence continues at coordinate 419,286 of JARHVA010007378.1, forward strand.
TCTATAGTATGCATAATATGACTATCATTGTGAATTCATAGAAAAATTTCATTGGACATGATTATATTCTCCACATGGATAGCATTTAGAGGATGTCATTGATAATAATTACCTATAATGCCTTGATATCCTCTTATATAAGTACCTCAACCTCATCTTATATTAGACTGATATCCCCCTCGATATCTTCCTTGTGGTTGTGTATAGTTCTAATGTTGGTACTATTGATTTTATCTCCCATGTTGAATTGTTGTTTTAAAACTAATTTGATTATTGTGGCTATATTATGGGTGAATTCCAAGGTGTTGTATACTAGTATTGAAGGGATGGGGGTGTCCAACTTGGAAAAGAATGAGTCCATCCAACTAAACCATGAGGATGGTACTATGATGAACTTAGAATCCACTATGGACCCATTTGGGTTGCACAACTCTTATCAACCTTTGGTCCTGGGTTTTCTTGTTTCATCAAGGAGATTTGTTGCACTACAATGGATAATACATTTTTGGAGATGTCGTATTTAAGATCCTATAAAGTTCTATAATAATTCTCATCATGGTTAGTCAATTTACACAAATTACAATATAGATTCTATGGATTCTTGATATATTGATGCAAAATATGACACTATGTTGTAGCATGTCCTATTACCTGATAGAGCTCACAAAATTCTATCTTGACTTTAGGATAATCATTTTGATGGTGTCCTTTTTTACACTCGGTGCACCATAGAATCAATTTTGGTTTATCTACCTCATGTTATTGATCCATTATTTTAATCAAATCTTGTATTGTGTTTTTAATTTTTGAATTAGTAACATGAGATTCTCTATAATCCTCAATCTATTCTACATGTAGTTTAACCACTCTAGCATTTTATTTTGTCTCATATTACATTTATATAGTGGCAAACTGTGTGCTACCTCATATTCATTCAATGAACCATGTTGCTTTTTCTTTATCTATCATAGTGAATTATACTTTATTCATTATATCAAAAAATATATGATCATAGTCATAGACTAACTCTCTAGACTTTTGCCTTATCTCTTTCAAGTCATATATTATCTGGCTAGTACATTTTATGGTCTTAAATCCTATGATAAGATAATATTTCATGTATTTTAGACTTTATTATTTTATATTAACTCTAATTATCTCCCATATAGAGTCCCTACTAATTCACACTTTTGTAAATTTTCATCAGTGACACCTTTAACTTGTCATTTCATTTTATAAGTTAGTAGGTACTATTCAAGGTCCATGGACCCATTATAGATGGCAAAATTTAAGAATACTCTTGACTAATTCATCATATTTATTTGTATGAATTAATTCTTCTACATACTTATTATTTGAGGTAGATGTGTCCTATGTGATCCTATCTATGTACTAGTCTACACACTAGAATAATCAATGTGCACACTCTACTTTTCTACACTTCATTTTGTTTTTATGCTTTATCTAAATATAATAACTATAAAGCCTTCCTAATTATCTTTGTTTTAATTTTGGTACCCAAAAATTTCACATGATCTAGAATTGGTCTTTCCCAACTCTCCTCCTCCTACTCTCCTAGCTAAAAAGTTATACTAGAATATAAAATATTGGGCTATGGGGATGCATGCTCTTTTGTTGAAACATTATTTTTTGTAACTTCATATATTACACTTGAAGATACAATTAACATGTGACTAATTTATATTTATCTACATAATTTTTCTTCTTCTATCAATACCCTTACATGTAGCTATGCACTACTTCTATTATCTATTGATTCTACTTCTAAGTTATTCTCACCTTCCTCTTGGTACAACTCATCTTCATCTCATTCTTCATCCTCTCATTCCATCTGCTAGCATCCCATATCATTCTCTTTCTTCACTCTTCACTCATCATCTTGATAATCATCTCACTCATTACATATATTCACTCGATCAACATCTACTCTACTATTACTTTTAATCCTACTCGTAGCTACTTGGTTATTCATCTATTTGTTTCATTTATTCTATTACCACAGTTCTTATTTTAAATCTATATTTTTGCTATAACTCTAATTTCCTCATATATCCATTATATATTTAATTTCAATCTCTACTTATTTATCCATCATTCACCTTTATGCACACACATCCCCATATGCCCAAAGTGACTACTCTATATTGGCTAGAATAGGCACCATGGTCTTGTCGATAGCCAACATATTTAACAAGAAAGGTAGTCACTATAAAAAAAAATCATCTAATTATTCAAAAAATAAGTCCTACATAGCTTTAAATATTATATATCCCTATAAATTAAACTAAATAATGTATCCATCAATGGTGGTGGCAACCCAGGAGTCTTTCACTCTCATCTAATATGTTTCTAGTTTCCCTAACTAGTCTATATTCTCCTCATTCTAGGTAATGGTTTTTTATACTCTAGGATTGAAGCAATAGTATTATAGTCTTATCATCTAATTATTTAGCAATTTGGGTAGTTCACACAAAAAAAATTCATATATTTCACCTAAAATGTGCTCCTAAATAATTTCACTTTTGGTGAGATCATTCCTTTTAGATTCTTCTTCTATGAAGTGTCATACTTTTTGGTCTAACCAAGTTTCAATGTGTCATTATCCTGGTAACCATTTTAGAATACTTTCCTCTAGAAAGAGTGTTTCCACACTCACCATACCATTGCTAATAGAAGTTCTTGATTAAACATAACACTCTAAGGATTAGGATAGCTAATTTTTATTAGTCTACAAAGGATAGTATAGAGAATTCATATTCTAACAAAATCATGATGAAAGTGAGTTATCATGTGATAGATAAGAAATAGATTAATCCATATCTTTCTTAAGGGTTGTAGAGGAATTAGATAAATTTAGATAAGATTGAACCAAAAAATAAACATGATAATGTAGATAATAAATAACCTAATAAATATGACAGGTAACCATAACCAAAAGTTTATATTTATCTCAACAAAATTTCATCATCTTCTTCATTAAATCATACATATTTATAATCACTATAGATCCTGACTATTCATATTCTATCCTTTCACAAGCTGAAGAGGATAGGGTATATATATATATATAGATGATAATGTCATATATAACACATGAATATTAAAATAATATCATATTCAACTTTACTTATCTAGTTTTCTTTTCCCAATGGTACCATTCCCATTAGTCACTCCTCCATTTGATACTTCATTTTGAGTCATAGTTGGCACCATTCCCAAGTTTTCTATGAAGGATTAGTTGAAAGATTTATTAAATTATGGATATGGATCATAAGTTTTATCTAATAAAGGTTGACTATTGTGCTCTTGAACAAGATTATTTTGAGTATGCACTAGTGTCCTTATGGTAGAAGGAGTACTAGGATTGTAACAACCATATAAGTTGGATTGGACCAGTTATCCTTAACCTTGAGTATGAACTTGGAAAGGAGGTATATTACCTTGGTAATTAGGGTAGGACTGATTTGGTTGATAGTGACCTTGAAATGGCTTGATTTTATGTTGTTGGATAAACCTCTTTAGATTTATGTTCTCTTGTTCCAAAACTCTCATCATTTATACCTCATTAGGTTTTCTTAGTTGTCAAGGAGTATCAAATTTGATTTTATGTGAAGGGATGGGAGAAATAGTAGGTGTAGGATTTTTTAAGTCAATAAAAATAATCATGGGGGGTCATGGGGAAATTTTCATAGCTTGAATTAAATGATTATCTTCCCTAAAGGACACCTCATAGGCATTGGCCAAAGTGTCAACTCCCATGGATTACTTCATCATTGGCATGTCACTATCAAAAGCTTTAAATAAATAAAGGAAGGCATGGTGAGTTATTGACCTGACCAAGATTGGGATTATATCCCATGTCTTTTAAAATATTGTGTTGAATTCTTGAATGACTTTTTGAGGTACCCTTTTAATGGTGGTCAATTTTTCTATTAGTGACAAGTTATCACTCTTGTATTTAAACCTTCTTCTCAATACATCTCCTATCTCATCACAAGATATGATTGATTTAGGTGCCAATATTCTATACCATTCAATAACTTTAACCTTAAAATAAATAACTAATATCCTAATTACAATGTTCTCCTCTATGATGTGGTGGATGTTGTAAAAGTTAACAATATTCCTTATATGATCAATGGGTATGATGGAAGATTAACCAGTGTATGATGGAATAATTTTGAGGGAAGATATGGGTATATCATCATAGTGAGGAAGATTTAGGTGGATATGGACATTTAATGCAATAAAAGGATGGTTCTTTGCCATGGTGGCCTTAGAAATTTACAAGAATAGATAAAACAAGAACTTTCTTATGGGCTTGTGAGAAAGATAAGACCTCTTTGGATAGGGATTCATATGAAAAAATCTACTTACCTTGTAGGAATAAGGAGGAAGCTCTTGAAACTCAAAAGGTATGACTTTGGTAAGATACCTTATGTTTATATTATCCATGAAAAGGGTAAACTATTCGGCAACCAATATTGAAACTTTGGAATCACCAAATCCTACAAGAAGTGGACTATTACATCTCCTTATTTTCAAAGCTAATATTCACTTTTAACAACCTTCACAAAACTCATGTCCCATCAGGCATGCAAAAAATATTATCACATAAAATTACACCCTAGATAATTCAAGTATACCTTATCAATTTTAGGATAGCATGGAACTATTTCCCTTCATAGAAAAGCCACTATAAGAGATATATCTCTAGTATTGAAAGGGTTGAATCCATTGTTTTATCCCTTATGATCACATGAAATAAAGATAGTCACTATTTAGGGTGAAAAGGTAAGAAATATACACAAAATAACCTATGATATTGAGGTGATACACCAAGAAAAATCCACACAACACACTTGCATCTACACAAAGAAAGAAGAAAACTCAAACTAAATCAAACCTATATCCTTCTAGAATAAGTATTTTATCATAGAGGCAGATTGTTATGCCTATATTTATGTGGTTTAATAGAAGGTTTGATATAATAAACTAATAATCCATTTCACACTTTAGGAAAAAATTAAAAAATAATACACTTTATGAATCTTTTTGGAAGATATCTCATTCACATAAACATGCAAGAGTAGACATGGAAAATAAGAGGAGAATTTTCATCACTTGTTAACACACAAACCACTTAACAAATTTAAGTAAGATATTTTAAATAATTGAATAAAATTATAAACTTTATTCAAAATAAAATGAGTTTTTAAAACTAGTATGGCTTCACCATTCCAATTTTGGATACAATACAAATCCAAAAAAGACTTAAATTTATAGAACTTGGAAGAAGAGAGAGAGTAAGTAAAGATCCAAGGTCACAAAACTAGGTGTCAACATATAATAAATATTTACAAGGCCATGGAATGAAATGGAAAATAAGTTAGGAAACTGATATGAACATGTGTCAATCTCAAATAAATCATCTTCCTCAACTTGCCACGGACCCTTCATTATCTTGCTTAAAACTACATTCATGATGGTGAGGAGTGCAATTGAGTGTATGAAACTAAAATAAGGATCCTTAACACATATTTTATAAGGTTAAAAGGTATATAATAGGTCATTCCATGTCATAAAATCATCCCTAACTAATGGATTCATCTTTTTTACTTGTCACTCACTATCAATAGTCACTTGTCACTAGTCTTCTAGAAAATCCTCACACATGTCATATAAATGTCTTGTAGTTTCTCAAGTAACTAAATTAAAGATATGTTAGAAAACTCAAATAAGTATCATATATCCTCTTGTCTATCAAATTTACCTTCATTAAACTCCTATAACACTTCTCATCTTCATCACTTGATAGTCATCTTGCTTTCTCATTATCTATTTAGATTGTCTACCATGAATGGACTCACAAAGATGTTTTCATGCTTGATTATGGAAGGAGATGATTTTGAGAAGATTAAAAAATTTCCTAAAGACCTCATTCAATTGTTATTACTAGAAGATACTCCTCTATATCTATGAAACATCCTAATTCCTCTCAAATATATAGTATTATTTTATTCCATACATATGATAGTATGGCAAAGGTAGATGTAAAAAATCTTGAGGAAGTTATAGACATGTTCCAATCACTTTCATGGTTGTTTCATCCTTCTTAAATGCATATTCAATCATATTTTCATCATCAAGTCTAAATAAGGGTTTTGGGAGGATTTCAAAAAAGCCTGGAATGTTAAGGATTATTCTTAAAATCTTGACATCCAACCCTTGAACAAATTCCATAAAGTTGAGGTATAATATCCCCTTCAACCCTCCCCAAGTAATTGAGACCTCATACTTGGTGCTTGTATAGTTTTGAGTGTTTGAACTTAGCCTATCAAGCTCTTTCATACTTCTTGAATAGGTTTGAGGTAAAATAGGCCAAATTGAAAAATATTGGTTATGTTAGATGTATAAAAATGGATCCCACTAGTCTTCCACTTTACCCTAAAATAACTCAAGTTTTTTTTAAAACTCTCATGGTCATATAGATCAAGTTAGGTGATTGTAGACTGTGTTAGTTGTTTGTTTTACCCCTTTGAGGTTTTCTTATAAATTTGGATACTTATCCATGTTTTTTGACCTTATAACCGACCCCAAAAATATTATTTCAATTCAATATTGGCTCCCACTTAATCCTTTTACATTTAATGTGTTAGGTTTGTAGGCTTTGCAGTCTATAGACTGCCTTCTATCTGAGATAAAATAGAGGGCATCTCCTTGTTCCTCATAATAAAGTAATACTTCATAGATATTTTTTAATCCATGATGGTTATCTTTACATAAACTCATAGAATTATCATGCTCTAAAACCTTCAAACCTTCAGGCTTTCCAAAACTAGCTCACTAGGTCTGCAAGTTATGTACAGTGTTCTTGGACGACTGTAGATTGAGTTTCAATCCCTTCCTTGATCTATTAATATATGTTTTAGGATCATAAGGAATGTTATATTATATTTTTGAGTTTTTTTCATGCATTTTCATCTAATTCATACCCTTTTTCTCATCTTCACTTAACACGTTTCATTGCATAAACTACTTTGCAGGTATAGTTGATTGTCTCACCTATAGGTGAACTTCAAGTGGATCCTATATATGTTGATGTGTTTGATAGACACATAGAGAACTAAATCATCATTTTATTATTTATTTATACATTTTAATTTATTTCATGTCTCTGACCATTAGCCAAGTATACATTCTCCTATGGATATAGGTCGATCTATGTATGAACTAACTATAGGTGTTGTCAAAGGTATCTAAAGGTAATAATCTAGGCATGAGATTTGTATTTAACACCCTTGGATCATTTTAATCCATTATATATATCCCAAAACTTAATGAACTTCACTCTATACCTTGGAATCATGCATCGTTCTCTCTTCTTCATTATCATTGTGCTACAGACTTACAATCAAAATGTGTATGCTACCTAAATTATCAGACCCTCCTATAGGTGTTAACAAGTGCTTTAGTATTATTCCTAAATATTATTATCCTTACTAAGGTAAATAATATTATCTCTCACCTAGATGAGCTCTTCTCATACCCCAAACCTATGTACCATTCAGTGTACTATAATGAACTAGCTACATTTCAAACTCTTAGACTCAAAGCACTATTGTTTTAATTGTGTGTTTTCAATGAAAAATTGATATAATAGGATCCTCCTTTACATTTATTCTTATTGAAAAAACCACCTCATTTCATGTTCAAATGTTACTACCATGTTTAGGTTGCAAGGGTGGAGAAAAAAAACTCACTCATACCTCATATCTTCTCATTACAAGATGGCAATATATAGGGAAAAATCCCTTTTTAGAGATATTAAGCTAATGAATATCATTTCAATCCTATTATCATGGATTTTTATCTAATTATGTGCATTAGCCTCATCATTCATATAATGACTTCACTTATGTCTTCAAACCTATTTTAAGGTTTCAATTGGACTTACACACCTCTAAATCATTTTCAATGCTTCGCTTCAAACCTCCTACATAATCTTGTATGTTTACATTATATTGAAACAAGACTATTTATATGGAACCATCTTCAAATTCACATTTTTCCAAGGCTTAATACCTATATAGGTATGTTGAACCCATTTAGACCATCATCATGCTCAAAGAGGATGTCATACAAGTATATTATCTTTAACCTAAAACCATTATTGGAAGACAAAGTGCTACACCTGGAGATAAAACCTACAAATCATTAATACTTTTTAATTTATACTAAAATGAAGTGATATTACATATATATTCACATTCACATGTTCTAACATAGATGAGAAAAACATGGAAGTGAGGATAAAACTCTTAAAATACACCTTTAATGCTTGAAATCATAAGATAATTACAAACAGATAAGAAAAATGGAAGTCATGGGGATGAGCAAGCAATTTTGGGTCATCAACCTTATTAGTGATGATTCATGGAGTTTATTAGATCAAACTAGGAACTATCAATATGGAAATGAAGTTGATGAAGTATAGTATCACTTGGAAAATGCATTATACTAAACTCCTCATGTACTTTTTGTATAAAAGGAAGATCAATAGACTTATTTTGACTTTTCTAAGAGAGTGATGGAGAATATGAACTATTTTATACCATATTTGACCCTATTTTCACCTCTTGAGTGTGGAAATGGAATTTTATATCCTATAGATATCCTCCTGAATCACCCATGTGTCAAATAAACCATACTTGACCATACAACTACCTTTAAACTATCTTAAACTATTGTTATCTCCCCCTTTGGATGTTAAACCTACATTTTCTAGTTACCAAAATAACTCCTAACACATAAATTGACATATTTGATGTTTTAAGAAATTTTTACACACTTGGATTAATGTGAAAAATATACAAGTCATTATAAACGCCAAAAAGGTGGCATAAGGAAATATTAAGATAAAATACCAAAATGACTAAGGTGTAAAACATGTTAAGTGACCTTAGACATGACCATATGACTATTTATGACCTATAAAGACCCTATAAGAAGTTTTAATATAGATGTTTTGAAATATTTTCACCTAGGGTCAAAATTGGTCAACAATACTATTTGGGTGGAAGATAATAGTAATGTTAGACTCCTTGAAGTAAGGATTTGGTCCCTAATTTCTCCATGGGCCTGATGATAACTTGGATGCTATTTATAAAATATTCCAATGTCATATCCATGCTCTTTAAAAGCATCTGGCATAAATTGAGGTCCATGAAAGGCATGATTTTTAGTTTGGTAAAGATCTTTTATTGATGATCATGACCATCTTCTTGCATTTATTGTCAATTTTGATTATCCCATATATGCAATATTATGCTCTTTATAAGAGCACAATTCCCTTTGAAGGAGCCCTGATCACCTCTCATAAGGCTACTAATAATTCCATAAGTGTTTTTCCTACCTTGTCAATGAAGAAAACTAGGGATGAGCTCTTAAATTTGGACTCCAATGTCTTAACTTATTCTTTGAGATATCCACAAGCTTCTCTATCAAATCATTTTTATCATGCAATATAGAGATCAAATCATATACAATTTTTTATTTTCTCAAATGAGTCTTCTTATTGTTGAGGGAGATGTCCTAATTTTTTCTTTATACAATAGGACACCCATCCTCAATAAAGGTGTGGGTCATTAACCTCTTCATCCTTCTAGAAATTTTTTCAAATTAAAATTATATGTATAGGTCCCCATTATAGACCATATCTAGTCTTTATGATCCTGAAGATTCTAGAGAACCAATCTATTCTTGTCTTCACATAGTTCCCAGGGTTATTGAAGATGAAGTGGAAACTCAAGTGGATGGTGGATGCATAGGTAGAGGTACCAAGGATGAAGGAGGAATATGAAATGGGATGGAATATGGACGGGGAATCATGGTTTAAAATATAGGAGTGGTAATATAAGTTACACATGGGAATACATGTTATCTCATTTGGTCCTAATTTATATACACTTGGGGACTAATTTTGCCTAGAAGTTGGGTGCTCATCCTAAAAGAGGAGATGGGATAATAGAGACCAATTCCTAAGGAACTAGGTGTAAGAGAGAATCCCAATATGGTGTTTTAGGTACAATAGGAATCAATATTGATGGCCTATAAGTAATTAACTTTAGATGCTTAATAATATTATATTAAAGGCTCATTTGTGATGTTATTGCATTCAGGGGAGTGGAACTAAAATGGGCCTAAAGTTAGAATGGTATTTGGTGTATAACTTGTTGATGTTCAAAGTTGGATTATTTCCTATGATCACTTCACTTGGAATTTTTGGGGCACTATAGGTTAAAATAGTAGGGTAGACTTGCATACCTAAGATCAGAGGAGCTACATGAGAAATTGGAGAAATTAGAAGTACCATGGATGTAGGGGAGTCATTGTTATTGTAGGAGAAAGAGTTTAATCACTAACATGAATTATTATAATCACTTTAGCTAACTTGGGGAAATTTTAGAAGTGGTCCAAGCTAGTGGAGTGTAAATTAGAGGGGCATGAAATCTTGGATCACCTAGGGATTTAGAGATAAATGGAGTGGGTGACCCTTGGGGATCACTTACAGGTGTAAAATATAGGATAAATTACCATAAGGGAAGGTTTTTTATAGGTTGGGAAACTAAGAGGTGTATCAATTTATTGCCTAGTCATGTTAGATGTGGCATTCCCAAACTCTAGGGATGTCTAAGGTTGGGGTTGAATGGAATTGACTTGATATTCAAAGTTGGTAAAAGATGAAGAGAAAGAACAACATGATATTGTCCTACATGGTAAGTCTTTTTAGGTGATGTGGAAGATGAAGTCATTATATTTTATGTTGGGATCCCTTGTAGGATTAATTCAAATAGACTTATTACAGTGGCTAGTACCTCCACATTAGACTATTGGGAAACAAGCCTCTCCTCTATTATAGACCCAAGTTATGTTTGTTGTTCTCTACACTAACATGATCCTGTATTAATAATAACCTTAGCATCATTGATAGGGTTTAGGTGGATAGTGTATACACATAATATTTTCAAACTTTATCAATTAATGTTGCTTTTTGTCTTGCAAGAACTTTTCAAGTCTCAATATCTATGAGTGCATGGCTTAATGGGTACACCAAAAAAAGGGTAGGTATACAATTGGTGCTTCATAAGATTTTTGTCCCTATACTACCACTTTTTATCTACACAACCATCTTCTTAAAATTCTTCCCTAAGATTTGCCTCCTCCTTTGCATCCTCCTCTAGTCATTTTTTGCCTTTATTAGCCATTGCCTAGCCTAAAACCCTTTTTGATGGTTTACATTACACTATTGGCCCCATCAACCCTTTTCTCTAATTTATAAAACTTATTTAGTGTCTAGGTCATCCCCCAGCCAACCTAACCCAAGACCTAATTTGATTTTGTCAATAATGATATAGAGTCAATTGGGCCATCCCTGTAAGCTAATTTTTTTTAAAGGTCTAAGGTTAGATTCAACTATATATACACACTCATTTCATTAATTATTAGAGAAGAGAATAATAATAATATTATATTATGCATCTACTTATCGAGAATTATACTTGTAGAGCATATCTTAGGTTTTCAATACTTTCTTTGGAGATATGGATCTTATCTTGTGAAGAAGTCTTTTGGATGCGTAGAGAAGTTGTGTATCCTAGAGATGATTTACCATTGTTATCCTTATATACCAAAAAAACCTCTTGTTAATAATCTTATCCAAGGGAGATATTGAGGCTCAGTGGGTTCATCTTCAAAGTTAAGTATTCCTAACTTTTTTCTTCCTTTGTAATAATAGATAGATTTTCATTTGTACTTCTCTCTCATGAATTAGGATTTCATATACATTAACATCAGTATATATATTCTATGCTTATTTACTTTTTATTTTTATTACCCCGACTCTATGTCATAATATTTTCTGAGAACTAAATTAGACTTTAATTTCCTTTTTGCATATACTTTGTGAATATGAAAACATAAGATTTAGTTAGGGTTATTGCATAGTTTTGCTTGACTCAAGGCTTTGGAACCCTCCCTAGTGATTTTATTATGGTAAGAGATCCCTTGTTGAGGTATAGTACATCCATCTTGGTCATGACCCAGAATATATATAATGTATCAAAAATTAGAAGTGTAATTAGGATTTATATTCTTTGAGCTAGGATTTATTTATAGCTCAGTTGCTTTTCCCTTTGCATACATTCTAGTGAACCCAACATGAATCTATCTCTATTAAAATTTATTTCATGCCATCATTTTTATCATCATATTATATTTTTTGATATTTTTTAGTACTATATCAAACCATTAGTATAGTTATAACTTTTTTTTCATAGGTTTAACACATAGTCACTTCAAAATGACTTTGTTTTGTCTATGTAGGTCTTCACCAAATATAGGTTAGTAGATCAACCAGTTTAACACAATGTTATTATTTAGATCCATATTCACGTACATATTCGAACTAGTTGACTCTATATGTAATTTCTCTTCTATCAACATACAAGTTTAAAAACATAGTCGAATAGGTTGACTCTATTTGCTATTTCTTCTTCAACATATAGGGTTTTTCAAACTTAGTCAAACTAGTTAACCCAGTTAGCATAATTTTGAAGCAACATTCAAACATCATAACATACAAATTTAAAACATAAAACATATTCAAGCCCACCAAGGTTTCTTCCTTTCTCTCTTTATCATTTCAATTCTTCTTTTAGTACTATTTTTCATAAGTTGGTAGTATGTAAAACTATAGCCCTACAACCTATTGGGTGAACCCATTTGACATAGTTCTATACTCTATCTTATGTCTAGAAGACATAGTTAAATTTTTCAACTATGTTCTTATAGGCCTTGATTCTATAGAATAGTAGAGACCCAATCAACTCTATAATTTACTATTTGCATATAGTGTCACTTGAACATACTCTATACTATTCTCAATCAAGAAATTACTATCTATTTGCTAGTAATTAATTCACCTTTCTTTTTTTGTTGTTTGGATGCTTAGAATAACTCACATAACTTAAATAGTTGGTTTTTCAAATTACCATTTTAGTTTCACTATTTTCATCTTTTGTACACACTACCAAATCACTTTACATTCAAAAATCATTAAACATTTGTCTTCCCAAGGTCTACCTACTTAGATTTCATCACTAAAGAGGAATCCAACTTCGTTTTCTAGCTAAGTATAAATGCATTCTCGATGGTATATAATGGAATAGCACCCAACACCTTTATCTATATAGGGTTGTGAAGTGAGGGGGTAGGCCCTGATAATAAGCCAATACCATCACATATATAGATCTCTTTCATCCTAAACATCTTGAAACCAACCTTATATTTATTTCTAGTTCCCTATTTTAGCCAAATTTCTTATCACATTAAAATCAAACTTTATTATAATTTAATAAAACTTAGGATGACCAACTAGTTAGCATTTAATTTTCATTTTTTATTTGTTCTTTGATCATTGTTTATTTGTTCTCTCTTATACTAACATGGTAGTTTAAACATATAGTGGGATTTTTCTAAGACCCATCCTCCTCAATCATTCCACTATTACATCATTTTATACCAATGGTAATCATGCCACTAATGCCTCTTTTTTATTCTAATACCAATCTTTCTACTAGTGCATCTTTCACTACACATGATAATCATGCTAATAGTTCCTCCTTTTCTATCAATGCTTATCAAGCCACTAGTGTAATGCATACCACTACTCATAGTGCAACCCAAGCCACTAACACCAATGCTAATTCTTTACACGCTAAAAAAACTAGTCAAAATATCGCTCAAACCCATCAACTTTTATTAGAAACTCTTAATCAAATGAATGATTTTCAAACTAATATTACTAATCAAATGCTGCAAATGTAGAATCATCTTATTCACATTAAAAATCAACCTTAATAGGTTCTATGGGTAGTGAAAAATCAAAATACCCCCTTAGGGATTCCCATGGTAACCTCATTCTTCAACCACCCCTTATTAACAAAATAATCAAACATCTTCAAAATGAACCTTTTACACCTCAAATTACAAACATAGACATAGGAGGTATCACATCTACCATTATTTACATTAGGTCAATTGATCTTACCTTATATTAAAAAAATTTGGGTAATATCTATAATGATTAGGTCAAATTAAACACTTTTGTTGCTACTAAGCTATTAGTGAAAACACTCTCTAGAGATGCTTTATATTGCTAAAATCAACTCAAATACCATTCTATCACTAGATTGGAAGATATATTTAATTCCCTAGTATAATATTTTTAAACTAGTGACCTCTTCAGGAATACATTGGCTTTATCAATTGTAATAAAATTGAAATTGAAACATCCCATGCTTTCATCAAATGGTGAAAGACTTTATCTAATAAGTGGGAGTATAACATGGCAAATGATAATATATTCATCTATTCACTAATGCTCTTTATCCCAAGTTTCAATATCAAGTTCGAACCCTCTCCAAGAACTTTGGAAGAAGCTCTCAACCAAGATAAGTGCTGATATTTTCTCATGCACTATTTTAAACCATTCCAACCTCCTGTGGGCACTCGCATGATATTTAAAAATAAAAAATCATCATGCTACCAATGATGGTGTCACCAGTTCCTATGATACCATTCATAATATTCAATCCATTACTCCCAAAAAAAATTTGGAGTAATTTACCCCTCTAAATAACACCCCTAATCCTAAATTTTCTCCAAAAAAAAAATTAATGTTCATAATCCATTATCCTTAGCCAAGATCCAAAAACATCTACCAAGGCCTCTACCAGTAGAACTTGACCCCACTCATCCTATGAAATTATGGTATGATATGGTGTATCATCAATTTTCACCCTTTGGGGAGTTATTTAGGATTCCTCCAATTAAGTTATACTATTGGGACAACCCCAAGTTGTGGGTCACCTATGATGGAGTTAAACCTCTGAAGGAGGTTAGCTTCTTCTTGATGGATCTCCTATACTAATGTTTACACTAAAAAAAGGGGTAGAAAGGAGGTAAATATATCCTAATATGGATAAAATGGTGATGCACCAAATTAAAATATAACTCACAAAATCATGAAGTATACACTGAAGAAGCATAAGATAACACTACCTCACAAAATCTCAAAATCTAGCTAATTGCATAAGTATTTCATACACTCGGTTCAGGAAGCAATGAATGAAGCTAAGAGGAATTATAATACTCACACCAAGATTACATTAATGCCAAAAATAAAACAAATTAAGACCTAAAATCAACTAGAAAACACCCTAAAATAATCAAGAAATAAGGATAATGGGTATGGAAGATTCTCCTTCACAATGCTATCATGCACAAGCTTATTAAACATAGATCAAAAGCAAGATATAGTTAAACAAAACCTTTATTAAATTCAAGATGTGTTTCATACAAGTTTTGATAGGGTATATCCTTCTCAAATGATATTCTATGCTCTTATACAATTGAGAGATAGTTCCTATCAAAAGTGAGAATTTTTTCTTATAAAAACCAAGAGAGAGATTAAAAATGTGAAAGAATGGGAGATATAGGAGAAAGGGAAGGGAGAGAGTGAGCATGCCATCCCATATTATTAAATGAGCTTCCACCTTTAGTGAATTCTCCACCATATTTTTGGTCTAAATAAGACTAATACATCATAAGAAAGATAGTCTTCATTTATCCCACTAGCCTAAGAATCATCTCATTGCTTGAGAAATACACTAGAGGACAAGAGTTTGCCAAATATGGTGAGTCATAACTAAGTATGTTGGGAGAATATCTTTATGTTTTTGTATAACATTTAATGGTTCAACTACTTATCAAATCCCCCAATCTACTCTATGAATTCATATGTTATCTCTACTTACTTCATCATGAGGGAAAGGTCTTTATATCCATGTATTTGATAAAGCCATGCCAAAGTCTAATCTTAGCAGTTGTCTGTTAGATCTAGGACCATATTGAAATATGAGACACTTCTTCATGATCATTCATACCTACCCCAACTACAAAATCTAAGTGTAGGTCTATATTACAGATTAAAAACCAATCAAATTCATTAGTTTTCACATAGTTATATATTGATAAAGAGCTTATAAGTTTCATAGCCATGTTTTTAGCTCCATTAGGTATAAATAAACCTAACTTATCCTTGGGAACTTATGGAAATCAATAAATCACCATATGCATAGGTCTTATTTAAATAACAAAAATCATAGTCATGAAACCATATAGTAAACCAAAAGGATAGACCTTATGTGTTCTAAATAATTGAACTAGAGGTTCATGGCATCAAAAACTTATATTGATAACCCCTGATTATATAATTATGTTTGATTGTGACATTTTATTGATATCTAATGGTGATAGGATTATCTTTGTAATATTTTCTTCTATTTTGATGTAGGTCATAATTATTCTCCACTTAAAATCTCTTGTCTTTCAATATTTAATATTGACCATCGATCTACTTCATAGAATTTGAATAAGCATCATAGATCTACTTTGACCCAATATCTCTTACCTTTAATATTGATCATCAATATTAATATGGACCTTTCATATTGTGCCAATTGTTAGCTCTTTATTTGTTCTGCAAGATCTTGTTGACTTTTTGACCTCTCACACACTATAGATCTAGTTTTTAATGATTAAACATGAGCCCTAGATTTTTTGATAGTATAACACACTTGTGACACTTGGAATATATTTATTATCCTTTAAGATCCATTGACTTTTTGACTCTTTGATCACTATCAATCTGATATATATGAGTGAATACACATCATTAGATCTTTAGACCCACTGACATCTATCAGATTGATGCATACTATTAGATATCTACAAAGACACCTGAGATATTTTCACTTGTTAGCTTCTCACTTACACTGAATCTTTGACTTGATGGTCACCATTTATCTCAATTACATGATCAAATACTCACTATTATATCTTTGGGACCCACTGACACTATCCTTGCCCACTTATCATTAGATCTTTGGTAAGATTGAATACCAACTATTGATCTTTCTCATTTGAAATAAAATGGCTATTTTATGAGGCCTAAATTTGATGTTTTCATGAACATTATAGGATTTTTAAATCCAAATGGTTAATTGATGTAGCTTCAACTTGATGTCCCCATGAATGTCTCATTTTGCAAGTCTAACTTTGAAGCTTTATATCTTGAGATAACAAGCTCATCAAGACATGAAATTTTCATTTAATATTCAAGTCATAAATAAATTCATGTCCATGTGGTATTTTATCCAAATATTCTTTCCCAAGTGCATTTATTAAATTCATAATCAAGATGATTTATCCATTTCTACATGATGTGCTTGTGATGGTATGGTTCTTTTAGACTTGTGTAAGAATATATTGTCCCTTTAGAAGGCTCCAATGAATTTATAAGACTTTTTACAACCCGACCCATGCTATTGAATGCTTGAAACACTAAGAAAAACATGTTGGTCTTCTTCATTTTGCAATTCTAGACTTGATTCAAGACTTGCTTCATAAATATAAAAAAAACTTTAAGCTTACTTAAAGTGTTGCAAAATATTTATGAGTGACTTTTAATCTCTGGACCACTCATTCCATCTAGAACTCTATTCAGTTGATCACTCCATACCAAGACCTTTAGAAACTACTCTATTTAGGAAAATTTATGTATGTCAATTCTATTGTTTCATGGCTTCTTTCAAGGAAATTTCTTCCACCCAACTGGTGAATTAATCAATTATAGTGAGCACCCATTTACAACCTGCAATTGAAGGTGTATTTATCATCTCTATGAAATCCAACCCCCATTTCATGAAGGGTTACTCTACCTAGATTGGGTTGAGTGTAAGAGCTGCTAATATCTACTTTTTCACAAATAAAGAACACTTCTACCATTTTATGACCCATACGTAGGCATATTTAAAAAGTATGGGACAATAATATCCATATCTCATTACCTTTGTTATTTTTGTTCTTGATGTAAAATGGCCTCCTGTAGGTCCATCATGAAACTACTTCAAGAGTTTTATCACTTGATTATAATCTATGTACATAAGTAATACTCCATTGAGGTCTTTTATAAAAAAACACTATCAATTAATTTAGAAGGTATGGATTGAAGCCTAAAATATCTTATATTTTATTTCTCCAAACCTTGTGGGCATTCTCTAATCATTAATAATTGTGCCATCTCTTAGAACCAGCTTTTATGAAGTAGAGGTGCATATATTTGTGAATTGTCTTGTGTTACCAAAATAACCTATTTATCTTCTTTAATATCATTCACCATTTTCTCACAAAATCCTTTGAATCTTACCATCTTGGTGACTTTTATCTCCACATCATACTCCATGACCTTGGTAATCCAACCTACTCTTTTCTCATTTAAATCCTTGTTAATGAGGAAGTCCCTAACTCCAAGATGAGACACCGTAAGGTAAAAATTAATATTGGAGAGTATTGGTATGAAATTTTTGAGGATCCTTCAATCTATAAGAACTTAATTTTCTATGAAAGTGTACCTCACTCATATCCTTCCAAACCTTGAATAAAAGAGGTAATTGGTTATTCAATTCCTTCACCATTATTATACATAAACATAGTTGATATGTTGTCAACATTGCCAAAGGTGTAAAATATGAAATCCTTTGAGAAATTAGTATTCATAAGTAATTGTTCTTGGGAAATAACCTACTTTATGGCCTCAAATGTTGCCTTAATTCATTTAACCAAGTAGATACTTGGCTCTTCTTCAACATGGTGGTGATGGGTTTGACCAAGTTTTCAAAACTAGGTATAAACCTTAATATCAAGTTTATTTTTCCATGGAAGCTCTGGATTCCTTTTTTATGATTGGGTATAAATAGTTATAAGATAACACTTATTCTATTAGGGTTAATGGATAACCCCTCATTTGAGATAATGTGACCCAAAAATTTTCCTTCATAAAAAATCAACACATATTTTTGGGATTTAAATAAATCCCATACTCTCTACATTTTTCAAAGATCAACCTTAGGTAATCTAATTGTTCACTAGCTTTCTTGGAGAAAACTATGATATCAACAAAGTATATTATCACCATCTGATTTAGTAACCCTTAGAAAGCCATATCTTTGGCTCTTTAGAAAGTGTCCCCAACATTTGACAATCTAAAAGGTAGTTTTTGGTAAGCACATGTGCCCCACTTTTTGTGAAATTATTCTTATACTGATCTTCTTCTCTTACTAGTACTTAGTTGTAACCTAAATACCCATCCAAGAGGGAGAAGCATTCTAAACTAGCAACTATTGATGTAGTTTATCCATGGATGGAAAAAGATAGTGATCCTTCAAGGAGACCCTATTCAACCCTAAATTCAACACACAATCTGATCTCCCCACTCTTCTTCCTCATAGGTACTAAATTGGCTACCTATGAGGAGTATTTGACGGTAAACATGATCTTAGATTCAATCAACTTGATCAATTTTTTCCTCATAATCTCTTCAATTTTGGGGTTTATAGGCCTCAAATTCTACCTGACACACTTGGCATAATCCTCGAGCTCTATAATGTGTTGGGCCATCTTGGGATTAAAACCTCTTAGGTCACTATATTCCCAAGTAAAGATATCCGCATATTCTTTACAAAGTCCTATGAAAGCATGCCTTTTAGTTTTAGTGATTACTTTCCCAATATTAAAGAGCTTGTCCTTGAAGATAAATAATATTTCATAATTCTCTTCATTGGTTAACATAACTACCTTGTCTTTTCTCATATGATCTCCCTCATGGAAAATACCTTTAAGGGTGATAATCCCTTTAGGAAGCTTATTGGATCTTAATTGAACAATTTGTTCCTCATACTGATGTTGAAACTTTTCCTAGTTTATGGAGGAGAATTTTTTTCCTATTGCAAGAAACAAGTGATTTTTTTGTCATTTTGAAATGCATACCAATGAGCTTCATTTTCTATAATTGATGGTCTTACTACCACTTTGACATGTGGTTGCACCTTGGTCCTTTTTAATTCATTAGGGATATCAAATTGAGTTCCCACAACTACCAACCTATCAACATGTCCATTCTAGCTCTTTGGTATGGCTTGGATGTTAAAGGATTAAAAATACTCAATTAGGTCCCACACTATATGTTTTTAATACTTCATTAAGGTATTTTTGGTGATGTTATATCCTCTAACCTAGTGCACTATTAGTTCACTATCCCCATAAACTTTCAACTACTTGATCCCTATCTTACTATCCCATTAAAGGCCATGGATAAGACCCTCATATTCTAATAAATTGTAGGATAGACTAAATTAGAACCTATAAGAAGATAAATACTTTTTATTTGAGGAGAATACCATCATTATCCCTACACCCACTCTATGTTTGCTCCTTGAACCATCAAAGAAAAATTTCCATAAGCTACTAGGATCTTATTGAGTTCCAATGAGGGATGACATGGATTTATTTTCTTCACAAAAATATTAAACACCCATGTCTCTTTCTTAAAATCCTTCCAAGGGATCAATTTACTGATGTTCATTTCATATCTCATCCAAGAACATATCTAGTATCTCCTTAGGGTGAGTGTTTAATTATTGACCAACTAGATGTTCATCCTCATTAAGGATGGTACAATTAAGTTTCATGTTGTTTAGACCATAAGGATTTATGTGGAATTATGAAATGGGTTTAACTTTGATAGACACTTTGGTTTTTTATCTTGTTTTGAATTCTATGTATGACTAGTCTCCTACTAGATAACCTCCAATATTTGTAGTGAATTCCCTAGATAGGCATAGTGAAAAATGAGGAGGCACATCAAGGATAAATACATATTGAACCACTAAGACACTAATACAAACATTCAAGGTCAATTTTAGGTCCCTAATTATTCTAGATATCTTGGTGGAGGATCCATCTACCTATAACATTCCTTTAGACTAGGGCTCATACTTTTTACCAAGCTAGTATGCAATATACTTTGACATTACTAAGGTGTTATACCCACTATCTACCAAGAAATTATGCACTAAAGAGTCACTAATGATCACTAAAATGTAGAAAGGAGGATGTTTTTCCACCTTACCTATTGCCCTTCACTTCATCCTTTGGTTGCATTAGTGATAACCTCATTCACATTTCTTGATGGATTGTCTGTAACTGGTATAATATTAATTTTGGATAGACCCTCTTAAATAATATCCACTTGGTCAAGCATGGAAAGAATATCCCACATTAACACACTCACATTTGACTTATTCATTTGTTCCATAATGTTGATGGGTAAACCACCAATCTTTGGTTATGCTTTGGGAGCCACAACAACACTTAGAATTTGTGAGTCTTAGGGAACAAAGACATTCCCCTTATTTTTATTCCTTAGAGATATTGGAGCCTTTGAAATAAAATTAGGTCTAATTGGATTTGATATTAAGGGATTAATGGTAGGAACCTCTTTCACTACTTATTGCTTACCATCCATTTTCCTTCATTTGAACCTTATGTTTGTTGCCACTAGAATTTATGTCTGGTTAGAACTAGCCTATTGATTGAGAACATAACACTCTTCTTTCTCATATTTACCATTGTATCACCCAGCTAGCTTGGTCATTTATTAGGGTTTTAACCCTATTGAGGCTCTTCTGGTTTTGTCATCATGGGCACCTCTATATTTTGAGCCATGAGAGCTTGATTGTACTCATAATTAACATCATAATACCATTGATCATTGAAATCTTGAGTGAAATTGGTGTTTGGCACAATGGATTGCCCAAAAGATTGATTCAAAGGCATGGTACCCTCATCTTCTTGAGAAACATTATTTTGAATTAGGACCAAAGTGTTAGAAGTGCTTGTAGTATTGGGATTATATTTTCCCTATCTATTATAATTAGGCTACCCTTGTCCTTGGTTTTGACCTTGGCCTTGGAATTTTCCTTTGTAGGGTGGCATGTTGGCTTGATAATATTGTTGTTGAGGTTGATATGAGGCTTGATAAGGCCTATTGAATATTTATAACTCTTAAAATTTACTATCTCATTTCCCAAGGACTAAAACATGATCTTACGCTCTTGAAAGTTCTTATGATCTTGAGATTCACCAAATTGGCTTGTGGAAACCTTCTCCTGATTAGGCATAGGTATGGCAGAAATTGTATGCATAGGAGTAATGAAATAAAAGGGAGGAATATAAATATGAGATGGTCTAATCTCAGGGAATAAAAGCATTGGTGGTCTAGGTATTATATTATCACCTTGGAATAGACAATTTTTGCTCCGATCACCACCTCATATGTATTTGGTAATGTGTTCCCTCTCATAGATTGGATCATCACTGTAATGTCACTATTAATGTATTTAAAATAGTATAGGAAGGAAAAGTTAGGGGTATAACTAATATACACTAGGATTCTATCCCAATTCTTTTAAAACATTGTATTGAAGTCTTACATGACTTCATAAGGGGCTCTTTTTATTGTAGTTAGTTGCTCTACACGTGAAAAATTGCCACTTTTATCTTCAAATATTTAACAAAAAGCCTCTCCTAATTAGTCCCATGTGGAAATGAAATTATCAATAAGGATTATATACCTTTCTAGATATTTACCATTAAAAGAGATGGATAATAACCTAATTTATATATTTTCCTCATTGATATCATGAATGTTGAAGAAGCCAGCTATATTCATGAGGTGTTTAGAAGGGGTTGTAGCTTGGTCTCTAGTAAAATAAGGGACACTTTTAAGAGCTTATATTGGAATATGGTCATAATGAGGGAGGGGCCAGAGGACTTTGGCCATTAAAAGCCATAAAATCTCTAAGGACTACCATAGCAATAAAAAGGGCTAACAAGGATCTTCTATTAGGGGTAGACCTTGGACCTAATCTAGGAACAAAGTTTCCTTTATATGGTTATTAACAAACCTTAATCTCTTTGTTAAATTTAAAGGTAGTTTAAAAAATTAAAAAGGATTACCTCTAAAGGCTAATCTTGAAGTCACCTTTGGCATAAAAGATAACTACTTCTCTACACTAGAGTGTTGATTGTTCTTTTGGAGTCACTAGATATTATTGTGTGATGATATAACTATTGAAAAATAATCAAACCAACATCAAACTTGATCAATATTTTATTCAAATTATGTCCTATCGAGTGTGCCATAAATTATTTTAGTGTAAATTTTCTCCCTTGGGGGAGTTATTTAGGCTCCATCCAATTGAGCTACACTATTGGATAACCCCAGGTTGTGGGTCACTTATGATGGGGTTGAACCTCTAGAGAAGGTTGGCTTCTTCTTGATGGATCACCTATACTAATTTTTGCACTAAGAAAATGGGTAGAAAGGGGATAAATGGATCCTAATAATGCTAAAAATTTGATTCACCAAATCAAATGAGAACTCACACAAGCATGAATTATACAATAAAGAAACATAAGATAACACTAGCTCACATAATCTCAAAATATAGATAATTGCACAAGTATTTCATACACTAGGTTCAGGTAGTAATGAATGAAGCTAAGAGGATTTCTAAGAATCACACCAAACTTACATCAATGGAAGAAAGAACATAAATGTATACCTAAAATCAACTAAAAAAATAGTCAAGAAATTAGGACAATGGGCATGGAGGATTCTCCTTCACTATGCCATCATGCACAAGTCTACTAAACATAGTTTAAAAGAAAGAGATAGGTAAAGAAATCCTATATTAGCTTCAATAGGTATTTCATACAAGTTTTGATAGGGTCTATCCTTATCACATGAGAGTCTTTGCTCTTACATAATTAAGAGAGAGAGATTTCCTATCAAATATGAGAGAGAATTTTATTCTAAAAATTGAGAGAGAGCTTAAAAATGTGAAACAATGGGAGATATAGCAGAAAAGGGAGGGAGAGAGTCAGAACACCATCCCAAATCATTAAATGAGCTACCACCTTTATTGAATGATCCATAATATTTTTTTTATAATTAAGACTAATACATCATAGGCAATATAGTCTTCATTTGTCCCATTAGCCTTGAAATCATCTCATTACTTGAGCAACACACTAGAGGATAAGATTTTGCTAAAGATGGTGAGTCACAACTATGTTTGTTGGGAAAATATCTTTATGGTTTTGAAAGACATTGAATATTCCAACTAATTCAATACCCAAATATGCTTTGTGAATTCCTATGCTATCTCCACTCACTTCATCAAGAGGGCAAGGTATTTATATCCATGTACTTGTTAGAGCCATGTCTAAGTCTACTCTTAGTAGATATTTATCAGAGCTAAGACCATATTGAAATATGAAACACTTCTTCATGATCATTCATACCTACCCCTACTATAAAATCTAAGTGTGTAGATCTATATTATGGATTGAAAACTGATGTAATTCATTGGTTTTCACATAGTTATATATTGATAAAGAGCCTACGAGCTGCATATCCTTGTTCTTGATCTCCATTAGTTCTAAATAGACCTAACTTGTCCCTGGTCACTTATGGAAATTGAGAACTCGCCATATACACAAGTCTTCTTTAAAGAAAAAAAATCATAATCATGAAAGCATACTACAACCAAAAATGATAGACCTTATATGTTCCAAATATTTGAACTAGAGGTTAATGGAATAAAAACCTTATGTTAATAACCCTTGAATATATAATTATGTCTACTTGTGACATTTGATTGAGCTCTAATGGTGACAGGATGATCTTTTCAATATTTGCCTTCATTTTAACCTAGGTCATAATTATTTTCCACTTGAAATCTCTTATCTTTTGACATTTAATATTGATCATCAATCTACTTCTTGTCATTTGAATGAGCATCATAGATTTTCTTATAACCACTATCTTCAACCTTTAATATTGAGTGTTGATCTTGATCTAGATCTTTCATGTTGTGCTAATTGTCACCTATTTATTTGTTCTACAAGAGCCTGTTAACATTTTGACCTCTCATGAAACATAGATTTTATTTTGTAAAATTAAACATGAGCCCTATATTTTATAAAAGTCTAACATTGTTTTAACACTTGGAAGCTCCTTGTTAGCCTTTTAGATCCATTGACTTGTTGACTTATTGCTCACTATTGATCTGATCTATATGAGTGAATATGTGATGTTAGATCTTTGGACCCACTAACATCTTTCAGATCAATGCATACCATTAGATCTCTACCAAGACACCCAAGATATTTCCACTTTTCATCATCTCACTTACACTAACTCTTTTACTTGATGCTCATCATTGATCTCAATTGCATGATCAAATGCTCACCATTAGATCTTTGGGACCCACTAACACTATCCTTACCTACTCTCCATTGGATCTTTGGTATAATTTAATGCCAACCATTGATATTTATCATTTTAAATAATATGGATATTTTATGAGGACCAACTTTGATGTTTACATGAACATTAGATGATTTTTAAATCCAAATGGTTAATTGTTGTAGTTTCAATTTGACATCCCCGTGAGCATCTCATTATGTAAGTATAACTTTGAAGCTTTATATCTTGAGATAACAAACAAATCAAGACGTGAAAATTATAGAGATTGTTCAAGGAAAAAATAACTTCATGCCCATGTTGTATTTTAGCATAAAATGATTTCCAAAGTGAATTTATTAAATGCATAATGAAGTTGATTTGTCTATTTATACATGTCATTCTTGTGATAATTTAGTTATTTTAGACTTGTGAAAGAAGTTTTTCCACCTTTATAAGGCTCTAATGAATTTTTACTCCTTTATGTAACATTATCCATGCTTTTTAATTCTTGAAACACTAATAAAACCTATTAGTCTTCTTCATTTTGCAATCCTAGGCTTGTTTCGTGACTTGCTTCTCAAAGATCAACAAAGCACACTTTAAGATTAATTAAAGTGTTTCAAAATATTTGTGAGTTACTTTTGATCTTTGGACCACTCATTCCATCCATAACTCTGCTCAGTTTATCACTCCATACCAAGACCATTAGAAACTGGTCCTTTAGGCAAATTTTTGTATGTAGGCCAAAATTGGCCAACATGATCCAAATAAATTTTTTTGGTTTCATGAAATTTAGGGCCACTATCATAAGAATTGTAAATAATTACATAATTTAGCTATGGATTTTATTATTGGCCCAAAATTTGATCACAATTAACTCATTCTTACATGCTAACAAGCCTATCATATATCCTTTAAATCTCACGAAACACAAAACAAAAATCAAGATTTGAACTAGGGTAATGCTCATCATGCCATCTATAAAGATCTTCTTCCTTATCACCAAGACAACAATGACAAACCTACTCCTTCCACCAATAACATTGAAAGTCTTATAGACCCAAATACTAAAGATAATGTGATAAATATGACTAATATATGAAGGGTAGTTTCTTTAATTAATTATAATCCTACACACATGCACTAAACATCCCAAAAATTATGTGTTATCCAATATTCTTCCCCATCTCATCAAACAAACTTGGGGTAAGAGGAACTTATCTATTTCTAAGTACCAAATTAAACACCTCTATTAGATAGTACCTTTCATACTATTTTTACAACTACCTATTATCATTCTATATTGCACCCTTAGAGGTAATGGGTTTCTAGCTTGCCTCAACCAAATGACACAATGGAGACACCTCTATGTGCGAGTAAGCCTATTGGGGTGAGGTGAATCTATAAATTCTAGGAATAGATCCCCTAATGCATAATATAAGATCAACTCCTAAACCTACCTATTTTTATAGTGAAAAGGGATAGAAGGGAAACATGAAATGAAACTTATTCTACTAGAGGTAATGCACCAATAAGTTGTGTATGTTTAATTTGACTTTTCAATGACACTAATGAACAAGAAAATGATTAGAAAATAAACCACTCTCTTAAAAGTCTTATAAGTATTAATTATTCACATAGAGGGTATGATATATGATCATAACTTGAGGGTCATGAATATAAGGTATGATTCAAGACACTTACTACTTAAATTACACTTTAATCTCAACCACTAACACCTTCACATGTTATGTGACCTGCATAGAATAATTTATTAGTATATAGGTGAGGAAAGGGCCTAAAAAGGGAGAGAAACCTACCACTTATGAAAATAAATCAATAATGAAACACACTAAATCATTATAGATAAGTTTAATTAGACATTATATTAGTTCAAAAGGTTACAAGGTAAACATTTAGGCAAAATTTCTTAATACCCAGTAAATAGATCCATATAATGGAATTTAAGCCTCAATTTATAGAACAAGAGAAGGGATAGAGATGATAATATGTAATGTAAGTGTGGTTAATAGGTAATTATGATCCTCATTCACTCAATTAGTAGTTACAACATGTGTAAGGATCAGTAACAACTCCCTCAACTCTCCCATACAGTACCTTGGCTGGTTGGTGGTCTTCAATGAGATTTTAGGCATGAAGATGTAGTGCATAGGAGATATATTAGTCTTGGTTGAACCAATAAAAATAATTATCATTAAAAACTATTAAAAAATATCTCCTTTTGATAGTTATAAAGGTATAAATGTGGTCTAATTTACTTTCATAGATCATCAAGCAACCTACCTTCTCCTTGTGCATGTTGAATAGGACTAAAACAACCTAATATTCCATAATGGATATTAAGTGTGCCTTATTTCCTCCATTAATTATTAATAAATATGTTATTACCCTATATTTACTCTCTCTACATCTCTCTATACCAATAGTCAACTTATTTTATTGACAAAATAGGCCTATTAGACAACTAGGCCTAGTCACTTAGTGTTAGCTGCTTGGATGGACACAATACTTGCATAAAACCTAAATAATTTGTAGGTGATAATATTTAATGTATAAAAAATCAAATCACATGATGATATATACCTTTAAAATAGTGCATACCTATATTTCTTGTTCATTTATGTGACTAGGTCACCTCTCACTAGCACTTGTAGACTAGATCTTTAGTTTAGGATTGTAAAAGCATTTACAAGAGGAATTATTAGAATTTTTTGGCCTAAATGGGTGTAATACACCTCATACCTATCTATTTAATTATCCACATCTTATCATCATGATTTTTACCCTAAAATCATCATTAAATCTTGTAAAAGATAGGGTTTTGGTGCATTTATATATTTGTCTACACAAACCAATGGAATTACTATACCCTTTTAGAGTTAAAAATGTGATTAAGGTGTATTCAAGACCAATTTAATTATTTTTTATTCATTTCCATCTATTTTTCCTCCATGAGGTTCTTATCTGGGTTTTGGCAGGGTTTAGAGGCTCCATTGGTCTTGACAATGTTCATAGACTTAGGAAGCCTAAACCATAAAAAATGAAAATAAAACTTATTATATAACTCCCTATATCATCTCAATATTACAATTATTCCCATATAACTATTTTTGTGAGTACCAATCAAAACTATGTCCTCTTTAAGCTCCAAAATAGTGTTTCTAGCATGGTTGGGTTTTAGTAATGATTCATAGAGAAGGGGGGTTAATGATATAATAAGTGATAGGAATATTAAGTATATATCCCCTTAAAATTTCACCAATGAACTCATATCCCCATGAAACATATCTATACAATTTTAAGTGTAAGAAAATGACCAATTTTAACTACCCAACCTACCTGAGATCTTGAGAGAGGTGTATTTTCTTGAGGAGGTATGAAAGAGTTTGGGTTTTCATTATAAAACATCTTGGGTATCTATGCCACCCCACCTAAACAATTCACATTATTTATATTATTTTTCAATCCTTCAAATTCCCTACATACCTCTCATACTCTTAGGGTTTGTAGACTTTATGGCATGTGTAGCCCTAATGACCTGGTTTAGTGTTTGTCTTCCTCAACTTTAGGATATTATCATCATTAAAACCCTTTTTATTTCATATAACTTCATCCTCTAATGTTTTCAAACCTGTAAAACCCCCCAAACATGCAAATTCATTCAACTTTCATGCATATGTCTGTGACTAACTATTTAGGCCTACTAGGCCTAATTAGCTTTTCAAGGTTCCTTTTGCCACTAAGGACTAAAACATTACAATGGAAAACATAATGAAACTTTGGAAAACAATTCAATAAAAAACCTTTCCCCTCTTTCACTTCACTTTTCTATGTGGTTCCTTGTACCGTCACTTCTCACCAAGGGCCTACATGTAGGTACTCAGTTAGGTCTTCCTAAGTAAAGAATGTAGACATTTTCCCTTCTTGTTTGGTACATTGAGAATTATTTGAGTAGTTAAACTTTTTGTGTAGAGTAATTTTGTTTGTATATAACCATTTATTCATCCACCTAAACCATTTTCCACTCATCCTTGCAATCACAGCTCTGTCCTTTCATAATTGGTATGTAGGTGTTTTGTGTGCTCTAACTATGTGAGAGGTCCCTTTTCATTTTGGATTCCTTTATAACCCTAACACTTGTGTCCTTACCTTCCCAATATTCCTTTAAGATATTCATGATCTTATTTGAATCCCTATAGTCTTCAATTTCAATTTCATAGTACATATTATCCTTATACTTTTGGAGATAGAGTTGAAGACTCTTCATTAGACCTATATATCCCTATTAGGATTATGTATGTTTATTGATGTATCTTTGAGTGATGGAAATGCATTTCTTAGGGTAAATTTTCTTGGGTTGACCTCCTAGCATTTATCCAATGTATCTCATACTCAGTCACCTTTTTTTCTCATGATTTCCTTAACTACATTCTGAGAGTCTATTATATTTTGGATGATTTTATAACTTTTCCCCTTCTCTATAGATATACAAATGATTGCATAGATCTATTTTTTACTTTAAAACTACATTTACTTATGCTTGTATGTGTAGAGGATCTATTTACCAATTTAGTCATTCATTCTAGTGTAAAACACCTCTAAACAAGATCCACACCTTGACATAGGTTTGTTATGACTTATTAAGTCCAAAATGTGAGTTGATTACCCTATAAAATTAATCTTTATGGGCTCGTAACCTCTGGTATGAATGATTTCTAATTATATTAAAGCCCCCTCTAAATTTTATTACTCTTTGTGATCCCCTCCAACAAATTCTAGTTGACTATCCTAACATCACTTATCTTAATCAATTTTATAATCATTATAATCATTTAATAAATGATTTTAAACCCTAAAAAACATTATGAGACACTCTAATCACCCCTTACATAGGAAATTTCATG
Organism: Torreya grandis; assembly: GCA_037957365.1. NCBI lineage: Eukaryota > Viridiplantae > Streptophyta > Pinopsida > Cupressales > Taxaceae > Torreya > Torreya grandis. The sequence goes on from JARHVA010007378.1 coordinate 449,508, forward strand.
ACATAACACTCTTGGAGGATTTTATGCACTTTACAAATAACATTTTGAACCTCCTAATAACCTTAATATCTAAAAAAAAACTTTAGATGATGTTGAAGCTGAAAAGTGATATGAGCAACATTTCAAGTGATAATTCAAGGGATGGTTCTACCCCAATTGGTGGTATAACTTTTGAGAGCCTTAACTTTTCAACCATAGCTTCATTTGACTCCTTGTTTGAACTATTGGAAATATAAGAATGAGGATAACATGATGATATGTCATGGAGATATGATCAATGGTTTTTGACCCCCAAAATCCTAGTGGAAGTATCCTAAATTTCAATTTTAATAAAGTAGTATAAAAATAGTAAGTTTTTTAAAATAGTAATTTCTTGAATTTTGTAATGTTTTAAATCATGGCATTAGAACTACTTCATCTCCCTCAATATTGGTGACCTTCCACATCCTCCTCCTACCTTCAAAGTATGTATAAAAATATATGTATCCCAAAAATGCAATCAGACATCTCTTCCCAGAGATACGCATAAGTTGTATCTACAATTTTGAGCAATAAAACATCTCTTCTCAGAGATAGCATTATTATTTGTGTGTTCTTGAAATATTCTTCAACCAAAACTTTTGAGTTTTGGATAAACAAGTGACATGGTTTCTCAAAAAAAATGTGAGGACTCATTCCTATAGTTAGTCCACGTGTATCTTTAGTCAATATTGACACTCACTTTAACCTTCTCAAGATGTAAATTTGCTACCACCATGATTTATATCTTAAGAGTTTATATGAGGTGTGAGAGAGATTTTGCTAGACTTGTTCATAACCTACTCTTGAGAGATCCATACCTTAATACATTTTGAGAATCCATTATTTTCTATAGACCCACATATCACTTACTACCATAGGATTTACAAATTTGTCTTAACTTTGAAAACATGTTTGTAAGTCTTTAAGGAGAACTGAAGACTCACTGAAAAAAGTTAGGTCATCATGATAACTCAAAATGTATTAAAAAACCCAACCAAAACTTGGTCTATTATGTCATAAATCTTGGATTCTCTTTATTCTTGCATGCAACATACATTAAATTTATCAATAGACTTTGTAAAACCATAAAAACATCATTTTAGAAACCTTCAAGTAGGTCTGTATACCCATTGATTTGGTTTAGACTACTTTATTATGAGTACTCATTATAGGTGATCACCATTATGTGGGTTTTAGGTCCATTAAATCACTAAAAATCCATTTTTGTAGATCCTCAAGGAGGTTTAAGAGAGTTTTGAGACCTCATCAACACTTTGAAACTATTGAAGACCTTGAATTTTCAAGAACACCATTGTTAAAAACTTATAGATTGCTCCAAAAGAAGGTTTCTTATCTACTAATCCTTCACACATTCCAAGTGAGTTTTGAAAATCATTTAGCCTGGCTAAATAGACCTCCTAAATCCTTTCCAATAGCATTCTTTTTCTAATGAGCTTAGGAGTGAAGATATTAAGGTAAACCTAAACCCATTTTTGGATAGATGAGACATTATGAGTCCTTCACCTTCTTAGTGATTGTTCATAAAAGATGGGAAAACAATCTAGGAACCAATGAAAAATTGTAATACTATTAAGGTCCCCTTCTCTATCCAAAATCTTGGATCACCATTCTCTCTCTTTTGTTCATACCAAATAGAAACCTAATTGGCTTTTCTGAGCTACCAAGGAGGATGATGGAAATGAAGGGTTAGTTTTTGAACATTGACTTAAAACTCCCTCTAAAGAATGTATATGTTCTTGGGAGGCATAAGTGAATCCATGCATGTGCCTAAACATGATCTTTCTCTAATAAACCTATACATACTACCTAAAAACCTTCTCTTTCTACTATGAAAACTATGTATTCTTCTTGAAAACTAATGGATATGATATGTCAAGTGCCTCTAAAGTCTATAAATTCTTGTACAAACATGTAGAGATGTGTCCATATCTTCATTATACCATACACTTGTCATGTATTTATAAAACTCCTCTTCAATGTTATAAAATGTATCAATAAAATACCTTGAGAGTGGAATGCAATGTTATAAAGTTGATTTGCCACCTTCCTAAGAGTTTTATGAACTATATGAGGAGTGATATGAATTGGACAACTCATGAAATATTTCAACTTGACCATGTCATAAGGTGACTAGACAACATAAGGCCAAAATGACATTTACCTTAATTTCATCAAAATAACCTTAAATGATGGTAAAAATAGCTTGAAAAGACAATTTTGAGTATTTTACAAGGCATATGATGGACAACCTCCAAGGTTAAGGGACATGAGAAGTAAAGTTTTGAATTAAAGGGGTTGAAATTTGACCTTGGAGGCCAAATTATCAAAATTATTGGTGACTCATAGGGTTTGAGTAGCTTGTTGGTCAAGAGAACTAGCTCTCTCATTCTTTTTGACATAAGACTCACACATGACACCATGAATTGAGAAGACTAATCCTCTCATGATTGATAAACACACACACACACACACACACACAAGTAAGAATCAAACACATATGTGATAACAGAAACTTATTGGAAACCAAAAAAATAAGAAAATAACTAACCTTAATAATCCTTCTTCCTCTTGGGTCAAAGATGAAGTTTCTTAGATTCTTTACTCTATGAGATGAGCCAATGTGAAGTACAAGAAACTGATCATGTTTTGTTCTTATTTAACCAACTCCTTCTTTTACCACCATTGTCTTTACCAAAACATCATATGAATCCACAATAATAAACATGTCCATAATATAAACACATTCATCTTGATTTTTAATTTTACCTCAAATTATTGTTTATCATTAGCAATGTGAGAGTTTTCTAAGCTATTCATATCTTGGTTGATAAGGACAATAACCTCAAACTTTGTTCTAATTGGATCCTCAAAAACAATATTCTACTCATCTTAGAAGGATACATATTCATCACAACCTGGTGGAATTTGAAACTAAAATTCTTGAAGATGATCTTCAAGACCTACTAGCTCACTAGGAAACTTGGATTCTTCCACAACAACTTCATCTTGTTCCTTATAAAATACTTGCCTATTAAACTCTTAAATCTTTATTGGGCCCCTATTTTAGCTAAGTATGGGCCTACACCAAATTTATTGACATCTTATTACAGGAAATCATTTAATATGATTGATATTTTGATCCCTTTTATTCTAACTAGAGGAAATAATACATAACTTACACTAGCTAGTAAGTGATTAACCGATTCCATGATCTCTTGGGCATATTTAAGGAGTGGATACATGTAGAAATCATAGAATAATTGGAATAAGGTAATATATCTAATGGAATGATTACAAAAATCTCAAACTCCACACCTAATTTGTGTAACTCTAACCTAGCAGAAGATGTTCCTACATCCTTTAAATCCAAGCTCAAACCAGTGACCATGGGATATACAATTTGATGTAGTGAAGCCTTGTAGAATTATTCTTAGATATAGTGATTCAACTACCATTAAAATGTAGGATTAGTATGGATGACTTTGAGGTTCCACATTGTAGTTCCTAAGCTTGCATGTGAGCCTTTAGGCCTTTAGTAGCTTTAGATAAACATTTCCTCTAATTGACTTGTCATGTACTCTATTTACAGGACTTTGTTTAATGAAGAATGGATTTGCACCTAGTTGAGATTGATATAGTTTATGTGGTTATGATAATGATCTTTGAATGTGAATTAAATGTAATAGTTATAATAATGTAATTTCAATATATAAATGATTAGCTTATAACGATGCTCTAGTCTAAGTCATTAATAACATCCCTATGTAATAGATGATGTTAACATATTCTATGAAATATCCTAAGTGTAGATAAGAACCTACACTTAGAAATTATATCCTTGCATGAAGTATGAGCTTAGTATGAACTTTATCTAAAATATTCCATTGACCCATCAAAGTAATGGATGATGGTAATATTAGTGGAACAAAGTCTTATGCCCTAGAGATGGTAAAACTAAGACAATATAATCTTATGCCCATATGGCCACAATAAGTTCCCTAAATAATCTTTCACATATAGATTATTTGTCTTAGCCTAAAAAGGCTTATGCACATGAATCCACCAAAATCATTCTTTCTTTTGGCCAAGTCTTTCATGTGATGAGTTGTGCCATGACATAACTAGCCCAATATGGGCCCTAGTTATTTATTTTCTATGATTTAGGTTAGCACATAAATCTTGCACCTTAAGTGGATTGATGCCAACATATTTTAGAGATAAATTTTGAGCATCATAGGAACATACCTTATTTTTTCCTATTTTTAATATTTTGAGGACTGACTTGAAAAACTAGACAAGTGTCTAAACTCCATGAATAAAGGAATTGACCCCCCTAAACTGAAAACATTTTGGTTCCATGACTAGGACCCATGTTGAATTTTATTGTTATGATGGTGCAATATAATAATGCTTTGACTCTCCCTCGAGAATATTGATCACTAGCTATAATAGGTGTAAGATAAATTTGTGCTAAAGCATCCATCTTGGAAAGGATAAAAGCCAAAGAAGTGGGTCCAAAACCACTTGTATGATGTTTTGTATGAGGTATTCTTTTGCAAACTACCTGAGAATGTGTACTAATGCTTGGATTCTTATGCAACCCATAAAATATGAAGCTATAGGTAGCACCTTGCGTGGATGAAAGAGTACCTAGAGAGGCTTAAGAACCTACATGTCACTTGGACTAGATCTATAAATAAATGGTGGTAAGGAGCATTGAATAGTTATGTGTTTGAGTTTTTATTGTCAACATACACCTACCCTAAGGAAGCAAAGTATCAATTTTTATGAAAGCCCAAAGGCATGTTTGTGAAAGAGTTCAACATAGATCTTAAGAAACTAATGGTGGATTATGTATTTAAACCATGAGAATAGAAGGCTAAAGTCCTTTCATGTATGAGTGGCATGATAGGGAAGAAAGGAATGTATAGGTGAATTTTAATAGAAGGGGATGAGTATATTGACACTTGAGATCTTAGGAGATAGATTTATAATAAGAGGAGGCATAGTATAATTAAATATATGGAACCTAGAAGTGTTGAAAGAAGCTGTAGCAAGTAGGGAAGGCATGGGGAAGGATATCCTAAATTACAATAGTGAGAGGGGAGAAATAATGAAGCCATAGATCGAGTTCAACTATTGACAATTTAATAATGCACTGGGTCCCTATAGAATTTGACCAATGAATATGTACCATAAGTGACTACCCCTTTAAACCTATGACTCTAGGTCTTGCACTAGATTCCCCACATGAAGAAAGAAGAGTGATAACTAACCCTATTGTCTACATAAACTTTGACCATTTTGTAGACTTAGAATATAATTTTGTAATTAAACAAGTTGGTGCTTATGAAGATTTAAGTGAGGACACATCTAGATCTTTTGGCACTATCTTACCAACATATAATGTGAAAGAAAAATTTCTAGTTAAGCCAATGTTAGCTATGTAGATTGGGCAATAGCCTATAGGAACTAGCCTAGTGACATAAGTGATTACTAAAATACCACCATCATCTGTGGTGCTAGTAATAACAATGTGACTAGATCCTAACCCAATGGATGAAGATGTTAGAGAGCCACCACAAAGACCAGTATAGGGGGACTAACATCTCATATGTCAGTTGATGCCCCACTTCATATCTATTACAACATGGCCATGTACTTTCCAAATTATCAAGGTATGGAAAATTCCATGGAGTGTCTTAAAGTGTGAATTATAATGGCATGCTTGGGGCATAATCTAGTTGAATCATAAGGTAACATAGTTCATGATAACTTTGCTTGATCGTGCTCATACCTTGTATAGGAAATTTGATCCTAATCAGGCTATGGTTGAATATGACACCTTGAAGGAAGCATTCTTGAAAGAATTTGACATATCCAAGTTTGGATAGTAGAGTATCTCCATACTCAAGGATATTAACCAAGGGATATTAGAAAGTGTGCACCTAAATGATGTCATTTTCAAAAATCTTCTTTCTAAGCTTCCTTATGACATTCATCCCCCCCCCAATATGTGTAATGGTTTGTTGGAGGATTATTGGTACTATTTTGAAGAATATTGTCCATGAAGACATTCATCAACCCTCACAGAGTACTTGAAGCCATGATTAGAGCCAAGGTAATAAAGAGTGCTGATATGGGAATTAACCCATTTATGGAGGCAAAAATTACATCTATGGCCTCCCAACTCTATGAACTAATCACTAGTTTCATCTCAAAATGCTTGAAGTAGTCTATGTTACACCCATTATGAGATAAAAGGAAATAATGGGAACAACTACACTCAAAATAATGTGCACACATTGCTTCTATGCTATAAGGTTTATCACAAATTACATGATGTTTAAAACTACCCTTTGTTACAATGTGATAGTCATGTTAACACAACCATCTACTACCAATTATGTGATACCTACACCCATACCATAATTGATTATCACATGATCGATGAGATGTATAAAAACATGGAGAGAGGTGCTAGGTAGGTAACTAAATTAGTTAGAGGATAGGTAACCTAAGGAAATGAGGGTGATAAAAAATATAATTTAGGCTATGTAATTCAAAGAGGCACCATAGGGTGAGGTGGAGGATGTAGTGGAGGAAGATTCCCATTGCATTCATATTAAAAGTGTCATTTGATAGAGTATTATCAGCATGACTTCCATACATATCCATATATGGGTATTTTTAAGGAACACATAAGGTTGAGGAATGCCCCAACTTGTATAATAAATTGACCCAAGTTAGGACCAATCTAGACATGGGCAAAGTAATGATCAGACATAAGTTAAAATTGAAGTGGACTCTAAAGGTGCAATTGACCCACACAAAACCAATCAAAGTGTAGGTAACTACTCATATTGGATTCACCACTTAGTCATTAGTTACACCAGTACCTGATTTGTGCCTAAAATATGGATAATAAAACCACACTAAGCACATAACATGGCTTAAACTAAAATTTACACCTTACCCAAACCCTGTATACTAGAAAGATGCATTATAGTAGGTTATGAGTGTGATTTATAACATATAAAGGGAGATCTAACTAGCATGATACATAAAAGTACAGGCTACTACCTCTCATAAGAAGCAAGATGACCAGGAGGTTGAGGCACAAGAGCTAATGGAGATCTTGTGCCTCCTACAAATAGAAGGGATGATTCCCCTATTAAAGAACCTAATTTTAGAGCATGTAGGATATAAGATAGTTGAAGTCACTATACCATGCATGAAAAGGGTATGAGAAGTTAGGAATACACATAATGTAGAGTATGATCAAGAACTCCTAGTGAATGCCACCAGTGATGGATGGTCTATAAGTGAGGTCCTCATGGACACAAGCATTGAGGTCAACATCTTAACAAAGAACACATGGGAAAATATCATTTATCCAACCTTGAGGCCTTCCCCTCATGTAATTTTCATGGCCAACAAATCCAAGATGCAACTAATTAGAATTTTAAAAAGCACCATTATAGATATCATGGATACCAAGTTCTATGCTAACTTTGAAGTGATTGAGTTAGATGAACAAGATTAATATCCAACACTCATGGGAAGCCTATGGTGGTATGTGAATAATGCCATTATGTGTTTCAAGAAGCATTATATGACCTTTGAAAATGGCAAGGAAAGGGCAGTGATCCCCATATTAAGTGACCAAGGACATCTTATGTAGAAAGTATTGATATAGAAGATGAGATCAACCATATCTACAATAACATGATGCAAGGTACCAAGATACTATTGACACTTCTTATGGTTGATGGGTCAAAGAATCTTATGATATAACTGGTTAGAGATGCCACTTAGTGAGCATGAAGGCACCAAAACCTATGAGAACTAGTTGGGTCTATATTGATTATGCTTCAAAGAGATGGGTCCCTTACAATAGAAATAAGAGAAAGAGAGCATTTTAATTTAGAAAAGGTAAACTTTATACACTCTCAAGATACAAGGGGAGCAAACCTATGGAAGAGTATGTCTATGACCTAGAATCATCCATCCCAAAGGAGATAGATAGAATGGGTGCATTGGTGTATACTCTAAGGAGCACTACCACTTGTTGGTGGGTAGCACAAAGGCCTAGCTTACCAACCTAGAAAGATGTAAAAGTATCCATCTACACTATATTTAGGAAAAAAATGAATATATATATATATATATATATACATACATACTCTAGTGATTCAAACAAAATAATGCATGTGTGCTTATGTAAAGAAACTTAGAATGACTATGGTGTAAATGCCCTAAGGAACTTATGGGTACACACCTTTTACAAAACCTTAAAAAATTGGGTATGAGTGTGGTACATTGTCAATGAGACACACCTCAAGATAGAAAATTGGGATGCACTTAAGGAGAGGTTCATGTACACCTCCTCCTTTTCTTCATAGAACCTAGAATTAATTGAGCCACTACAAGTAATTTGAATGTAAATATTCAAGGACACTAAAATCTTAGAAGATCACCTAAAATAAATGTTCAATGAAAAAGGGTTGGCGATCCCAACTTTATTTAAGGATAAAGTTCTCAATAGTGACTTGAGTGAAGAATATGATGACACCTAAAAGGTGCACCACTGGATGACCTTGACAAATATAAAGAACCTTATGCATCAAGTAGAGGATAAAAACTCTGATGAGGAAGACCCTACTCATCTTCACATATAAACAATTGAGATAAATCATCAAGTCAAGGACTCACTCAAGATGAGGAATGATCCCTATTGTGCATAACTCAAAACTACCAAGGTAGACATCATTCAGAAGGGAACCAAAGATGGATACTCTAGTGTATATTAGTCTGACATAGATTTGGCATGAATTATGGATCTCTTAAAATAATTTCAAGACTTATTCCCTCAAAATTAATGAGACATGAAAAGGCACCCACCCATCCCTTGGGAAAATGAGCATAAAACTAGTGTCTAACATAAGACCTATTGATAAGTATCCCTACAAAATGAACCCCAATCTCCACACCAAGGTCAAAATGGAAATTAATGGTATGCTAGTTGTAAGAGTGATCTACCTGATGTAAGATTTAGAATGCGTAAGCCCCATGGTTATTCTCATCAAGAAGGATGGGTGTATCCATATCTACATTGATTATAGATTTTTCAATGCCTATGTCACTGAGGTAGAATGGCATTGCAAGTTTCAAAATATACAGTTTCACTAATGGATTCTTAAGATACCATCAAGTATAGATTGAGGAAAAGGACAAGCCTAAAAATAATTTCAAAACTAAATGGGATTATTTTTCATATAATGTGATGCCATTTGGAATCATGAATGCATCAGTCATGTTATCTAAATTGGTGATCATCACATTTAATGAATTTATCCACAAGTTTCTCTAAGTGTACCTAGATGACTGGATAGTATATGAGATAGTGAAGGACCACTATGACAACTAGCACTTGATGTTTGAAAGGTGTAGGTAGCTATAGATATCTCTCAATCTCAATAACTATATCTTTACAATACCCTTTAAAACCTTACTCGAACATATCATTTGTAAATATGGTGTTCTCTTCAATCCCATGAAGATTGTAATAATTATTTGGCTCTAAAACCCCTCAATGCAAAATATGTTTATGCATTTCTTGGCCATTACAAATAATATATGAAATTTATAAGGATATATGAAAATATTGCATCACTGCTAGAGGAACTCTTACACAAGGATGGCCCATTCTATTAGGGCCTAATGTAAGAAGATACGTTAAAACCTTAAAGCTCAAACTAGCTATTACACCTATTTTACAATTTCCTAACTGGTCAAATCCATTCCATGTCCATGTTAACACATCTAGCTCTATAATTGGTACCATTATAGTGCAACCCAATGAAGGTATGATGCATCATCTCATCTTCACAAGTAGGAAACTAACCCAAGTAGAGAATAACTATACCAACACTGAGAATGAGGCACTAGCCATGGTATAAACCCTCTAAAAATTCAATCAATACTTGTTGGAAACCCCATTCATATTCTTCACCAATTATGAAGCACTTGAGTACCTTATGAATAATCCCATTCTCTATGGGTGGATTTTTAAATGGATAGTTCTATTTCTAGAATTGTAATTTTTATTTGTCATCAAGCTTAGAAAATAGAACTCAAGCCCAGACCATTTATCCTGCATCAAATTTGATGATGCAAAAACACCTATTAAGGATGAAATGTTTGATATACAACTCTACAGAGTCTAGCATGCCCCTAAGGACTTGGTAGAGATAGTTATTTTTATAACATCTAGATCTATGCCCCAAACCATGACAACCAAAGAGAAAAAACAACTCATAGTTTATACCACTCATTTTTAGCTTATTAATGTGGAACTATATAAATTGGGCCAAGATGAATTCATATTATAATGTGTCTTATAACATGAAAGAGACTCCACCTTATGAAAGGTACATGAAGGGATAGTAGGATGCCATTGTGCTAGAGATATTATGGTACATAAGGTGTTACATTCAATATTGTGGTGGAAAAGTCTATTCCAAGATGCAAAAGATTATGCCAAGGCATGTGAAATCTACTAGTGCATAGGGGAATCCAACCACCAGGATGAGATGAACCTCATTCCCATTCTTACCTAGGTTCCATTTGAAAAATGGGCCATTGATTTCATTGGGTCAATTGCTCCCTTAGTAAGGTTCATAGATGTAAGATATATTTAAATAGCCACTAATTATTTCACCAAGTGGGCCAAGGTAGAACCAATAAAATAATGTATATCCACCATATCCATGAGGTTCATATAGGAGAATATCATATATCACTATAGGTACCCACTTATTTTGACTATCAATAGAGGCACACACTTCATCAATGAAACTATGTAGATCGTATTAATTGAATACATGGTGGCATACCATAAGACCACCCCTTATTATCCATAAGTGAATGGTACCACTAAGGAATTAAATAAGATACTGATAATATTACTCATGAAGATATGTGACATTGGTCACAAATATTAGAATGATCAAATGTAAATAATACTATGGGCATATCGCACAACCTATAAGTACTTGAATAGAGCTATATAATTTCAACTAGTGTTTAGAACTAAGGTATTTCTACCAATATATTTCATGGTTTCATCATTGTGAATTACATATATTGGTCATTTATATGACCAATAATCATTGAGTGTGAGGCTGGAGGACTTGGCGCACTTGGATGAGGTGTACACCCAAGCAAGGTAGGGTTAATATTTAGAGAAGGCATACCAGAAGTTGTGGCATGACAAGTATACTAATCACAAGGTATTGATTAAAGGAACATTGGTATTTTTCTATGACTCCATGTACCTCAAACACCTAAGAAAGATATAAATTAGGTGGATGGGTCCATATGTCATCCATCGCATGTTGGAATTTTGTGGATGTAAGCTACACACATTTTCAAGTGAAATAATCCTTGGGCATTTCAAAAGAAACTAATTGAAGCCTTATAGGTAATAAGATGGCATTTGTACCACCATACACCAACTTTGCAATCATAATTTGGTTGCGTTGTGTTAACCAAAATAAATTTTGGTATAATCCAAACATTTCCTTATGTTTTTTATGTTTTGTGTTGTGTTGGTGATGAGTTAATAAGCAAGGTACTTTTAGGCTTGAAAAAGAACTATTTTAGTGTTTTCACACATAAATCTAATTAGGTGAGTCGAATATGGATGCTTTTTAAGTGCCTGAGTCTAGACACCTAAGTTTTTAAGTGCATGGAACTCATCAAACTTTTAAAATATAACCAAAGTCATGAATAAAGGTGCACAAGATGCTAGTGTGCCTAATATGAAAGAGAGGTGCAGAAGATTCCAAGTGTGTAGGACACCTAGAAAGAGAAGTGTTAGAGGACCAGTGTAAGGGATTTGTATGAGGTAGGATAGGCCAAGGAAAGAGAAGAAAGTATAGATAAATTGAGCAAAATAAGAAAGCATGATTGAAATGAAAACACAAAAAGAAGAAAATATTTAACCTTGGAGGCTAAATTATGTACATGTGAAGTGTTATGCCTAGGTTTCCATAAGGAAGGTGAAGGTCATGCCAAGTGAACAAAGTATAGAAGGAAGATCATTAAGACAAGATGTCATCTACCTAAATTTAGTTGGGAAGTGACCATTTGAACTACATGTCACTTCAAAAATTCCATTTAGAAAATTTAATGAGGTGATGGTGGAGGAACAAATATTTGCATTGAATGCATAGGTGGTAGTAGATTTTCACATATTTTGTAGGTTTTAGCATATTCTAAGAAATGTAGGCATCACCATGCGATTACTCACCTATAATTAAGATGGTATATGAAATCAAGGTATAAAGAAGCAAAAGGTTAACTAGTTTAGGTTACAAAACTTAAGTAAATTTGAACTAGACATGTAGAGCCAAACTAGAGTTGAGAGAAAGAAACATATACCAAAGAGAGTCTTGAGCACACATAAATGCCAAAAGAGAATGTTTGAGTAAAGAATGAAATTTCATTCCCTTTTATATTAGAATAGAAGAGTATGGGGCATGAATTATGGGAATATAAGACATTAGAAAACATGAATGATGTTAAGGCTACCATTAATGGTGAATTAAGATCAGAATCCAAAGTTACAATTGTAATCCCCAAGACTTTGAGAAGTGCTAAGAAACATTAGAGGCTTTGGTAAAGTCAATAGATGACACTTTAACACTACCTAGTTCAAGATGGGAAAGAAATAAATGAGTTCTTGTTCATCATATGTGTAGAAGGATGCTAAACATGTATAGACAATAAAAGATATATCTACTACAAATAAGAAGGCAAAACTAGTGGAAGGGGTTAACATCATAGCGGTTGACCTTGAGCCACTCATAAAGATGTTATATAGGGAGTTGTAGTTTCCCTTTGAGGTATTAGTGGGGGAGAATTGGGAATCATTCATGTACACCTACTCATTGAAAGAATAAAACCATCACACCCCAAGTAATGCACAATATCTATCCCAAGATTGGATGGTTAACACCAAATAAAATATAAAGACATGTGTAACATTATTTGATGTGTCCATTTGAGACAAGATTGTGAACACTGACGTAACTCATCTCTATGAGTTACCATATTCTAATAAGCTAGAGGAACTCATGTAATTATTCATTTCATGCATCCATTATGACCACTTCTAATTTACAAGGAGGCACATGTGGTTATCATCATGCCTAATCGATAGAATCACTGGGCTCCTTGACTTAGGCACAAATATCCATCAAATGATGAAAGATGATGTTGAAGCAGAGAGGGTCATAAAACTCCTCTATTACTATAAGGGAGGATTCACATTCCCAATAAAGGATATCAAGGACCTAGGCATGAAGGTAACAACACACCTCATGAGCTCCAAGGTTTTCCCTAGTGGAAGATGTATGGATATTGCAAGGCCTCCTTTTACATTACCTGTCACATGGTGCAAGGGTTCAAATTCAACATTGCTAAATTTGTTGCTAAGGAAATGATAAAAAAATGTGCTTGAATGTTGTATGGTGTGAGATACCTTTAGGTGGGGTTCAATATTGATTTTAATAGTCATAGAGGAGGTCAACGTACTGAATGGTGATGAAGACAACCTTTGGGTCTTTCTATTACACAAAGACTCTCTGGTGTTTAAGTAATAGGACTTCACCTACCCACCTTCCTTCTCCCTAAAGTACAAATCTCTATTGATGGGGTGGTGCATGCAATATATAGAGGCATTCAAGATGGAATGGTACATCCCCAAGGAAATTTCCCAAAACATGTTTGGAATGGTGACCTTCGCCATCATGCAACACTTCTATTTAGTGCACTTGGATCTCGTGTATGACAACTATTTAGGCTAGCTAAAACTCCATTATGAAATTTCTATGAAGTAATTTATGGATGCACTAAGGAGAATTCCCAATGTGAAATAGTTGGACATCGCAATGAAGATCATGGATTTGGAGAGGAGTAGGTTATACTATCAATATGTACATATAGTATAAATAACTACAAAAGATGAGGAGGATGACTCAGATTGCACTAACCTCCATCTCCTCTAGAATGAAGTAATACTCAAACACATACATATGTTATATTATGAGATGAAGGTAAGAAACAAGGGTGCATACCCTGAGAAGGATGATGATCTCCCCCTCCAGATTGATGATGAATGGAAGATGGTGATATCAGTATAGAAGGAGTCTCCCCAAAAAAAGCAGGGACAAACACTTGAAGAAATTCTAGAATGCCTAAAGTTAAAAATTTCCTCTAACAAAGAAGAAACTCCTTCCACCCTAAATAAAAATCATGTGACCTTCACACCAGGGACTACTTCAACCAACAAGATGGAGAATAAGAATTCCAAGGGACCTGTTATGATTCCAAAAATAACCTTGGTAGAGATGGAGGTATAAGAGACACATGAATAAATAGAAGCACAAAAGGTGTGGGAAGAAATAGAGGAATATAGAGGGACCAGGGTCTACATTTTTGAAGAAGAAAAAGAAGATCCTAGCATTAAAAAATTCTAGAAGGCCTTCTAAGGTGGTACTACCACCATTATTGAAGAAGTAGAGAATCCAGTGAGTACCTCACCTAAAAAAACTACCACAAAGCCTCCAAAAATTGAAGAGGAAAGGAGAAATGAATGGAGGAAGTTGGGGATGAGTGAATTAGAAATTCTAAAGGCACTAGAACTAGAGAAGAAAAGAGAGGCCATAAAGGTAGTTGTTATGACCCATGAGCATATTGATAGAGTTGAGGTTAAGGAAATGAAGGTCAAGGAAGAAAAAGCCTTAGTGCTAGAAAAAAATGAAGGCCAAGAAAAAGAAGAAGACCCAAGAAGAAAAGGGTAAGAAAGTAGAGGAAGAGAAAGTGGTTTCCACAAGCATGGAACCAAATAAGGAAGTGAAAAAAAAGGCACCTAGTGCCTCTAATATCATAGTAGACCAAGCTTCACTACATGCACACCCAAGTAGTGAAGGGGCACCTAAAGAAAAGGAAGGTGATGTCGGTGCCTTGTAAAATTAAAAAATAGAGAGTTTCATGGAGACAATAAAAATAGGAGAGTGCATCTAGCACCAAGGGAAAATAAGAAGTGGATAAAGGGGACAAGTCTAAAGAATAACCCATACAATAATAGGAAGAACAAACCTCATATTAAATTACCAAAAAGAGTGGTATCACTGATGAAGAGGAAGACACATGGATATGGTCATCATAGCAGAATAAGGTGTAAAATTGATCCTTAGGGAAAAGATGTAAAAGGGGTATATAGAGGAATATTTTATACATTTTTGAATACATTCCCCCTAATTCTACCACTACCAAAATATTCCATTAGATTTCATTTTCATTCAATAGCTACATTAATGAGCCTCACTTTGAGGTGACTCAAAAGGCTATTTTGGATATAGATAAACTTGAGGGGTAAGAGACCTTTATCCTAAATCCCCATGCCATGAACCTAGTCAAGTCTACTAATGTACTCATATAGATGACTAATGAATTCATGCAAAAAACCATCATAAATGATGTTAGGGTGAAGCGAAGGAATAAAATAATGTAGGATGAAGAGGAGGAAGCATAGGCCATGAATTTTAAGTTGCATTAACTATCCAAACACATAGAAATAACTAAGTCATCCCTCTTGGATGACATTGACACATCAGACCTCTTAGAGGTCTATAAATTATGCATGCTAGTGGAGTATATGCTCCTGATGTTGAAGGTATAATTGACATAAGAAGAATAGGACCTATGTGCCACACTACAAAATTAGTTAGATATCAATATTCAATAGGCAAAATAACTCTTCACCAAAATAGATGCAATTGGTGCCATTTTCTATAGCTTCTCCAACTAGGTAGTAGTCATAGATGTGCACCTCAAGTAGGCAAAGGGGGAAATAGGGGAGATGATGGCATAGGTATACACTGCAAGTAAGTTAGATCACACCCAAATAATAGGTAAGGTTAATTCCTTAAGCACCTAGATCAAAGACTAGGAGTAGAACCTAGAAACACTCTTCCACACCTTGTAGACTAAATCTTGAGAATAAGGGGAAATCTTGGATGGATGAGTGACAAAATATAAGGCAAGTGTTAACGCATTAAAGAAGGAATTAGAGAAGATAGATGTGATTACACTCAATGTCACCTCCATGGAGATAAATAGAGCCACTAAGGAACTCAAGATCACCATAAATGACTTTGAGGACTTTAGTTCCAAGTTAAAGGAGAGCACACCCAATTTTTTCATGTTGAAATCTTTGAAATCCTAGTTGGAGGTGGATTAGCAATTTTGTATGGGGTAATGTTGGGCCCCTATTTTAGCTAAGTGTGGGCCTGTGCTAACTCGACTAACATCTTGGTGTGAGGTAATCATTTGGTATGATTATTGTTTTGACCCCTTTTTTCATTTACTTGAGAAATAAATGCAACCTTGTACCAACTATTAGGTAGCTAACCAATTCTATGATGTCTTGGGTATCTTTAAGGAGTGGCTACACATGGAGATAACAATGTGATGGGAACAAGGTAATGGAGCTAGCAGAATGATTATATAAATATCCATCTTGACACCTAGTGTTTAGAACTCCAACATGGAACAAAAATGCTCCTACATACTTTAAATTCAAGCTCAAACTAGTAAATGTGGGTGACACAATTTGATGTAGTAAATCCCTACATAATTGGTTCTAGATATAGTGATTCGACTACCATTAAAACTTAGGATTAGTATGGATGTCTTTGAAGATCCATATTGTAATTCCCAAGCTCACCTATAAGCCTTTGGGCTATTAGTAGCTTTAGATAAGCGTTTATCTACTTCACTTATCATGTACTCTATTTACTGGACTTTATTTAATGAAGAATGGCATTGCACCTAATTAAGCTCAATCTAGTTTATGTGGTTATGGTAATAATATTTAAATATGAATTGGATGTAATAGTTACAATAGTATAATTTTAATATATGAATGATTAGGTTATAGAAAATCTTTGTTCTCAGTCATTAATGTTGTCCCTATGTAATAAATGACATCAACATATTTTGTGAAATATCCTTAAGTGTAGATAAGAACCCATGATAAACAATGATATCTCTACATAAAGTATGAGCTTAGTATGAACTTGATCTAAAATATTCCATTGAGCCCTCAAAGCACTAGATGATTCTAAGCTTAGAGGAATAAAGGATTATGCTCTAGAGATGATAAAACCAAGATAATATAATTTTGTACCCATATGCCTAGAATGAGTTCTCTGAATAGGCTTGCACCTATAGATCATCAGTGTTAGCCTATAAAGTCTTATACCCATGAATCCACCAAAATCCTTATTTTTTTGACCAAGTCCTTCATGTGATGATTTGTGTCATGGCATGACTATCCCAACACATTCCCTAGTTCTTTCTTTGCTACACTTAAAGTGAATGCATAAGGCTTGTGCCTTATGTGAATTAATACCAATGTAATTGAGTGATAAATGTTTAGTTCTATGGGAACATATCTTATTTTCACCCAATTATAATAAGTTGAGGACTAATTTAAACAACCAAATAAGAACCTAAACTCCATAAATAATGGAATTGACCCCCTAAACTACAAAAATCTCCTTGACCATTTCCAAGTAGTACTAATTAATGTCATTAGGACCTTGAATCTTCACTTAAGACTCAATAGGATCAACTTCTATAGTGTTATCCTTAGGACCCTTTTTGATATATTTACCATGATCATTAGCGAAGTTGGCAATGTTAACATTCTCTTGATGAGGTGGAAATGTGTCGTCTAAAATTGAACAAAAAGTCTCTAGGTCTTCCTAAAATGTAATATCTTCATGATCAATCAAAAAAGCATGAACCTTATTGTCACTCTTACCATTTTCTTGTGTGAAAACATGTTGAGTAAGTGCCTCTAACTCTCCAATAGGGTCATGATTAGGCTCATGTTATACTACAACTTGATTATACAAATCATTTAAAGTACCATTAGCTTTAAAGATGGGTTCATGAGGATTATTTTCATGACTATCTCCTAGAGTATAAGTTGCTTGTGTTTCATCCACCTCAAGGTCATGCCATTATGATTACCCCACATCATCTAACGTCTATTTATTTTTAAAATATGATTTTTTGGTATGAATAAGAGTGTCAATAGTGGTCTCCTCATGATAGGTTCTTGAATTATCCTTTTAAAGGTGTTTTTATAACCCATTTGCAACTACAACATAATCAAGCTCTTGAAGGACTACCACCTCATCAATGTTCTTCACAAAATTATTTATCACATCTCAATGCTCCAATACTATATTCAATGAAATTATCCTATTTTCACAAAAAGAGAGGGATGGAAGAAAGAGGTTAGATCATATTTACCTTGAGCTCCTTGAAGCTCATTTTATTCTTGACTATGGTTTTCTATATAGAGATCATAATCACCTTGAGCCCTTTGAAGTTCATCTTATGTTGGGAGAAGAATTCAAATTGTAAAGCTATGTAGGATATTTGTCTAATATTAGTGAATTTTTTACTCATTTTATCATGTATAATTCTATTTTATCCTGTCTCCATGAATTATAATAGGTTAGAATATGAATAGACTACATTTTTGATGTCAAGTACAAGAAGAAGATGAAAAATCATGGACTAGAAACATATATATATATATATATATATATATATATATATATATATATATATATATATATATATATATATATATATATATATATATATATATACTTGTGTTTGTAAGAATAATAGAGTTCCACTTTTGAGGAGATTGATAGAGACTTATCTGGTTATGGTTACCTGTGTGATCTATTACTTTGTTCCTTATGTGCATTATCATCTATAATGTTTGATTACTTTATATGTAATTTAATCCATAGACTCTATTTATGTTAATGAATCATTAGTTTTTCTTACCTCTTATTTAATACATGATAATTCACACTTACTATGTTTTTTAATTTCCAACCTTTTATATGAATACGATGCACTATCTTATTCACTAAAGTATATCCTAGCTATCATCAACCTTAGCGTGTTTTGATACTTTAGGAACCTCTACTAACAATGGTGAGATGAGTGTGGAATAGTCCTTCTAAAGGAAATTATGCTAAGATGGTTACCAAGTTAGAGAGATATTAAGACATGGTTAGACCAAAGAGTATGTAATTTTGTACAAGAAGAATCAAAGTAGACTAGTCTTACTATACATTAAATCATTCAAGAGCATATTTATAGATAGATTTATAAAAAAAAATTGTGTAAGTTTCTTGAATTTCTATCTAATTGGTTATCATAGTTGGAATATTATTGTTTTAACCCAAGAATAGAAGAAACAATTATCTATATTGAATAAAAGATAGACAGATTACAAAAATTGGAGACTAATTGGACAAGAGCAATAGATTATTGTGTTGTTACTACTATAGATATATATGTAATTGAGTTTTAAGTATAAACATACATAGATTTAAAATTTGTGAAGGAATTATTTGACAAAGGAGTTAGAGGTAAATTTTTGTAGGGACTACCTATCCTTATGAAGATGTTGGTTATGGACAAGGCCATGGTACATACTCTATTCAATATGGAGTAGTCACATCAGGTATATGGGGGTACATGAAACATGATAGTGAATGATGATTAGATGAGTTGGTAAGTATTAAACCTAAATATAGAATGGATACATAAGGGAAGAGGAGTTAGAATAAGAGTCTAGATTTAGAACATGAGCTATGATGACAAAATAGATGGAGTAAATAGAATAATACCTAGATAGCTACGAGTAGAGTTATAAGTAAAAGTAAAATAGATGATGAATGAGTAAGAAGACATGATGAATGAGATGAAAGAGATGAATAATTAAGGATGAATAAAGAATATGATGGACATTGATAGATAGAAATAAATTATGAAGAATGAGAAGAAGATGAGATGTTCAAATATGGAAAGAATAGTGTAGAAGTAGAGTAGTTAATTGATATATGTAGTGCATAGCTATAAGAATGGGTATTATTAGAAGAAGGAAACAAAGAATTAGGTAAAGAAATAAAATAAAATCATATATTAATAATAGGTTCAATCATATAAGAATAAGTCACAAGAAAGAATCATTCACCAAAAGATCACACATCTCTCTAGCTTAGTTTCTTATATTTGAGTAGAAGTTTTCACCCATGCAAATAGGAAGATAGTAGTTGGGAAGGTCCATTTTTAAAACAAATTCATCATTGGGATATTTAAATTGAAAAATATTCAATTCAAAAGGCTTTAAAGGCCATAGGGTTTGTTGAAACCAAGTAGAGAAAAGAAGGAAACATAAAAAATAGAGTACGTAGGTTGACTCTCATAGTACACAAATTAAACTTTGAAATACACAAGTAGGATCACACAAAACATAGCCTCTTCTTATAACAATTATGAAGTAGATCCTCTCAACACTAGTTTACATAATGAGTGTTGTAGGAGCATTTATAAATTTGGTGACATATGATGGGTCTATATACCTTGAATAGTACTTTCTAACTTTCAAGATGAGATGGTAAGCTAAGGGCATTACTAATGAAGCTATCAAGAAGTGAGAATTAATAGGGGTATTAAATAGAAGATCACTTGATTTTATATACCATAGATAAACTATATAATAAAGTGTAAAATAGATTAAGGAATGGTGTATCATAGATTTTAAGATAAAGAAATGTACAAGATAGACTATTCAAGACTTGAAAGAGATAAGGTAGAAGTTAAGAGAATTAGTTTGTAACTATGATTGTAGGTTCTCTAATTTTATGAATAAGGTGGAATTTGCCCTAACAAAAAAAGATAAAGCTACATGGTTTTTCAAAAGACTAAATTATAGAATAATATTTGATATTATGAAGACTCCATATTCCACTAAAGTAGATGCTAGATTTGTTACCCTGTGAGTGGAACAAATTGAAGACTATGGGGAAGCTCCTATCATAAGTTCTAAGATTAAAAATACATTAAAAGATTTTATGAGGAGGATGGATAAATATCATGAGGAAAATAAACCTAAGTCAATTATATGGTGTATAGAGTGTGGAAAATGACATCATAGGAATAATTTTCCTAAGATCAAGATACAATTCTAAGAAATTTGTTAAGTAGTAGGGCACGCAACCACATAGTTCCATCTACTACAATGGTATGTCAAGAACTCATAGAATTTATATTGTAATTTTTTAAAATCACATAATCATGATGAAAATAATTATAGGGATTTATAAGAGCTCAAAGAAGATATCACCAAAAAATTATTCATCATTTTTGTGCAACAAGAGTCCTTGGAAAATTAGATGATTCTAGGCCTAGAGGTTAATAAAGATTTTATGACCAAAGTAGGTCTATAATGGATTCTTAGTTTGCTTCAATACCAGTCTCAAGATATAGATGGTTGGACACCTCCTTCACTAAGTTAGACACCTATATCACTGTAATACCAATATGTAGCACCTTAGAGCCCATTAATGATGTAGTAGTAGCAAACTACTTGGATCCCACTAGTTGTGCAATAACAAGTAAGAATTGGAGATAATGCCTAGTAACATCAACATTGGAATATAGAATATAAAAAAGGAGGGTATATAGGTGGTTATCAATTGAATAAAGGAGGATCTAGGGGTGTATAACCTTAAATTGGTAAAAAAAAACCACACATATCATGTCTTTTTATAGTCTTCTTTATAAAAGAATCTATCTAGAGAATATGAGCCTTGTTCACACTATCCATGTCTTTTAATCTTCTTGTCTTGGTCTTGTTTATTGATTTGGTCACCTTTTTGTTAATTACTAGTTATCTGGGACCTTCTAACCAGTCATTCAACCTCATCCAATTAGTGTTCCCCATGCCAATCCTATTCCCCTAGGTCCTGAACCTATAAGATAGGAGTGCTAGAATTGGACTATAGCACTAGACCCTAGGGTGTCCCATTTTTTATGCTCTTATCCACTTTTATTTTGACCCCCAATGGTTAGGTTTCTTTGCTTAATAGGTCATAAACCATTCTTAGCCCCTCCCTTAAGTTTTGTTTGCCTTTTCAATGTTGACTAATGTGATAAGACTCCCAAATTCAAAATAAAAAGTCTCCTATATAAATTAATATTCAATGCATTTTATATCTAGAACTTATTACTTCGGCATAGTAAATAATTAAAATTGGTCAATAGTATAGCTCAACATTTTGCATCACACATAGATTTGCATGTTTGATCAAGGAAGGGCCTAGGAAAAAGATATTTCTTGCATCTATGGTGTGCATATACTATGCATATTCCCTAAGGGAGAACTAAAATTGATCTTAGACCCTATCTTGAGGGTTAATGTAGTCAATGATCAAGGTAGCAGGGGTTTTAGATCATGTGATCATACTTCCCCTAACCAAGTCTTTTCCCTATTTGCTTTTGATGTGTTTATTATTTTGTGTGTACATAAAACTAGGGTTTGGAAGAAAATAGGCTATAAAATGGCACATAAAGGTGATTTTTCAAAGATAAAGACACCCATAGGACCCAAGAACCAGACCACATAGGAATCTAGGACTAGAATTTGATTTGGATAATAGTGCTAGAATTGGACTACAACATCGAACACCAAAGTGTCTACTTTTCATCACTCCTATATTTTCACCAAATTAAATATATATTTAGGTTTTTTTCATCTTCCTAACCCTGCACAACAATTTTTAGCACCTTTAATAGTCATTTCAACTTGTTTTTCTAGATAAGTCATTTCCTTCCCCAATGCAATTGATTTGATCAAATTAATATAAACCTATGTCTTACTACATTTAATTACATTTTTCCCTATTACCCAGCCCATTTATTATTTAAGATCTAGATCCTAGTTTCCCAAAAATAATAAAACATTTGGATAACCTGACTTATTTCAAACAAATCTTAAACCTTAGGAACCCCTAGGGTTTCCCTTCACTTTTTGTGCAAAAAATCAATTTTAAAATTCTGATTTTTGTATAAACTTTTGTGAATTTATTTTATTCAAAATAATTTAAGAATTTAAATTATTATAATAATTTTCAAAAATTATAAAACTCTAACCCAAAACCCTATATTTCCAAACTAATTCCTCAAACTCTAAGCCTTCCTCCCTTACAATTTTTAGATAAAAATTTTAGAATTTTTGTAAATTTTTTGGAGTGTCAAAAATAATTTCAAAATATCTATGTTTATAGTTATTTTTGAATTTATTTTCTTAATATTAATTTTCCATATTTTCTTTGGTGAAATAAATAAAATGTCCACTAAGGCACTTCTTCCTTCTCATCTTATAGATAAATTTCTAATTTTTTCTCATAATTATGATAACGAATGGATAAATTTTCAAAATTGCACATTAACCAAAAATGTGGAAAATGTTTTCATTTATAATGAAGACAATTAATATTATTTTAATGAGGAATATAATGATACACATGAAAGTGATAGTGAATAAAAAGTAGATGCACCTTCTTCTCTTAAACCTATCTCTTTTCTTCCATCTTCTGAAGAAAATAATTTTGATAAATGGGAAAGGTAATTTTCATCTCATTCCCCTATGCAAAATACACCAAATGTACAAATTATTCATGTAATTCCAAGTGAACCTCTTATTTGTGATAATTTTCTAGCATATGAGCCTAGTCTCTCTCTCTCTTTTGCTACTTTTATGGTCAAATTACAACAATGTAAATGTAATAGAATTAAAATTCCAATGCATAGTTCAAATGATCCATATCATGTTCTCAACTCTACTTTGTCAAAATAATGTATAAATGATAACTCTCTTTCTCTTACTTCTCATATTCTAAATGAAAATAATGAATACACTCCATTCCAAGATAACATGTATGCACATAATGTTCTAATTTCACATGACAATTTATTGCATATTAGAAAAGAATTATCATCTTCTCTTACCTCTATCCCTAGTGATAATGATTATGATAGTGAACATGAAAATGAATATGAAAATGAGATTGAATATGAATAAAACTCTGATTTTAATAATTCATAGAATAATGATGACTATTATGCATATAGTGAAGAAGAAAATGCATCTCATATTTCTAACTCTTCTCTCACTCCTCTCAAACCTAATGCATTAAAAAATGTTGATTCTAATTATTTACATGATTTTATTTAAAATGATGCACATGTTAATGATAATATCACATCTTCTATTAAATTATAATGTGATTCAATAAAAACTAAAGATACCAATGAATCTCCCAAGCCACCACCTACTACACTAGCACCTATTTTTCAATCTTCACCCAAAGAGAATGGTATCCCACATCCCTTTACTAAGTTACAAGTTACCATTATTCACCCCCTCTCTATGATCTAATTTCTAAATGTAGCATTCCCATGGATAAAATAAATGATCAAATCCAATGTTTAAATGAACCACTTCAAGATACTAATATACCATCCTAGGAGATTATTTCTTTAATGCATGTAGTTGGTGAATTAAAATACCAAGTACACCTCCTTAATTTTGAGAATAAGGATTATAAGTCTTGGATAGATGTTAATGACTTCCATGGTAAACCTCTTCTGAAGACATTTGTCAAAGATTAATTGCCTAAGAATTTATAGATACTATCATTGCCTCAATTTGATGGAATTGGAAATCCATTCGTACACCTTCAAGCCTTTTAGAAGGCTTTGCCATATCATGTGATTCCTTTGATTCTACTTAAGTTATCCAAAAAAAAATTAGTGATTAATACACAAAATTGGTTCTTTCATCTCCTCTTTATTGGTTCCTTACATACATATGATGACCTAAAGGAGGCATTTCCTAGATATTACATAGTAAACACATATGAGAAACTTGTTGCATCACATCAAATTTATTCAGAGCCAATTAGAGATTATATCTTATGATTCAAGATGCATATGTTACAATTGATCTATAAACCAAAAAATCTATAGGTTCATCATATATTTATTAAAGGGCTCTACCAACCTCTCCTAGATTATATATTATATCAGACAAAGTCCTCTTTTAGGCACTTATGTTATATAGCTTTAGCCTTACAAAATAAATTGGGATTGATTGAGGTAGATTCAGTTGATCGGCTTGCTCTAGATTTCATAGCATTACCTACATCTACAGCTCATATCACACAACATCTACCATGTCATAAACAAGATACGAGATCATAGCCAAAAAAGCAACTAGTTAAGAATATAGATCTAATTTATAGAGCACCACCTATAGAATGAATTATAGAGAATAATAGTAAGGCACCACTACAATTTGATTCAGAGTGGGATAGCCCATATGTCATACTATCAACACTACTACATATAAAGTTAATCACATTGCCTTCTACTCATCAAAAATATCCACATCTCTTAAATAGATAGCCATATCGGCCCTTTTGTAACTATCATCATATTCATGGACATAGAGATAATGATTGTTATAGACTTAGGGATTGCATTAATAGATGTGTTGATAAAGTTATCATAGCATTCACACCAATATCTCCTCCATCATGGATTCTCATATCTCATTCCTCTATGATTGAGTCATCCTAGGACATTCCTTCATAGGAATCATCAGTTACTCATCATGAGAGTAATGTAGCTTCTAGGATATATCCTTATAGATCTCCTATCCCACCTACTCATAGGGTTTAAATACCAATATAGTGAGAGAAACCTAAACATATAGAAGTGTAGTTTGAGGAGTACATAATGTAGTTCCATATACATATCTAGCATAGTCATAGGCACTATAATCAAGTTTTAAGGGTCCTATCTCACATAACAAACCACTACAGTTAAGATTAGATGAACCCACATTATAGATTATCACTTCAAATAGATATTCATTATGGCTAAGTTTTTAGGGACCTATTTCACATAGAAATCCATTATGATTGAGATTACATGAATACCCTATTGTCCCCCAAAAATATCGCTCATTTTTGGGACAACATTTGAACTATTCTAGTCTTACAAACCAAAATTGTCTCTTCCCTTTTCAAAATTTGTCTTCGACATTCAAATTCCTCATTTTTCAAGCTTCTCAAAAATCTACAAACTCTACAGGCTTAAATCTATGGACTCTGCAAGCTTAAATCTATGGAATCAGTAGGAAGAGAAAATCTACAAACTCAACAGGAAGAGAAAATCTATGGACTCTGTAGGCCAAGTTTAATGGGCTTTACAGGTTGATTTCTATAGACTTGATTTCTATGAACTTTGTAGGTAGGTTCATTTCTATAGGTTCAAAGGCTTCTGCAAGTGGATTCAACCAAAATAATTAGTTTCTAACACTTGGTCATTTTTAGGATTGGTTTAGTGCCTTGGTTCAATCAAAAATGTCTATCAACAAGCATTCAAGCAAAAGAGGCTTGAACCATTGAACCGTTGAACCACTTTGGTTGAAAGGTTCAATGCTTTTGGTTCAATCAGTTCATATGATTTATTTCAATATTTTGGTTCATCCTTTGGTTTAATCAAATGGTTTTTCAATTAGTTCAAGTCTTTATTTGAACCATTGAACCAAATCTTGGTTCAACATATTTTGGTTCAAAGGCGGGTTCAAACACATGGTTTAAAGGCTTCATTTGAACTGTTGAACCAAAACATGGTTTAATGATTGGTTCAAATAAATGGTTCAATGACTTAGTTCATCCACTTGGTTCAAAGCCTTGGTTTAATGAAGAGGTTCAATGTCTTGTGGTTCAATGGAGCAGTTCATCAACTTGGTTCATTCAATTAAACCATCAGCTTGAACCATTTTGGTTCAAATATTAGTTCATCAGCTTGGTTCAACATTTGGTTCAACCAAGCGGTTCAATGACTTGGTTCAAAATAGTGGTTCAACAGCTTAGTTTAAAGGAGTGATCCAATGTAAAAGTTCAAAGAGCCTCCCGAAGGACAAGTGCCCTTGCAGAGGGCACTTGGTCGACAAAACACCCTTTAGAAGGGTCATTTTTGAAGAAGGCCACAAAGGTAAATTCCTTTAGAAATTTTGTTTAAGGTAGATAGTCATAATTCTTTTAGACTTTTGTCTAAAGGAATTACTTTAGACAAAAAGTCCAAAATAATTCAAGCAATGGCTGTGGACAAAAAGCACGAAGAAATAACCAAGGCAAAAGTGATAAGAACATTTTCTGTGGACTTTTTGTCCATGAGAAATTTCTACGAAATTTTTGTTTGTGGGAATTTGTCTAAGGAAAATGCCTGCAAGAAACCTGTGAAAGGTTGTTGAAGGACCCCAAAGGGCAAGTGCCCTTGCGGGGAAATCCCGACTGCCGAATAGAAGGACACTTTCCCGAAGCTGAAGGATCACCTTCCCTTTGAGAAGATGTAAAACAAGAAGCCCAAAGGCCATTCAAAGATCATTTCTTAAGGCCCAAAAGCATAGTTTATTTCCAAAAAACTATCAAACATAAAAGTTGAAGAAGGACCAAGGGGTGACACACCCGAATATGTCAAATTCAAGACTGTGAACTAGCCATTGAAAACATAATGATGGGCACGCGAATGTCAATTTTAAAGCTCATAAAATAGTCGTTGATCCTTTGAACCTACAGACCCAAATGCATTCACAGAATTCAAGGCCAAGACCAATAGAAAGTGAGGAAGGAACAAAATAGCAAATTAAATCTAGGACCCGATTTAATTAACTAGAAAAGGAGGAAAGATGAAGGTAGGATCAGATCGCCAGGTGGACATTGAAAGTTGTAAACTTTCAATAGCGTTACTTGTTTCTCTGCATTGATAAAATCAAATGGGTAAATGCCCCTAAGCTTCAGCCTATCTTCTTAATAGATTCCAATGCAACATGATGTGTTACTTTTCTCGAGTCCTTCTTGAAGAGGCTATATAAGGGACTCTCTTCTATTGTAAATGTATCTCTTTTTGACAATCAGAATGAAACCCTGCCCAAATTGAAAGACACTTCTAAGACTTTGAGCTCAGTTTGTTGATCATATTTTGTTATTGGAATAAGAAAGCAAGTAATTATTTAGACTTTGTGTTGTAATATCTTTGTTTTTAAAGAAACTATTTTTATGTCTTTTTCCTTAATATATCTTCTGTTCCTTTAATTCAACAAGCAGAATTAGTGACAGTAGTTAGGAAGGTTTCCTGAAGAGTCAAGTGTGGAGAGACTTTGTGCCCCCATAATTGATTTCAGTGTGTTTTCTTTTCATTTCTATGTAAAGGACCTTGGAATGACTTTGTGCCCTCATTGTCCTTTGTATCTTACTCTTGAGCAATTCAGGTGGAGACTTTGTGCTGCATCTCAATTTGCTGGTTATTACATCCTTTGCTACATTTTGCTATTACTACCAGGAGTACTCTTGTGGTTGGCTGAATAGTACTTCTAAAAGAAGAGGAGTGTTGTTTGTCATTTCTATTGACATTTCTCCTTCGATCCACATGCATCATCTCTGAAAAAATAGAGATGGATGATTTGTCCTACCCTTGAGTATTATTTTTTGTTTATATATATATATATATATATATATATATATATATATATATATATATATATATATATATATATATATATATATATATCATACCTATAGGGAACCTCCCCTTGATGAGAGGAGAGATCAATCCCCTTCTAATGTGGTAAAACTACACATTTGGACAACTAATCTTCCTACTTTGGCTGATCAGACCTATTTTGTTTATCAGTATGCTGATCGACAAATTATTCAACCAATAATTTTTGGTGACTCCGCTAGGGATATAAAATCCATTATCTATTGATAATCTATCCATTCACCTCCACACTAATTGGGAAAGAATGCATAGTTTAAAGCCTCAAGCTTTAACTGAAGCAAGGTCAATTCTTTTCCATTTTTGTTTCACAATCTGCCAGATTCAAGGTATACACGAAGCCAAAGGGCTAAAGGTATCATTAACCCTGTATTCGAGTTGGTATAGCAAAGTGATTTTGATCTATTTCCTTCACCATCTCATCTCCAATGAACCAAGAGTTTTCCTCTTACTAAAGTTAGATCTCCATTGCCAGACGAAGTATCTACTTTTGCTATTGATAAAGCTTTGCTAATAATTACCCCTCTAAGATTTGTTATCCCTCCTTTTCATAATCCTACAATGGTAGTTCAAGGCCCCTAGGGTAATGCTTTTGGTCCTCTCAATCTTACTCCACCTCTACATGAGCTTCCATGTAGTTCAAGGAAGAATTTCCCCAAATTCTATGGTGATGGGAAAGTTCATCCTGATGAACACATTAAAGCCTTCAGCATATCATGTGGAGTAATTAGAGTAGAATTTGAAGATGCAGTAGTTAGGATTTTTGTGGAGACACTACAAGGTGCTGCTATAGATTAGTTTTATCATCTATAGGCTTGGTCAGTAACTGATTGGAATAATCTCAAAGCTAAGTTTGAAACCAGATTCAAACCTGTAGAAGATGCACATGCACTTCTGGCTCAACTTACATAGATGAAGAAAGAGCCTCATGAACTAATGAGAGACTTCATAGCTAAATTTGACAAACTAAGGAACATAATTCCTATAATTACTCAACCTACAGCTAAGAATCTCAAATGCTTCTTCATTAATTCTCAGTTACCTAAAGTAAGTTTTCTCTTGAGACATGCTAGTCAAATAGATCTTGCTACAGCTCAACTTTTGGCCACTGAGGTAGAAGATGATCTCATCTTAGTAGGGAAGATAAGAAGAGATCAAAATAGAAATAGATCTTCATCATCTTTTGAATATGCATCTACATGCACCATTGATCCAATGGTGCAAAAACTTGCAAATGAAGTTCTAGCCTTGAAAAAGCAAATGGTGCAAGGAATGTCTTCTACTCCATACATAGATATGCCAAGAAGGACATTCCCAAATCGGTCATATCAGGGCAATGCTACCAGGAATCAAGGGCAATAGAATCACCTTCCTCCCCCACAAGGGAAACTTGCCATGGAAGCTCTTCTAACCAATTCAGTAATGGGATATCTTTAAACAAAATTTGAGTTCTCTTTCCATCCTGAATTGAATCAAGAAAATGACATTGATCTCCTTGAATATGATCAAGAAGAATCAGCTGGTGACTCCCACATTGGTTTCCTGAACTACCAAGATGAACCCAGAAGCAAAGGAAAAGCTATTGATGGATCATATGCAGTGTTTACCAAAGCTAAGAACTAATCAGTCTAGCAAGCTGATAAAGGGAAGACAGAGGAGTAACCTCAACCAATAATTACAATTTCTAAGCGTGGAACCACTCTGCCTTTTTAGTCAAAGGATCCAGTGACCACTCAAAATGTAAGTACATCAATCTCACCTTCACCTTCTACTCCCCTTTTTCAAACTAACCCTCCTCCCATCCCTCCTAAAACCCAAAAGGTTGAAATTATTTCCTCTTTTCCTAGTCCAATTCAGCCATTTGACATAATTGATCATGTCAAAAAGATAAAAATATAAATGTCTAAATTTGAATACTTGTAGTCCAATCCTAATAAATTGGATAAGTTGGTCCAATGTATCAAGAACCAAACCATCCTTTCAAGGTAAAAAGCTAAAAAAATAATTCCTAATTCTCTAGAGAACATTCCCATTCCTGAGTAATCTTGTTATTACTCCTCCAGCTGCCCCTGAGAAAATAGAACATTTTTATGTTTCCTTGTTAATAAATGGTTATCAACTCAACAATTGCATCATTGATTTCGGGGCATCTGACAATGTCATTCCTACTAAAGTAGCTGAGTCTCTTGTTCTCACATTGACCAAAACCTTTGGGAGATGTTTCTCCATGGAGAATAAGCAAGTACCATTGCTGGGGCAAATTAAAGATGCCCAATTTGCATTGGCAGCCTTTCCAGACAAGAGAATTAGGATGACTGTCTTGGTAGCTGACATCCCAACATCCTATGGAATTTTGCTTGGATGAAATTTTTTCAAGGACATGGGAGGATAACTAAGCATGGACCTATCTGAAGGAGAGATGATTGCTCCCTAAAAATGAGGTAAAATACGTGGTCATCCAAACATCAGCCCCTACAACACAAATTCTATTTGAGTCTTCAAGAAGGGGTAATTATTTCTTTACCATAGAGGATGTTCATGTTTTTATAGATGAAAATCCTATAGTTAAAAATCTAAGAATTGATCCAAACAAGACTTCAAGAGAATTGGTAGGGTGTAGTATAAACAAGGAAGGATCTTTCATCTCTAATGAAGAGAAATCTGATAGGAGATCAACTTTTGATGATGACAATTCTTCCACCAATGATGAAGTTGGGACTGTGTTGATATCTCCTTAAGGAGATATTCTTCCTTCATGTAATTTTCAATTCATTAATACCAACAACATAGTTTGATGTGAATCTCTATTGCTTGGATTGAAGATTACTCAAGATGAAGAAATTAAACTCCTTCACATCACAGGAGATGCTAAGCTGATAGTTTGTCAACAATTTGATATGGACAATCCAATCATATGCTAGACTGAACCAAAATAACAACCAATTATGTTAATGGACCATGCTACTTCAAATCAAAATCAGGTAAAGGAACCCTTCACCAAGAAAGTAAGGAGTTATGGCTTTCAAATTGAAGACCACATCCTGCCATGGGGCAAGAAGAAGAAAGAGTCAACAGGAAGATGCAAAAAATTAGTTTCCTGGTGGAGAGCTCCATTTTCCCATCACCATTTTTTGGGGCAAAATGTCTTCTTGATAGTTTATTAGAGTAGAGCACTATTTTCAATGTCTCTCAAGAATCAGCATCTGAAATACTTTAACTCTTGAAGCATCAGATCATATCATCTATACATATGTATATTTGTATAGTTTTTAATTCTATTTTTTTTGTTTATTTTCCTTTTTTTATGCCTTCCATTTCTGGGTAGCATGACTCCATAACCCAATGGTAAACATGAAGACACTGGAGATTCTAGATTCTACTCCTTTCAATTCTTTTTGCAATTGATAGAAGTTCCCCAACTCTAGCTAGTTGTTGTCCCCCAAAAATATCACTCATTTTTGGGACAACATTTGAACTATTTTGGTCCTATAGACCAAAATTGCCTCTTCCCTTTTCAAAATTTGTCTTGGGCATTCAAATTCCTCATTTTTCAAGCTTCTAAGAAATCTACAGACTCTACAGGCTTAAATCTATGGACTCAGCAGGAAGAGAAAATCTACAAATTCAGCAGGAAGAGAAAATCTATAGACTCTGTAGGCAAAGTTCAATGGGATTTATAGGTTGATTTCTACAGACTTGATTTCTACTAACTCTGTAGGTAGGTTCATTTCTACAGGTTCAAAGGCTTTTGCAGGCGGGTTTAACCAAAATAATTAGTTTCTAACACTTGGTCATTTTTAGGATTGGTTCAGTACCTTGGTTCAATTAAAAATGTCTATCGACAAGAATTCAAGCAAAAGAGGCTTGAACCATTGAACCATTGAACCGTTGAACCACTTCGGTTCAAAGGTTCAATGAGTTCAAGGTTTAATTGGTTCAATGCTTTCAGTTCAATCGGTTCATCCGCTTTATTTCAATGTTTTGGTTCATCCTTTGGTTCAATCAAATGGTTCATCAATCGATTCAAGGCTTTGTTTGAACCATTAAACCAAAGCTTGGTTCAACATCTTTTGGTTCAAAGGTGGGCTCAAACACATGGTTCAAAGGCTTCATTTGAACCATTGAACCAAAACCTAGTTCAACGGTTGGTTCAAACAAATGGTTCAATGACTTAGTTCATCCACTTGGTTCAAAGCCTTGGTTCAACAAAGAGGTTCAACATCTTGTGGTTCAATGGAACAACTCATCAACTTGGTTCATTCAATTAAACCATTAGCTTGAACCATTTTGGTTCAAAGCTTGGTTCAATGTTTGGTTCAACCAAGTGGTTCAATGCCTTGGTTCAATAGAGTGGTTTAATAGCTTGGTTCAAAGGAGTGATCCAATGTAAAAGTTTAAAGAGCCTCCCAAAGGACAAGTGCCCTTACAGAGGGCACTTGGTTGGCAAAACACCTTTCAGAAGGGTCACTTTCAAAGAAGGCCGCAAAGGTAAATTCCTTCAAAAATTTTGTTTAAGGTAGACAGTCATAATTCTTTCAAACTTTTGTCTGAAGGAATTCCTTCGAATAAAAAGTTTGAAAGAATTCAAGAAGTGGCTGTGGGAAAAAAACATGAAGAAATAACCAAAGCAAAAGTGATAAGAACATTTTTTGTGGACTTTTTGTCTGGGAGAAATTTCCATGAACTTTTTGTCTACGGGAATTTGTCTGGGGAAAATGTCTGCAAGAAACCCACGAAAGGCCATCGAAGGACCCCAAAGGGTAGGTGCCCTTGCAGGGAATTCTCGACTGCCGAATAGGACACTTCCTTGAAGTTGAAGGGTCACCTTCCCTTTGGGAAGATGTAAAACAAGAAGCTTGAAGGCCATTCAAAGATCATTTCTTAAGGCCCAAAAGGACAGTTTCTTTCCAAAAAACTACTAAACAAAAAAGTTGAAGAAGGACCAAGGGGTGATGCACCTGAAGACATCAAATTCAAGACTACAAACTAGCCATTGAAAACATAATGACGGCTGCATGAAATCCAATTTTAAAGCTCATAAAATAGCCGTTGATCCTTTAAACCTACAGACCTAAAGGCCAAGACTAGCAAAAAGTGAGGAAGGAACAGAATAGAAAATTAAATCCAGGACTTGAATCAATTAACCAAAAAATGAGGAATGATGAAGGTAGGATCAGATCACTAGGTGGACATTGAAAGTTATAAACTTTCAATAGTGTGACTTGTTTCTTTGCATTGATAAAATCAAATGGGTAAATGCCCCTAAGTTCTAGCCTGTCTTCTTAATAGATTCTAATGCAACATGATGTGTTACTATTCTTGAGTCCTTCTTGAAGAGGTTATATAGGGGACTCTCTTCTATTGTAAATGTATCTATTTTTGAAAATTAGAATGAAACTCTACCCAAATTGAAATACACTTCTGAGACTTTGAACTCAGTTTGTTGATCATATTTTGTTATCGAAATAAGAAAGCAAGTGATTTTTCAGACTTTGTGCTTTAATATCTTTGTTGTTGAGGAAACTATTCTTATATCTTTTTCCTTAATATATCTTTTGTTCCTTTAATTTAACAAGTAGAATTAGTGACAGTAGTCAGGAAGGTGTCCTGAAGAGTCAAGTGTGGAGAGACTTTGTGCCCCCATAATTGCCTTTAGTGTGTTTTCTTTTCATTTCTATGTAAAGGATCTTGGGATGACTTTGTGCCCTCATTTTCCTTCATATCTTAATCTTGAGCAATTCAAGTGGAGACTTTGTGTTGCATCTCAATTTTCTAGTTATTACATCTTTTGCTATATTTTGTTGTTACTACCATGAGTACTCTTGTGGTTGGCTGAATAGTACTTTTGAAAGAAGAGGAGTGTTGTCTATCATTTCCCTTGAGATTTCTCCTTTGATCCACATGCATCATCTCTAAAAAAAGAGAGATGGATGATTTGTCCTACCCTTGAGTATTATTTTCTATACATATATATATACACACACACACACACACACACACACACACACACACATATATATATATATATATATATATATATATATATATATCATACCTATAGGGAACCTCCCCTTAATGAGAGGAGAGATCAGTCCCCTTCTGATGTGGTAAAACTACACATTTGGATGACTAATCTTCCTATTTTGGCTGATCAGACCTATTTTGTTTATCAGTACGCTGATCAACAAAATATTCAACCAACATACCTATCACAGGTTATAGTTACATCTTGATCTATTACTCAGTCATATGCATCACAATAGAGACCATAGGGTGTTATTTCACATAACAATCCACTATGATTGTAGAGAGATGATCCTCTTTCATAACACATAGTTTCAATTGCACATCCATTAAATTTGCATCTTGTAGAGTCTCCATGTATATCTACAGTCAATGCACTACAAACAACATCAGATATAGGGCATGTTCTTACACATCATAAGTAGTATAGTCATTTATTCAGTTGGCCATCAAGGTTTAGATAGTGATACAACAACCATGGGGTTGATTTTCATAGAATTATATCTTTTATTCCCTTTT
Source organism: Torreya grandis (assembly GCA_037957365.1). NCBI lineage: Eukaryota > Viridiplantae > Streptophyta > Pinopsida > Cupressales > Taxaceae > Torreya > Torreya grandis. The sequence goes on from JARHVA010007378.1 coordinate 484,680, forward strand.
ACTAACAACTAACATTATTTGTTCTAAATAACCATCCCTAGCTAAACTAGATTATGTAGATCACAACCTTATCAATATCCTATTTTACCAATTCACCTTATCAAATAAATTTACTAATAACATAATAACAAAGTATTTTACTCACATGTGATTCAAAATTAAAATTATCATCACACTTAATTCTACCAATAATAATCAAATCATATCACAAATACCATTTTACCAAACATATACAACCTCAACATCAATACCAAATCAACTATTTTTAGTCAACCATTTACAAAAAATATACCAATATAATACATGTTCCATAACATGATATGCTTGAGTCAACATAAAAACAAATATCCATATATATAATGAAGTTTTAAATACATATAAATTGGTATCAAATACAATCAATCATGAATGGGTGTCAAGCCCTCACTCTGAGCCTCACTCTCTCCACCAGTGCTAGTCTCATAATCTACCCAATCACTTAATGGCCCCACACATCCTTAATATAACACATGCCTCTTACAATGAATCTCTCATTCTAATAGCTACCCATGCTCCTCACAAAATTTTACATATAACCTCTAAATATCTATATACTCATCTATGATCCTCATGCTCATAGATCTAAAATCATGTGGGGGTATCATATGCCTATCCATCTTAGCTCTCAACTCATCTCTCTCTTGTTACCCTAACATATACAACTATCAATATAAATCCCTATCAAACAAATGGGAATGGATACCATTCATGACCATCACTCGCTCTATCAAACCCTCCTCCACTGTATTGTTAGGTACATGTCATGTGAGGTCTTAGAGTGTTAACTCAATTATTATCTCCCAGTACTCATCATCTCCACCTCCTAACCCAGCTTGTGCTCCACCCTAAGTGCCTCCTACTTCACCTATGCACAAATTATGACACTAAATTAGATATACACTTTGAAATCAAATTTAAATCATAAATTTATATGCAAATCAAACATAATCACTACCTATCTCCCATCATCTAGATCAGCTTAGGATCCTCATACTCTAGAGCATCCCCTCCATCAATAGGGTGTTATGGAGCCCACTAATGCCTATCCCACCACATGATATATGTGTTTGTACATCCAACATCATCCACATTAGGAATATCTATATCCCATCCCTCATATCTAAAGGTAATGTTGAAAGTTTAGCTTTAGTAGGCCTTGCATGAGCTCTCACCCTCATAGATGCTTGAACACTCTTCGCCCATACCCATGCTACTGGGGGCACATCTTGTGGTACCCCAAAATATCTAATAACATGTTCATAATAAAATCAATCATATACTCTAGCCTAATGATCATGTATCCAAAATCTAACTCTCATATATCATAGTTGTACTTCATCCTCTACCCATCCAAGAAATCCTCTATAAGGCATCCATATGATATCATCAGCCACTAATCTATCTAAAACCTACCTATAATGGTCCATTCCATGAGACCAAGTAGCCACTATGCTTTTCCATCATTCTATAAATGGATTTGGGGGTGACCACTCTACCCTTGGTAATCTAATCAGCTACACAATTGCTATGTTCTCATAGGCCCAAAAATACAATAAGGTCACTGCACTCACCCCACCATTGAATAACTCCTATTTAAACCTATAGATATCCTTGTATAAGTGGGATATCATAGTTATCCCCCATGAGAATATAGTGCCATATACCTCCATGTTGTGAATAATCTTGTGCAAACTATATCTAATAGATACTCCACTTCCATCCATAGCAATAAAAGATGCCAACAACATAGCCAACCACTTCCACAAGCATATAATAGTAGACTACACAATAATAAATAGTAGCACATCACTATCACTACCTCTCTAGTGTATACCCAAGGGCACACCAATAAAGTACAAGGATGCATGATAAATCACATCAGTATTCATGTCATCCTACACTATCACATACCACCCACTAATTGGTAAATGCAATATATGATACACATCCTCTAGAGTCATGATAATATCCCCTATAAGAAGTTATAAAGTGTATGTATCTACATTCCACCTCTTATATAAGGTGGTCATCAGATATCAGTCCCACTAAACTATGCCTAGGTCACACACATGACCAAACCCCACCCTATTCATGATAGTTCTCTCATCAGTAGATAATGGTATTAGCCTCAATGTCTCCATCACTTCATCCCTATAAAACTCTCTCATCCACACCTTACCCTACAAAACACCTGCAACAACACATCCATAAATAAATAGGACCAACTAGAAATCCAAGAAAAAAATAGTGAAAATCAAAGTATAATAATAGAAAAACTTTGCCTATTAGACAACAATGTTGTAAAAAGGACAACAACATTGGACATGAACACTAAAACCTATACAAGAGTATTAAGCCCTATATAGGAGTATTGAACCCCAAAATATAGTGCTCAAAATAGAAAAAAATCCTAGACCACTTTAAAGAGCTCTAAAACACCAAAACATTCCTAAAATAAACAAAAACCAAGTATTTAGGTTACTTACTAGGGTCACATCACCACTAGCTTAAACTTGGTCCACCAACTGCTCAAACCAGGTCATGATAGGTGCTCATCTCCTTGGAATATTTATCACTCCATAGCTCAAAATATAAATCTATTCAATGCACAAATGAATCAAGAATCAATGTAATTTCCTATATTAACAAACTTTTTCATTCAAAACAAGATACTATTTTATTCATAACTCGAACCCTGTAACTCTATTTTTCAAACCATTTCTTTCCATAGAATCATGATAATGATACCTTAGACATAACTCAAGGTTCACTCTTTTACTACCTCATTTACCTACTATGGCATGAAAATATCTATAATTCTCTTATACTCAAACACACACCTTAGTCCTCACCAAGTAAAATTTGTTTCACTTTCAACAACTCAGTCTAATCAATATAATAACCTTTCAATCTATTCACAACATACCAACATTGTTTTTATTATTATGCCACTAGTCATCACTTTTGGCTTGACATCCTCTATAACATATTTCATCCCTCTCTCTAAAAGGGGGCATCATTCATACTATTCCTATTTCAACACTTACCCAACATACCTATCTACTCTTAAAAATGGATACACCATGGTTATTACACATCCAACTTTCAGATTATCAGATTTAGCTTAGATTAGTTGAGATATATAGTGATTTAGATTATGTGGGTCACTCAACATTACTTAGTACATTCAAAGGGATATACCTTTAGTTTACATATACATAAACTATTTAGATATAGTGGTTCAAATTATATGGATTCACAATGATCTTGATTAGATATAGACTCAAATACTAGATTTAGGGGTATGTATTTACTACACCTCTCACACATATAGCTTCATATAACATGACATAATTAGAAAATCAGATAGCAAATTATAGGCATATTATAAAGCATAGTGTTTTAATCTTCACTTTTGCACATGAGGCATGGAAAGATATGTCATATCATATGTGGTTATATGGATTACCAACGTATACATAAGCATCACTCACATACCAAATTTGGGGGCATGCCATAGATATTTATGTTAGTCATCATTAAGGATTATACATATGATATGTCAAGACATGCCATTCTCTTCTTGCACATTGACTAGATTTTTATATTACACCCAGTTGTACCTAGGTTGTCACCAGGTTGGACCAAATAGTCATTTGTAGTGGTTGGTCCATTATATTACCTAGATCTAGACTATATGAGTTTGTGCAAGATAGAGGATAAACATTAGTTTTAGGCCTCTAAGAATTTATCACTTCTAGTTTAGATATTCAAAGTGGGGACATGATATATTTTGCTCTTTATAGCATACAAATGTTTACATAGTCTAGATTACATGAGTTTATGTGGGAAGAGGACAAACATTAGTTTTAAGCCTTCGATCATTCCCCATTTTTAGCAAGATTCAGCATAGGGGGAAAAAATATCCCTCCTCCATGATACATGGATACCATATTCAGATTTATTAGAGGGGGAATCCACTTTAGGGATTCCTTCTTTCTCCAAATACTATTCAGTTCTCTTATTCTTCTTTCTTTTAATATTGCATTTCATTGCATCACTAAAAATAATAAGGGGGATAATGTATACACCCTAAATTGGTCAAGTAACCATAAATATCATGTATTTTCATATTTCTCTTTATAGGAGACTCTGACTAGAGAATATGAGCCTTGTTCACACTATCCATGTCTTTTAATCTTCTTGTCTTGGTCTTGTTTATTACTTTGGTCACCTTTTTGTTCATTACCAGTCATCTAGGACCTTCTAAACAATCATTCCACCTTACCCAAGTAGTGTTCCACATGCCAATCTTGTTCCCCTAGGTCCTGAGCCTATAGGATAAGAGTGCTAAATTGGACTATAGCACCAGACCTTAGGGTGTCTAATTTTTGGCACTCTTATCCACTTGTATTTTGACCCCCAATGGTTAGGTTTCTTTCCTTAACAAGTCCTAAACCCTTCTTATCACTTCCCTTAAGTTTTATTTGTCTTTTCAATATCATCTAATCCAAATAAATCTCTTACATTCAAAATAAAGAGTCTCCTATATAAGAAACTATACAAGGCATTTTATATCTAACACTTACTACTTTGGCATAGTAAATAATTAAAATTAGTCCATAGTATAGCTTAGCATTCTGCATCACACATAGATTTTCATGCTTGATCAAGAAAGGGCCTCGGTGAAAGTTCATTCTTGCATCTATCATGTATGTTGACTATACACATTCCCTAAGGGATAACTACATTTGATCTGAGACCCTAGAATGAGGGTTAATGTAGGCAATGATCAAGACAAAGGGGTTCTAGATCATGTGATCATACTTCCCCTAACCTAGTTTTTTCCCCATTTGATTTTGATGTGTTTGTTGTTTCATGTGTGTAGGTAAAACTAGGGTTTTTCAAGAAAATATGTTATATAGTGGCATATATAGGTGATTGTATAAAGATAAAGACATCCACAGAACCCAAGAACTAGACCACATAGGAATCTAGGACCAAAATTTGATTTGGATAATAGTGTTGGAATTAGACTACAGTGCCAGACAATAAAGTGACCACTTTTTATCACTTCTATCCATTCATTTAATGAATGCTAGATTTAGCTTTCTAACATCTTCCTAGCCCTACACAAAAAAATTTAGCTTCTACAACAATCATTTCAGCTTGCTTTTCCAAATAAGTCATTTCTTTCTCATATGTAATTGATTTGATCAAATTAATATAAACCTATGTTTTATTGCATTTAATTAGATTTTTCCCCATTACCTAACACCTTTATTATTTAAGAACTATACCCTAGATTTCCAAAAATAATAAAAAAAGGTGAAGATATAGAGGAGGTTACCAAGGTGGTAGGGGAAATAACTATTATCACCCTTCTTTGTAATACTATTTATGTGGAGAGTATAATCATGTGTAATGTAATTTCCATTTGAATCCCAAAAGATAGTCTTACTATGCATACTATAGAGTATACAATCAACATGAGATAAAAGAATATCCTATCTTAGAAAAGCAAAGAAAGGATAAGTCCATTAGGAATGTTAATATGGTGAATGCACAGACTATAGAGGATGTATTCCTAAATTCTATTACATGACACCAACATGTAAAAATATTTTTTCCTTCTCTTGAAATGCCTCAGGATTAGGGAATCCAAAAATCAAAATTGGCTGAATACCCAAACCCAAATATAGAAAAGAGGCTCATGTATGAAGCTGCATAGATGTTGAATAACGTTAAAAACTAAGACACTAGTAAAGAAGATGTTGTAGTAATAGATTCCCAAATATATGGCTAGATCATATGCATTATGCATCAAGATGGATTTTTTACTACATTGATAGATCTAATAAAAGTTTTAGGCACACTATGTAATGAAAACATCTCTTATAATATCACAAACTTGCTATATAATTTACTAGAGTGTGCATAGTGAGGGTATTATAAGATATGAAATCTTGTTTGGTATGTCAAAACAAAAAATACATGGGATGTATATGCATGAATCGACATTGAAGTTGTGAGATATGAAATTCATTATGTTGTTTTTTTATTTTGGCAACATAGTCAACATGATTATCAAGTCTACATTGGAGGCTATTGGATGGTTGGTTCTACATTATAGCCTAGCTGAGCTTAGCCAACTATGGCATAATTAATCCCATTAGAAGATTATAATATAATGAGATCAAATTCATAGAAGTAACCCTATGATGTGATTTTGAATTCATAGATATGAAGATAGTAGAAACACATTACCCTACACTAATTGGAAATAAATGGGCATATGATGGTCAAATTACTATCAATATTATGTAAAATAAATAAGAGGTACATTAGGGAGATAATGTTTTTGGTATTCCTCTAAATAGGGTGCATAAACCCTAAATCATTTAGGATGAACTAGAATCTCCATATGTCATACAAGAAACTAACTGGATGAAGGTAAACTCAAAAGAGAACCCAAAATCTCAACATGTATTCAAGTGTAACTTCTTGTATGAGAATACTAAACCTAAGGTATAATATCTACTCACTCAAAAATTGAAGACATCTAAATAATGGAAACCTAAACTAGTAATTATGTAGCCATTGACAACCTAATTTGCAATATGAGATTATGCATTCATTTCTACTAAATCCCTTACTCATTAGAAAGTTTAATTTCTATATCAAGTATATTATCATATGCAATATTATATAGATTTTATTAGATAAGTCACATTACCTAGGAAATAACTTCATCTTTTATTGGAGACTCAAACATGCACCTACTCAACTAGGCTGATGGTGATCATGAACTTTGACCTATGAGAATGGTCTTTAGCCATGAGATACAACTTATTATGTGTTAGTGCTCTAGGTTACACCCTTTTTGAGGAAAGGATTGTTAATGTCCTAACCCCAAACCTAGGCTAACATGGTAATGACAATAGGCTATGGGTTACCTAATGTGTAGATCAAAACTCTAGATTTTAAGGGGATAGCTTCCCTAATTTATTTATTTGGATCTCTTTCTGATTCATAATCCTATATAAAAGTCTTAATGTGTTTAGATGAAAAGGTTAAAAGGTAATTCATGAATGAAAACCTATCCTAGAGTGTGGTGATACAACATGATGACAGTTCTATCCACTCTATCAACTTGGACTCTCAACACACTAATAAATAATATATAGAGCTGAAAGACTATCTCTAATGACTTATAAACATAAATATTTCACCTAGAGGTTATTTGAATGACTAAAGTGAGAGGGTTAAGAGAAGAAGGTCTAGTTTAAGGCACTTGCAATCTGATTTCCACTCTAAACTTGATCTTTCAACCTCACAATATACTAGATAACTTACTAAGAAGATTTTTAGTACTTAGATGTAACCTAAACCTACAAAAGGGAATAAAATACTATTTTTTCATATTAATACAAGCATAAACACATAAATTATAGATCATGAAGAAGATACAAGATGGTTTATTCATCATTCAAGAGGTGCATGAGTACAAGTACTAGCAAAATCTCCTCATACCAGCTTGAGGGATGCCATACATTATTAAAAGAATTAAATATATAGAATAAATTAAGAGAGAATAAGGGGAATATGGCATGTAAAAGTGGAGAATAAGTCATAAATGATCACATTCAACTCAACTTTAGTTACAATAGTTACATAATTCTCATTCTAACCCCCTTCTATGTGCTCAGCTTCCTTGAATCGATTTTTGGCATTGAAATGAGGTTGTAGAGGGTGTAACTAAAATTATTTTTAGAGCATGGCCATACCTAAGGAAGGTAAATCATTCCATTTTTTGTTAGTTACAATCATGAATTAGGCCCTCATAATTATGTAGTAGCCCACTCTCTTCTACATGAAAGTGATAAAGTCAATAAACTATCTCAACCTCCATCATATCTATGAAATGAACATTAAATTCCATTCAAGGGTTAGCTACCTAGCATAAAAAATTTACATTGACCCATTCCATTAGTCTTTTAATGCCAAATTTAACTCTTTTTATTGACAATATAGGCTAATTATGCCTATTAGGCCTAATTGCCTAAGTGTTTGTATATTGGCCTCCATGAAACTTGTAATAAATATTGATAATATATGTATCAGTGTGATTCATGCCTAAAGAAACACCTCTAGCCATGATATATGGCCTTAGACACTTTAAAATTAACTTCTCTTAGCTAACTGTTTTACTTTCCTTAAGCATTGGTAGACTAGCAATTTTGAATGTACTTGTAGAGACCTTTACATCTAAAATTTTAAGCATTTTACAATCATGAAAAATATAAAATTGCATGACTTAGGCATGGCCAATGACACCTGACCCATAGGTCCTCCTTCTTGCTCACATAACCCTTTTAGGTTATTCTTTCACTAATTCCCAGTCATCCATAGCCTTTAAGACTTATCTCTTTCAAACCCAGGTAGCCCTTTTATGTCTATATATATCAACCCATGTCTCATACCCTTAGAATAATAGCACCTAAATTGGATAGGAGTGCTATAACCTAGGGTGTTTTGATTTTGGAGCTATTGTCCAAGTGCATTTTTACCTCTAACAGTCATATTTTCTTGAATCTTTTATTTTTCCCTATTAGCTTAATACAAGTTAATTTAACCCATGATCATTGATTACCCTATAAAATTACATTAAAACTCCAATTACAAGGGTTGGTACTCATTTATAGGAAAGAATCAATAATAAAAACAAATACACTCAAGCACTCTTCCCTATTCTCTACATAAAACCTTCTAAGATATTTCAACCCTATTCAAGCATTCATACCAGTCCTTAGTCATCCAAAGTACATCTAGTTTTGCATCTAGTTACATACATCACACATAATTACACCAAGTACTTCAATGGGAGAACTCATTAGCTTGATCCTTCTTCAAAGTATTGGTATGTAGGCAATGTGCCCACACATGAGGTGTGAAGTACATCCAACATATCCTTTACACACTAACCCCTTCTCTCTCTTTCCCAAGTTTCCATTCAAGTTAAAGCATAAAGATATCTTAAGGGTTTTTAAGACTAAATCATACATGCAATGAGCTACATAGGCTTATAAGCCTCAAAAATTCATAGACAGGGTAACATAAGCCTACCAAACAAAACTTAGAAAGCTTTCAGCCTCAAGATAATAGTACCAAAATAGGACTACAACACTAAACAGTAAGGTGTCTACTTTTGACACTCTTGTCCAACCTAGAAATAAATGTTAGGAACCTACTGCATCCTATTTTCTAGTCTTGCTCCTCCAATATCAAGGCCTATCTCAGTCTGGATCAACCAAAATAAGCTAAGTTCTATTTTCTCTCACTTCTTACTATATTTTAAAAAAGACAAAAATACTATCTATTTACACAAATTATTAGGCTAATTAAAGCATACTATTCACTAATTTACATTTTTTAGACCAGTTTATTATTTAGGAATTAAACACTTAATTTTATAAAATAATAAAACATTTGGTGAACCTGATGTGAATCAAAAATTCAACCTTCTACCCTAGAAACCCTAGGGATAATTATTTATAATTTTTTACCATAATTTCTTGATTTTTCCTAAATTTAAAAATAAAAAATCTACAAATTCATTATAAAAATATCATATATTTTGTTTAAACCCTAGTTTGCACATATTAGGTCCTTTTTGCATACAAACACTAGGAAAAATATATTACTAATTTTATAAATAATTTTTTGATTTTTCCTAAATTTTCAAAGAAAAATTATACAAGTTTCTTTAAAATTTTCAAATTATTACATTAATTTTGAAAAACCCTAGTTACATCAGCTAAACTCCCAATAATTTTCCAATACTTTTCACATTATTTTCTAAAATTTTAGTTTCATATCAAACTCAAAAAATAAATTTCAACATTAAAAATTTATAGTATTTTGCACAATTACTTCTAAAAAAATATTTAGTTGCATATACTATCACTTACTTGCTTTTTATATATCACATTACATGTTTGGCAGCTTAGTATCCTTTTTGCACAAATTTCAATTCCCTATTTTTGGACTTTGCATTTCTTATAGTCATTACTTTCCATTTCTATCACATTGCCTATTAAAACATATTACAAAACATTTCAAATTGTTTTCCTACTTTACCAATGGCTCAATATATCAATTTTGATGAAACTGATAAAAGAGAACTTTAAGAACTCTTAACAAAACATCTAGATATGCAAGATGACATGTTTATAGTTTTACAATCAGGGAAAAAAGTAACCAATGGGAAATATTCTCAAACCATAGAGTAACCAATTATAAATGACACTACAAGGGCAACTATGTCTCAACCACCCCCTATAGCAACACAACCTTCTTCTATAGCACTAGTTGTAGCTAGTACATCCCTCTCTCTTGATGTGGAAGCCCTTGTGTAAGAGATAAGATCTCTTCAATCTAAGGTGCAACATCTTGAGCAAGGTGTTTCTAGACCTACATAGGCATTATATTATTTTTCTCTACTACATACACCATTGGCATGTCACATTGATTCTACACCCTTACCACCAAGTTTTATTCAACCAAATCTCACTCTATATGATGGTAAGGGTGATCCAGAGACACATTTGAGATATTTTCACATATCATGTTTGGATTATGTACCCAATGATTGGCTTCTTACCAAAGTATTTCCATGCAGCCTAAAGGATTATGCTTTATAATGGTTTTATAGTCTATTGAATCAGTCGATCATAGCCTTCAATCCTTTAACAAACATGTTCCTAACACATTTTAGTATCAACATTGGTGATAAGGTTTCATTTGCATTGATTGCACAATAGAGAAAAAGGTCAAATGAGCCCCTCATAGATTATGTTCTTCGGTAAAAGACTATTTTGGATAAATTAACTAGCCCCATGGTTGATCAAAAACTATAGTACATCTTCAAAAATAGCCTTATACCAACATCGCATGCATTTATTATGTTTAAAATATTCTCTTCCTTCATTGAATTGTGTCATACACTTAAGGGAAGAGAAATCAAGCTAATTTCAATGGGAAAACTTAAGTCTTCAAGTTTCTTAGACACAACCAACAAGAGTAATAGTAAAGTCCCATACAAGCTCAAAATTAGTGACAACAAGAATTATAATCAACCAATAGTCAATGTGGCTTCAAATACCCCTTAGCATGTGGTTTTATTAGCACCTCCTCATCGTGAATTTACCAATTTACTAGTTTCTCTAACTAGGGTTTTGCAATAGTTATTGGAATGTAACATCATCACTCTCCCTCCTATCTGGGAAGCATATCCAATAAATCCTTTTCCATGGGGATATGATCAGCATGTATTTTTTAATTTTCATAGGGAACTAGGCCACGCCACAAATAGATACATTAGTTTATTACATAAGATACAAGACTTGATAGATGATAATCTACTTGATCTTGGCACTTCAGTTGAGCCTCCAAAGAAAAATCCAATAGAAGATAAAGATTTTAAAATATTTTCAAATACATTTCCATATCATTCAAAATACGATAAGAAGACACATTAGGTGTTCATCATACATACCATACACATCCTCCACCAACTACATACCAAGCACCTTCTGTTGAGGCATATCCTTTGAGAGGTATGATAGGTGTGTATGATTCTAAAGTTATATCCAAGCCTTTGATATCTTTTTTAGATCAAGAGATTATAGAGGATAATAAAAGCTATAATGCATTTTTTATTATAGCACATATTCATAATCAACCTATTTATAGTGTACTCATTGATAATTGTTTCAATCTTAACATGTGCACCTTCACACTACTTCAACATTTGGATTAATTAGAGCAGGATATCGCTCTGATAGACATAGTTATCAATGGTTTTAGTGGACATATTTAGAGTTCATTGGGTGAGATAGTACTTCCACTATAGGTTGGTCCTACATATGTGGCCGACCCATTCACTATAGTTCCTAGCATATGATTTTTTAACATATTACTTGGTTGACCATGGATTCAAAAACACATGGTAGTACTTTATACATTTCATAGATGCATAAAGTTCATTCACATTAATCATTTTATCATAGTCAATGGAGTTCTTTATGAGTCACCACTCCCCACTTCAAAGCCATCTACCAGCTTACAGTCACTATCTTTTGTTCTTCCACCAGTTTTAATTTCTCCTCTAGTTTTAGTCCAACTTCTACTTCAAATTCAACCATAGTTGAGACATCCATCACTAGTATAGGGGGTTCATACACCCTTAGATTTTTAGGATTCTAGACAACTTCTAGAAATAGTATTCACACCTAGAGTAGTTACATTGAGGTTTTATATAGCTACACAAAGAGAACCTATTCAGAGAGCCCCTTATACTTCTAGATGGGTCCCTAAGTTCCTATAGTTTCATTTACATCTCAGAGTTATAAGGGAAACCCACATTCAACTTCTACTTTAGAGATTTTAGAATAGTTACAACATACATAGTTTTTAGCTTCATAATCTTAGACATACACATGTGCCTCATGGTCATGCATGATTTAGTTGTTTGATACAAGACACCATGATAGGGAGTATCATCCAAGACTCATATATTAGTATAATTTCTTCCTTGTACCTATTTTATGTCAAAATAAAAAAATTTAAAATATAAAAACATTCAAAACTTATCAAAAATACCAAAAACATTTTGATTGTATGCATCATCCATGCTTTACATTATTACTATCATGATAGGACTTAAATTTGTTGTTTCATGCTATTGTATGTTGATTTTATAAATTACCATGCTTCAATTTATCTTCTTTGAGTGTGTGCAATAACATATAGCTACTTGATTGATTCATTATACCCATAGAGGGGGAATTCCTACTTCTACAATCGAGACACACATTGATATACATACCCACTAGGAGCATCTTCTACATGAGTCCACCATCCAATTTATGTCATTATTACACTACACACTCTTATATATCATGTTAATTTACATTACTTTATAGATTACATAGATTACTATATCAACATTTCACTATTATATACCACTTGTGTATCTCTTAGCATATACCTATTCTTTTACTACACATATTTTGCATACTTTCATATTTTCTTTGATTAGTTAGATGTGCTTATATATTTCAAGATATTGGATAATATTTTTTCTTAATTATCATATCTTATATGATTTCATTTCTAATTCTCACTTATCTCATGCTTGTGTCTTAGGATATTTACCAATGTCCTTTGCTTTTATTCATGTGTGTACCTTAGGACACCTACCAATGTCCTTTGCTTATACTCTTCCATGTGTTTTTTTCCCTTGTGTTAGCTTTATTTGTTTCACTTGTATGTATATGTGGCATTTGAACATGTTTTCCATGCTTGTTTTATAGTTTAAGTGTCATGTGCCCATGTCCCTTATTTGCATGGCCCCTTAGCCATCCTTGTATGTTTTTTTTATTTTTACTTGTTGGTTGATTGCTTTCTTGCTTTTCAATGTGTGCAATTTCATGATCCATATCATTAATTTCCCTTTCTTTCTTGGATGCCATGATGAACATCATCCCCCATCCCTCTAATTAACAAGTAATAAATAATATGTAACATTTTTAGTTCAAAACTTTGCACATGCTTTCATTTTATTATATATATCTAGGCATACCCCTATTGACATAACAATCTATCAGTACAAACATTTCTATATCTTGAAACATATTATCAAATATCAAATGTTATATCATATATCTATACAACTTAACACACTTGTACGATTCTTTTCTTTTAAGGGTAGTCATTACAGGTTCATCAATCCTACCCTTAGAAGAAGGGTCATCAAAAAGGGATTTTTATTAAATACCAAATCTCCTAATAGTCAAAAAAACAATATTCAAAGCACTCAATATATAATCTAGAGGTTAAACTGGTCACAATAGAGCAAAAAAATAGCGACAGTTCTAGATTAGTAACCATTTTTCACATCAAATAACAGTGCCAAAAATGGAGATTAGCATCAAACATAGGGGTGTCCTCATTTTGGTGTTCCTATCTAGGTATAAAAAAACTTAGGTTTTCTAAAAATAGACAAAAAAGTTCAATTCAAGGACAATTTTTGTACTTCTAGATCAGTCAAATTCAACAATTTCAATACAGTGTTCTTAGATATAGGGGGTTATCATGAATGGAATGATTGTTCTCACTTTCATCTTAGATTAAGTAGTTATCATAACTTATACATAATAATCCATGTTCCATACATTAGTGATTGGCATAAATGTGTGTAACACATTGATCTTCTTTTATTTTAGAGTTTAGTTTATTCCAAGCATTCTCAGTAGTTGTGTGCCTTACTCTATATGTAAGTGGTTGGCATCATTTTTGAGTTGAAATTTCATACATGTTTAACTTTATGAGTACCTGAGTTCCCAAGTTAGATTTTATATTATCCTAGTATATTATTTTTAGAGTGGCTTACATATAAATCAAACCTCCATCTTTTGAAATAGCCAAGAGTGGCCTAGTTTTTAACATATATTCAAGCTATCAACACCACATTGTCAGATTTATAGCACATCCATGGGCTCAATGAGCCATTTTATATGAAATCTATTCTATATCGATATCACTTCATATCTTCACTTCATAGGGCAATGATGGATCCAAAGGGCCAACCTTTGTATTCTTAAGCCACCTATTCAGAGGGATTACACAAATAATCTAGACATTGATTAGCACATACATGATTCATTAACTTCACTTAGTTGGTGATGATGGAGCTAAAGGGATAGACTTTTAATTATTTATCCACCTTCTAATTAATTGATCACTCATATCCATTCATGATATTAATCTTTATTCAACACCTTCCCAACATAATCTAGCATCACCATAGGTTTTGTATTGGTTCACGTATGTAGTGAGGCATATTCATTCCTTTCTCTTCCTCTTACTCAAATTTTTACATTCTTATTTTAGATAGAGTTTATCTAGTAATAATTTATCTACTTATATTTTTATTTTTAGATTCACACTTCACAATGTGCTCTCTTTATTTACATCTAACATCACACAGCTTCATGAGCTTTTCCCTCATAGGTAAGTTCAATTTTTTTTTTACTTTCCTTTATCCTATTATTTCAATTTTCTACATCACTAGTATGAAGCGGGGGGGGGTGGGGGGGGAATGTAGTCATGTAAAATTTAAAAATTGGATGACTTAGGCATGGATAATGACACCCAACCCATAGGTCCTCCTTCTTACTCACATATCCCTTCTAGGCTATTATTTCACTAATTCCCAATCATCCATAGCATTTTATAATTATCTCTTTCAAACCCAAGTATACCTTTTAGGCATAGTTATATCTCCTACATCTCATCCCCTTAGGAAAATAGTACCTAAATTAGATAAGAGCATTGAAACCTAGGGTGTCCTATTTTTGGCATTATTATCTAAGTGCTTTTTTACCTCTAATAGTCAAAATTTCCCAAATCCTTATCTTTTTAATTGACAACCTAATACAAGTTCATTTAACCCATGATAATTAATTACTTTATAAAATTCCATTCAAAGTCCATTTATAAGGGTTGGCACTCATTTACAAGAAAGAATCAATAATATAAGCAAGTACACTCAAGTACTCTTTCCTATTCTCTACATAGAGCCTTACAAGAGAATTTAAAGCCTATTCAAGCATTCATACCAGTCCCTAGTCATCCAAAGTACATCTAATTTTAAATCTAGTTGCATACATCAGACATAATTGCACCAATCACTTCAATTGGATAACTACATTAGCTTTATCCCTCTTAAGAGTATTGGTATGTAGGTAGTGTACCCACACATAGGGTGTGAAGTAGATCTAGCATATCCTTTACACACTAACCCCTTATCTCTCTCCCAAGTTTCCATTTAAGTTTAAGAATAAATATCTCCTAAGGGTTTTGAAAACTAAATCAAATGCACAATGAACTCTATAGGCTTTTAAGCCTCAAAAATTCATAGAAAATGTAACATAGGCCTATCAAACAAAACCTAGAAAGATTTTAGCCTCAAGATAATAGTGTCAAAATAGGAATATAGTGCCAAATAGTAGGTTGTCTAATTTTATCACTCTTATATAACCCAAAAATGAAGTTCAAGAACCTGTTCTAGCATATTTTCTAGTCCTACTCCTCTAGTATTAGGCCCTGTCTCAGTTTAGATCAACCAAAATAAGCTAAGTTCTATTTTCTCTCACTTCCTACTATATTTGAAAAAAGGCAAAAATACTATCTATTTACACAAATTATTAGGTTAATTAAATCATATTATTCATTGATTTACATTACTTAGACCCATTTATTATTTAGGAATTAAACACCTAAATTACTAAAACAATAAAACACATGTTATGCATTGATAAGGTGAATTAAGTCCCAAACTAAATATCCCAAGGATTGGGATCACTATGTATGGTCAAACATGCTTCTTTCTAATAAAAATCTTGAGAAGTGCATATTTTTTAGCATTATGTATGATGTTCAAATAATCAGGTATCATTAGGTGAATCATATCTTAGTTTACTTTACATTCCATGAGTTGTTTATACCATTATAGGAAGTTAGGATATCAAAATATCAAGTTTTTTGAGACTGGGTCTACCTATGGTTTTAGGGAGGTTTAGGATTAATTAGGGGTCTTAAGGATAGTTCATACTATATGAACGTGAAAGTCTAAAATAATTACCATGAATCTCAAGGGTATAGACCTACTCACCTTCCATGAATAGGCTGTGTTCTGATGTAAATGTTGGATGAATATATGTGTATGCAATTAGAAATGTATCTTATCCATAAATCAATCCTATATCAGATGGGATAGACCACACCTACACTTTTGATTGGGGAGCATACAATTATTAAGTAGGATCATGACCAATGTGAGGATCCACTAGACCTGATTAGAGATCACTTGTCACAACACATCACGTGATGTAGGGTTACAAATTCTTAAGCCTAACATAATCATACAACAACCCTAAAAGATTCATATGATTTAATATTTCACTAATCTAATAACAAGAAAATTAAATCTAATCTAGTGTGTACTAAAGATTGTGGTATAAAGTGGGGGTTAGTAAATGAAAAAATTCAAAACATATATAGGTAACTTCAAATAAATTAATTATGAGTAACACCCTAATACATAAAATATGAAGAGTAATATTACTTGAGCCAACACATATGCTACTTCTATCTACTAAAAGAGAGGAGAACAAAGTTAGAATATACTTACCTAAATGTGAACCCATCAAGACTCAATGTCTCCCTTGGCCAATGGGGCTTCATAAGAGGTTTTGATTAATAAGGATCAATTTTTTAGACCAAAGCATCCAAGACCTATCCACAAGACTAGATTATCAAAAATAATAAACCTAATCTAAGTTTCCTCAAGTAGAATGGTTGAAAATTAGATTGTGAAGAAGTGTGCATGAATAATAAATCTTGATTGTATATTATAATAATGACTAGAATGAACTTGTATTTATTGGTATAACTTACCTTAAAATAAATTGGATATGTCATCTATGCTAGGTTGACCTAGTTGACATAGCATGTTTCTAAGCTAACTCCATAGGTCTGTGTTAGGTTAGTTGGAAGGCTAACAAACCAAAAGATAGAAAAGGTCAACAAACCAAAAGATAGAAAAGGTCCCTAAACTATACTAAGTCAACTAAGTTGACCTAGTATGTTGAACAGGTCAAAAGGGTGACAAACAAGGAAATACAGGATGCAAAGAGGAAAAATACTAAAAAACTATACAAGGGAGAAGAAACAGCTTCGGTAAAGGATTTTAGGAACTAGTTAGATTGGTAATAATAGGGAAAAAATGGACAATAATCTTGTGAATCACCAAATGTCTAACCACCCCTTTTTGGCGCACCCCTTAGGGCATGTACTCAGAGAGATTAAGTCTCGATGGGTTCTTACAAGATGTAAAGCATCATTAATTTTATTGAATTTGAGAATATTATGTGTATAAATATGCCCCACTTTAATCTCATCATGTTTCACTAAGATGCAATAGGGGATGGTGCTTCAAGAAAGAGCATAAGGACACACATAATGTTGATGCTAAGAAAACGTTGTATTATTTTAAAGAAAAAATAACTAAAAGTAAATGACTAAAAGGGAAACTAATCTAAAAATTAAATGCAATACATACCTTGACTTACCTTTATTATGGGATGGTTATCTACTGTGTTGTTATTTTGGATTGTGTAGGGCATAAAGACTACTTTCAACAAAACCAAGAATATAAAACTAAAGAGTAAAAACAAAAAAACACAAGAAAAGCCAAGACAGTTGGTGTTATGAGGATGGGATGTACTTGGGAAATTTGGCAAGCTAGGTGACAAGTGATATGTTAGACCAAATGACCAAGCCAAACAACAAGATTAAATCAGATAACTAGAAATTCAAGGCTACTAAAGATCAAAAAACTCAAAAAAGTTATCCTTAAGTAAGAAAGGCAAACTCACCAAATCAAACCAAGGATACTTGTCAAACAGGATGGAAAAATTAAAAAATGGTTATAAAACTAACTAAAAATAAAAAATGGTAAAACAACATTCATGAGTGAGTAGTAATAATCCACATCTCAATCATCAATGGAAAAAGGTATATAAAATGGAAAACAACACTGATGAGTGAGTAATAAAAATCCACATCTCACTCAAAAATGGAAAAAGGGTACGAACTTAGGTGTCCATAATAGAAAGATAGGAAAAACATGATAAATGGTAAAATGAAAGTAAAATAGGTCTAGTAAATGTAAATCATTAGTGTAAAGAAAGATGATCTAAAGTTACTCAAACAAGTTTTTTCGCTCTAAGGATAGATAATATTGAAACAAAGTAGTGCTAGCATATTTTTAAGAGATGAATAAGAAGGAATTAAAGAATGAGGGAAAATAGATTTGAAACCATAATTTGTCTATCAAGGGGGGAAACTGAAATGGGTAGAGGGAATAATTAAGGAAAAACCAAGGTAGAGAGAACTCTTTATCAAATTCAAGACACTAAAATTAAGTTTTTCAAAACAAGAGGACTTTTGACCTTAAGAACTATGGAAAACTTCTCTTAGTCACACAAGTCTTAGGTAAATAAATGAATTATATAGATAATCCCATGAAGGATATTGCATGAAAATTAAAATGGACCTACCTCCCCATGATGTCTTATCCATTCTTTAGGACCCCTTATAGATTCATCAGTCTACTAAGAAGATTGGGTACTTGCATGAGAAAGTAGGTATCACCATAATGTTTTTAAAAATCCCTTATCCCAATCTATTGGCCTAACACACCCCAAAGGACTTTAGCTCTATGTGAAGCTGACTATGGGGTTTGAACTTTGATTAGAGATAGGATATGTGCTTGTAATCACATCTTTTGGTGTTAATTTAACTTTTGAGATTTATATGTTGCCTTTTATATATCATTGCCCTTTGTTTTAAATGATTTGGATTTTAACTTTCTTGACAGATTTTTCTATTCCTCCTCCATATAGATTTGGAAAACCAAACATGGATGATAAATATGACTTTCATTTGAATGCTTGGGACAAGGTTGATAAGAGAGAGAAAATTCCAAGAGCATTAGGTCTAAGAGTCTTATAAATCTAGGTGAAATAAAAGTGATATCTTGACTTCAACTTGTTTTAAATGAGGAGATGAAAGAAAGGGAAAATCAAGAGGAATGACACATAGAACAACTTGAATTGATTCAAATTTCAAAAAATATGAAAAAGGGAAAAAATAAGGGATAAAATGATAGTAAAGTGTGATTCATTATCATAAGAATGAGAGAAATGGAGGAAAACATGCTAACATAGATTATTGTGCAGATTTTATCTACCAAAAAAAGAAAAAGCTAAAGTTGAGAAAATGGATCAATAACATGAAAATATGGTAATTTTATGAGGGTCAGGTCTTATCCATGGTCTTACAAAGGAAACACAAGAGAAAAGAAACGTGAAGGAGATTTCTTATAAGCAAGAGAAAAGCAAAGTGAGGGAGATTTCTTACAAAGCAACACACAAAGAAAAATGTGAAGGATGCCAAAACAACATTGGCAAGCAACAACAAGAGAAGGAAATAGATAAAATATGGTTGGTTTTTTTAGGAATGTCAGGTCTTATCCACAATCTTACAAAGAAAATCACAAAAGAAAGACCTGTTGAGATAAACATACCCCCATTTTTGGAAATTGGGACCCTTGAGATGTTTTAAAGCTTAACCTTGAAAGTATGGCCTCTTTTTTATCATTATTAGAATTTGAAGATCATCCACTTGGATAAAATTAGCTTATTGAGTTATTTTTTACTTTAAGTTTGCCTAAAATTTCTAATGGTTAGTCTTCATGTCTTTGAGTTATAAGTTTCATGGAAACCTTGTTGATGGTTCATGTTCTAAAACCCTGGAATAAACCCTTGGTTCAAGTTCAAATTTGAATTTGGTGGGAGAAAATTGGTAGAAATATTTTAAACTTATTTTGGACTTAATCAATATTTTTATGTTAAGGCTTAGTCATGTTTTTTAACACAACCAAACTTTAGCTTGAAATATGCCTTGGCCCCTTTTTATTTTCCCCTTATGCTTCCTATATTTCTAACCATGGTCTAATTTTATGTTAGTAGGGTCCCTTTTATTTTATAGAATAGTTTCATTTATTATTTCCAACATAGCCTAAAACTTTAATGTTAAATACCTATTCATATTTATTAATATGAATGAAACCTTAGTATAAATGCCTTAGCCTAAGTTTCTTTCATCTCAGGTCCTAACTTAAATAATGTGCATCTTGAAAGATCCAATGACCCACACTTCCTCATGACCTTTCAATCAGATGATACAAATAAATACCTAAAAAATTGAGAACTTAATCATTTGGACAAATCATGTTCAAGCACTCAGATCATGATCAATGATTCTCACTTAGTCATAAATTGAAGATCAGATAGAGTAAAGACATCATTAAAAAGTTAAAATCCCAAGAGATTTGTGGAGTTAGCATATGGCACTCTCACATTTGAGACTTAAAATCAAATGGACCCCTTTATTAAATGGAAAAAATGGTATGTGACTACTCAGATCACAATCGAATAGCTCTCGCTTCACAATTTTTCATTAGATAAAGCAAATTGAGTCTAAGATCTCAGGAGGCCCTATACAGATACCACGTGATACTCTTATATTAGGTCATAGGAGTTCGATGAGCTTAAAGTTGATGCTCATGAAACTATTATTTGACATCCATGAGGATGTATTTTACATATATGCAACCATCAACTTTACGTCTATCAAAACTAAGAACTTCTCAAGCCTAGATTTGACATTTGTGTGATCATCATTTGACATCCATGAGGATGTATTTGATGTTCATAAGACCATATAATTTAAGTTAATAGATAATTTTTCTCAAGACTCATATATATTCCAAAATTTTATTTAGAAAGCTTATGAATTACATTTTCAAACTAATGGACCCCTTGGAGGATGTTCAAGCACTTGAAATCTTTAAATTGAAAATAATGAAATGGTCTTATAGTCTAAATATATGCGGAAATGAATTTAGTATAAGTCTATATCTTAATCTCCCCATTTCATTTTTTTGAATCCCATGAACCTTAGGCTAAAGACTTATACTAAGTCTTATTTAAAAGTGTCTTTGTGACAAAAAATTCAGCTCAAATGATTCTAACCAAATATTTTATTATGTTTACTACTACAATAAATCCCTATGTCGAAATATAGTATTTTTGGTCCTTATATCATTTTGACACCCTTGATCATATAATAAGGGATTAATATAATTATTTTAGCCCAAATTATGTGTTTTGTTTATTCAATACAACATAAACTTTGGCTTAAAATATTTTACCATGGTCCCATTTTTATAAATCCCAAAACTTAGGCATAAACACTCTAGTCTAAAGTTTATTTTGCATTTAATAAACACAAAATAAACCTTAGCCTAAGATATGTAAACCTAAGTCCCTACCTTAATAATGTGTTGATTAAAGTTCATGTATCTTTTCAGATCCTTTGTCTTGTGCTTCATCATAGAAGGATGATCTAATGATGTAAAGGTGCTAATGACTTTTTAACAGAGCTCTAAAAGTCCATGGGTTTGACACATGGTAGGTGCATGGTGAATATGAAAATGACAAAGATGTTAGATCCCAAAAGTCCCATGGAGGTGCCAAGTGGCATGACCATATAGCCTACTACAAAGGGAACCATTAACAAGTGAGGACCCGGATCATAATGAATGGCCCATGCTGATTCGAGGATCTTGATCCAACGATGTGAATAAAAAGGAATTTTTTAAATGCCAATGACTAATGCTTCAAAGTAATTTATTAAAAATTCCACAAAAGGTGCTATATGAATGCCAAAAAAGCACCATGCAAACATAAAATGACAAAATAAGATATTTTGGGTGCTCAAAATGTAAATGTGTAAAGGCAAAGGTCCAAATCAAATCTAAATCACATATGAGCTGAACCTCAAATGAGATACAGCCATTAAATATTTGAATCCATAAAACCATGCATAAAAGAGACCCTAAGTGAACTTAGTTGATTATATAAAATCCAAAAGAAGCTTAATTATTTTTTGAGTATGAAAGAGTTAGCACAGAGACTAATTATAATCTAAATTATGAGCAATTTTAAAGCATAAGGAGCCATGGCAAATCATAGATAAGAATTAAGAGATGAGATAGAGTTGACCTATCTAAAAATAGTGAAATAAGGGTTTTCAAAGATATAGAACTGAACACGACATCCTTGAATAATGGCAACAAGAATTAGTCTGAGCTCTTCTAGACCATAGAGGACATGAAAGCTATTACTAAGGAGGATTAGAGGATTTCCACTATTAGTAGAAGGTATTATGACTTGGTTTCCATTAAAATGGAAAACCTTAATCACTATATAACCAAACTAGAGGTACTCCATTTCATTGACTTCCTTTCTCTAATTTTGATAGATTATAGAGTTGATAATGATTGTATCTTTCATGCAGGGAACTCTAGGAGAGTTGCTTACATTTCCCCACTAGCCTTTGAGAGGTATTATAAACTACCAGATCCCCATGTATATTTTCCCACAATAAATGAATGGAATAGTAAGAATGACCTAGATACCATCCTCAGGCCGTGATTTCTCCAAAGGAACCATGTATTCTAGGACTTTTAAGGAAGAATCCTAATTGTCCAATTTAGGGATGGAATTAGGGTAATCATGGCCCTATTAAATAGAATATTTGTAGCCCCTATAACTACATATGTCAATCAAAATTGGGTGTCTTATGTCTACTTTATGTTAGAGGAAGAGATCATTCTTCTAATTGGGGATATGATTAGTATCCACTTACAAAGATAATTTACTACCATCAAGTGGAAGACTAGCAAATAGTTATTCATGATGTCCTATTTGCTAGATGCCCTGCTAACTTCCACGAAGGTCCCTAACATAAAAAAATGGTACTCTAAGGGTATAACCTCAATTTTCCACCATTATTTGAAGATATGCATCTTCAAGTATAGACACCACATGTAATTCATCTATGACTATGTCTATCATGGATTGGTGGAATCCAACACAAGGATCCCTATGCCCAAGGTAAGCCCTCTAATTAGGAAAAATGTGAAACTAATGAGAGATATTTGTCTTTACCCAAATTAATCAAGGGAATTATAACCTAATCTAATAGATTACCTATCTATGTTCCCAACAAGCTAGCAGATTAAGAAATTGCATCTCAACTCCTTCATGGTGTTGATGGAGTCTATAAGGATAAAAGGAAGGGACTCCTCCATCCCTTTCCTTTGATAATTGGAAGAATAGTTTTATAGGATTGGAAATAGGTAGACACCATGGCCAAGCATAGGGATTCCTTTGTGTTTCAATTAGATGACCTTAGGTATTAGGATCTGAATAATGTAGTGTGCAACCATTTAAAGAGAAAACAACTACCCAACCCAATCTATGAACATCAAATTGGTCATTATGATACCCTCCATATAAAGGCCAAAATATTTGAGGAGGTATTGGCCATATTCAAGAAAAACAACCTCAAACTTGTGCACAAGTTGAATAGTGATGAAAATCTAGGGGACATATGACAAATGCATCCCCTTCAATACCATTTATTTCCTGTACATTATATGCCACCTCAAGAACAACCTTAGATGGATCTACCACAACCCTAAAGATAGATTATACAAAGCACTAGTAAGGAGAAGTTGGAGGAGAGACCTGGTGAGGGACCTTCATCCTCAACTCTCCCTCTAAGGTAAACATCCATTGTTAAACACTTGGACATGATTTCCTTGGAGACAAATGAAATAGTGGAGGATGCCCTTAAGGTCCTCATTGATGCATATGGATCTAAGGGAGAAGAAGATCAAGATAAATAACCATAGGCTCAAGTAGAAGGGGCTCAGTAGGAAGATAAAGGAAAGGAAGTTTCCCTAGATTTGGGCCTAGTGGTATAACCAAGGAAGAGGAAATCAGAACTAGAAATTGTCCTTATTGGAAGAAAAAGATAAAGGTGATTCTTACTCATCCCACAAGTGACATTAACTTGTTTAGTGAAGAGTACCCCATTCATGGACCAATCATCCCAGATTGGTTCAGTTATGGAAAGATGTAAAAGATACCCTCTTACTCCCACTCTTGGGCCTTGACCAAGGTTGTTAACATTGATGTGCATGAAGATGGTAAACCGTGGATAAGGGCTTTGATGAAGGAGCAAGAGGAAAGAATAATAGTGACCACTACAAGGATAGAGAGAAAATAAATGGATGATCTAGGATCATCAAGTAACACAAGAGTAGAGGTCCTAGAAACTCCAATATACATAGAATCATATACTATTGTGTAGTTCAATCTATATATAGTTGGATTAGAGAGAGTCACCACCAGAAAAGCCATGGTGGGAACTAAAGAGTTCACATTCTAGAAGGTGGAACCCTTTATAGAGTTAACTCCAACTGGAGGGTAGTATCCTAGTGAACTACCCATCCATAAAGAAGATAATGAAAGCCTATTTGAGGCTCACTTAGCTCCAATTAGAGTTGATATTAGAGGAATGAAATAGAGGATTCATAATTTGGAAAAGGAAAAGGATAAATTAGAGACACATGCCATTTTATCAATGCCTAAAGCTATAATAAATATGTTTGAAGCATTTTTTTTGATATGTATGATCCCTTAAAATCAATGAAGTTGAGATAAGATGAATTGAGCTAGTAGAGTGAGGTGGCTAAAATATTGATAATAGAGTGGTAGGATATAAAGACCAAGGTAAGGGATCTCATAAATATATTAGCCTAGACCACCTAAATGCTATATTGGGGATAGTGGTGGATAAAATCCAAATTTTAATTTCCTAGACAGTAGGCTTGGATTGACTCCTTAGGGATGATGAAGAGTTGACTACCCAAATCAATAAATTACTTGGCACCATGTTGGTTAACCTTGCCAAGACTATAGGCCTAATAATTATTGATGATGAATAATATAAGCATAGAGTCACCTTGGAAATGCAAGAAGTAAAGGTTAAGATCCAAGATCAATCAGGCAATGACAATAACAAGATTTTGGGTATGATATTCACTATTGAAAAAAAAATTGTAGAAGATAGAAGCATTAAAGAAGCTATGGAAAGGGATAATAGAGATTTTGAGGACTTAGTTGACCAAGAATTTGTCTACCTCCTGAAGCTAGCTGTGGATCTATATCTTATCAAAAAATAACATCAAAGGGCTATGAAACTTCTACAAGAGTAACAAGGAGACCCTTCAACAATAAGCCCACCAATTAGTTAATATTCCTTTTTGTAAAAAGATTGTAATATTTGAAATAGGAATATTATTTTTTAAATGCATATGCTAGTCTATTAGCATATTTTCCTCTAGGTTAGTCTAGTTTTGAAAAGCAAATGTATTCTAAAACTTTATTAAGAAGGTAGCTATTCTTATCTTTTGTACATTTTATATCTTGTAACTGACTAGTATACTACCTTTTCTTTCTATAAAAGGAAGCATTACCATCTTGTAAAGGGAGATATTTTGAGCAAAATTTTTAAACTTGGAGCAATTAATATAGTCAAAGAATTATGCAAAGATTATCCAAATTTGATGTGTCAATTATTACTATATATTTCTCTCAATTATTGGTTCTAAGATTGAATTTGAATGGTTTCATGAATTTTGAAGTTGCATTTGTGATACAGGGTTGCTAATTTGTGCTTGTGCTAGATTAGTTAAAGGATTTTGATTTTACTTTATTTCATTTAATATGTATTCAGATGTGTTAATGTTATTTGAGTTTGGTAACAAATATTTAAAGTAAAATCTAGTTATTACTTTTATAATTTCATATTATCCTTAGAGATTTGCCTAGTGTATGGTAAGATTTGAGCTTACACTATTTTTCATCATATAATAGTTAAATAAAAGTTTAGTTCTAATTGAAACTTTGTCATGATGTTTGAGTCAAGGATCAACAATCACTTGTTTTCTTTCTTCCTTACCCTTCCCTTTTACTTCTTATTTAACTAGATCAATGTAGTTTAGATTTAATTATAAATATCCATTTAGATTAATCTAGAGTTTAAGTTTTGATCATAATTCACTAGCATTAACATAGACACTTCATAATTCACAAAGAATTGGATCATGATGGCTCCCAACCATCAATTATTATAAATTTTGTGGAACATTCATACATTACTCTATTGCTATTTCACCATAGGTAACCCAAGTTACCACAACATACTACTCATGCTTTAAATTCCTATAATTATAAAATGTGAAGTGTTCTTTGAACACTAAGAACCCTTGTGATACCTTTAGAGGCATCAATAGGAGAGTGTTCCACTACTGCTAGAAAGAGGTCCATCTCTGTAATTTGGCTGGATCTTTGATAGTCTTAGTATATTTTGATCTAATATTGATGCTATCTTTATGATTTTGAGTAATTATTTTCTTAGAAGTGTAAATATCATTGATATTTGTGGTATTTAACCTATCTTTATGCTTCCTTAGACAAAGATCAAAGTTATTTAAGGTTTGATGCTTGTTTTTGGTAAAGATAGATTGAGACTTAAGAATCCATAGTATTTGAGGTTAGGATGGCTTATTTTGATCAAAGTTTGGCATATATTTCATAGATATAAGTTTATTTGAGCTTAGACTCATAAATATAGACCATATTTGTATAATTGGTCACATCTTTAAGCTAGCTTAATCAAAGATTTACATCTTTTATTATCATTTACATAATATTTGAAAATGAGCTTAATGGATAGATTTAATATTTTTTCTTTATAAAGATCAAATTGATACATTTTATTTCAAAAAATATCTTCAATCTTCAAGCTATAATTACCAAAGATTTGAACAAGATCACACTTAGAAAAAAGGGAACCTTTTCTTGAGATTGAGGTTCATAGAAGATCCAGGCATGATAAAGGTAGATGTAGAAGATCTAAATCTTTACCAACTTCACCTCTTCAAGGTACCTTTGTCTTCAACCTTCATCCAGGTGTGGCTTGGTTGGGAGACTCTTTAATCAACATACCATGTGTGCTACATTATCTCCCATGTAACCTTAAAAAATACTTACCAACATTTAGTCCAACTGGTATTGTAACTACTAAAGAAAACATTAAATCTTTTAAAGTTAATTTAAGGTTGTAAATTGTTTTGCATGAAGACATGCCATGAAAATTATTTCCCTTTACATTTAAATATGTTATTAACAAATGGTTTTTGAATCTACCTGACAATTATATTACTGGTGGGGATGGTTTCACTAATGTTTTCATATATCAGTTTGGTAAAATGTTAGTCAATATGTCATATACCATCAATTCACCACCATTAGGAGGAATGTAAAAAAGCCTATAATGTCCTTTAATGCCAAGTTTCATAAAATGTATAGTAGGACCATAGAACCTTATAAACTTGATGATGTTTTAGCTATATAAATCTACAAGGATGTAGTAGATCCCATGGCCTCTATATTTTTGAAGAAACCTATTCTAGTTATAACTTCATTATCCAGGGCTTATTCTGAGGTAGTGATTATCATTGATTAAACACATCCCTAGGAATAACTGGCCTACTCTATCCCAAATATCAAGCCATATATGCCCATTCTAAACATCTTCCCCAATAATAACTAGAATGTTCTAGCCTTAAACCAATGCCCAAATCTAAATCAATTGCCCTTGAGTCATGTTTCTCCCAATTATAACTTAGGATTATTGAGTCATCCTAATAATGGCTTAAATTTAAATGATCAAAGATATTTAGTACCATCTGTTGGTACTAAAAATAACTAGGTGCATAATTCTAAAACTCCCAAGAATGAGAATGAGTCTATAATTCTAATGGTCCGAAATTTAAGCACTAATTTTTTTCAGCTACAAAAATAAGTTAGAAATATTAGAGAAAGATCTAGTAGTAACTTGTCATTTCAAAGGTTTAATAGGTCAAACATTAGGTTTCATAATGATGTTTTTCACAATAACAAGGCTAATGAACCATCTTATAGTAATAAGACTATGGACATTAATCTCATTAATATTTCATTCCCTGATTATTTTAGGGTGCATTGTAGATTTAATTATGGTGAAATTGATTGCATTGATTTTATCACACTTTTTGAGGCTTTCCAAGAAGAATTACACACATTTGAATTAATCCCTAATAAGGATAGTGGTGTAGGTACCTCTAGATCAAAATCATATGATAAATCCTTTATGGTGGAGACTTTTGATTTCTCTTTTCAAGAGGAGAATGAACTTGATAATGTTCCTGAGGAGATCCAAGCCTTCACACAATTATTGAAGAAGACTTGTCCCTTGAGTAATAGAGAGTATAAATATCCTTTGACTACTTCAATAACTCCAAATAATTTTTGAACTCCTTTGGACACTTCTTTAAGTAATGATCTAGAACCACTGAAAGGGAGCACCTCTAAACCTAATGTTGATGTTTCTAGTTCTTAAAACAATATTGGTTATCATATTGTTGAGGATATGAAGAAGATAAAAGATAACATCACATTGTATTAAGTGACATATATTATTGAATAAAAGGACCTCTTGATAGAATCATTATCAAATAAATCTAACAAACCACTTAGTGCTAAAAATGCTAATGTGATTGTTCACAAAGTTAAGGTGGAATCTCCTCCTTTGCTATTCATTTTTTGGATGTTTGGTAAAAAAATTCATAATTGCTTATTAGATTCTAGAGAATCTATGAATATCATGCTAACAGGTATCTACAAACAACTTGGGTTGACCCCTATTAAGTTTGATAGAGTTGTAACTCAATTAGACAAATATAGAGTCAAGGTAATTGGGGAACTTTTAAATGTTTATATATAGTTGGCTTTTGAGCCTAGAGTGTAGTAGTTTATTGATATTCAAGTTGTTTATATTATTAACATTTATGGGATCTTGTTAAGCATGGAATGGACCAAGGATATGAATGACTACATTTCTACAAATTGCTTACATTTGTGGCTACCTTGGAAGGGAGTACCAATACATATCATGGTTGAGAGAGATCCAAGGATGAAACACATGATCACTAAGTATAATGCCATAAATTAAAGGATTAACATAATTGACTTAGACTTAGGGGTTTTCAACCTAGATACTTCTAGGATATGTGATCATAAAATTACTCATGTTGTTCCTAGACTATGGAAGTTACATTTTGATGGTGTTAAGTGTAAGGTTGGATCTAGAGTTGGTGTTATCCTAACTAATCCTAGTGGTAAATAATATCATGCATCCTATAGGATCTAATTCACTTTTACTAAAAATCTTGCTAAATATGTGGCCCTTATCCTAGGTTTATAATTTGCTATAAAAAAATAAGGTTAAAGAATTACTAGTTTATGGTGATTTTTTACTTAGTCAATCAAGTAAGAAGGAAATATCAATGTAAGCTCTCATATATTAAGAGTTATAATTTTAAGTTCTAGGATCTAATTAAATATTTTGATGCCTTTAATAAAATTTCCATTCTAAGGGATTAAAAAAAATTAGGTGATGAGTTAGCATCTATTGTAGCCAATCTCATGCCCAACCAAGACTCCCAAAAATTAAGCATTGATTTGATGCCTTATCCTTTATTCCCTGATAATGTGAATCATTTTAAAGTATTCAATGATGACCAATAGATATTATATTTCATGAATAATTATGGATATTTTTAGGCTCACACCATTGATGAGACTAATGAAAATGCACTTAGGGAGGATAAATTTGATGGTAAAGTCATTCAGTTGAATGACAATAAAATTCTCAAAGGCATGATTGCCTTATAAAGGCTATTTGACCAAGATAAATTGGTTGAGGTTTTGTAAGATTCCTAAGGTAAGTGGATATAAATACAATGCAATATATCTTGGCCCCTAAGATCAACCCTAGCTGGTCAATGTGAGAAAAACCTACACTAGTACTGAGAATAAGAAGGCCAAAGAGTTACTAACTAGGTATAAGGATGTCATAGCATGGTATTATGATGACTTAAAGATATTTAATCTGAGATTCATCACCTATACTATACCCCTTAAGTAAAATTATAAACCCTTGAGGTAGAAGAAAATACCTATGAACCATATCCTATAATCAATGATCTTTAAAGAGGTTAAGAGATTACTAGATGTTAGAATTATGTTTCCCATCAAGCATTTTACTTGGGTGGCTAATTTAGTTCTAGTCAAGAAGAATAATGGTGATATTAGGTTATGCATTGGCTTTAGAAATTTAAATAAAGCATTTGAAAATGGTAACTATCCTCTTCCTTCTCTTGACCAAGTAATTCAAATTGTTTTAGGTTTAGCTATGATGTCTTTTCTTGATGGTTTTTCAAGTTATAACCAGGTGTTTGTTGATAGGGAAGACAAGATGAAAATAACCTTCAAAACCAAATGGAGAACATTTTCTTACAAAAATATTCCTTTTAGGCTAATAAATGTAGGAGCTACCTTTTAAAGGGTCATGGATTATGCCTTCCAAGGTTTGATAGGTAAGTGCATCATTATATATATGGATGATCTAACATTTTTTTCTAAAAAAAGGGAAGATCACTTTATGTATTTACAATAAGTCTTTAAGAGATGTAGAAGGTATGGAATCTCCTTAAACCCTAAGAGAAGCATATTTTGTGTTATTAAAGGAAAAATATTATGTCATGTCATACCTAAAGATGGGATCTCTATATATCTTGAAAGAATAGAGGTCATATCTATAATAGAGCTTCCAAATAGTAGAAAAGAGATAAAGTCATTCTTTGGTAAGATAAATTTTTTAAGGAAGCTAATTTATAAATTTGTAGAGATTGTCAAGCTATTGAATTACATGATAAAGAAGGATGCCAAGGTCTCATAGAATGAAGAATCTAGGAAGGCATTCAATGATATCAAAGAAGTAATTAGCCAAGATCTAGTCCTAACTTTTCAAAGGACTTTTATCTCTATTATTTTACATCCGACCATATTATGGATGAAGTTTTAACTCATAAAGTTGATGGATGTGATCACCTAATATATTTTATGAGTAATAAATTCAAAAAAATTGAATTGAACTATACATTGATTGATTAAAAAAAATATGCATTAGTTAAGACAGTAAATAAATTTAGGCATTACATCCTTAGAAATAAGGTGCATGTTATTCTACCTAATCTTACCACCAAACTTATGCTAAGCCAGAATGAGCTTGGAGAGCGTAGAGGTAAATGGATATTATTTTTATAAGAGTATGACATATAAATGAAAATGGTAAAACTGGTAAGGTGTTAAGGCTTGATCCAAATGATTGCTAATACTATCCCTAAGTTGAGTATTATGAAAATGGATCAACCAAATTTTCAAGCTAGTGAATGGTATGATTCCATCATTTATTTACTAATTAATGGTGTTTATCCTACAAAACTAACAAGGGAGAAAAAGAGGGTATTGAGGCTCAAGGTGGCCCATTATTTGATCAAAGATGGGGTCTTATACAAAAATAAATTTTAAGGGGTCTACTTGAGGTATGTATCAATAGAGGAAGATACCCAAATCATGAGCACCTTTCATGAGAAGCTTGGAAATGGACACCCATCTGGGAAAACTACAACCCATAAGATCCTCAAAGCTAGCTACTATTGGCCAACTATTTTCAAGGATTTTCACAAGCATGTGAGAGAATGTCACTCTTTCCAAATCTTTAGAACCAAATAGCCTAAGGTAGTAATGCCTTTACAACCAATCATGGTTGACAAACCATTTACACAATGGGTTTTAGAATTTGTAGGGGTAATTAACCCCAATTCATTTAAAGGTCACAAATTCATCCTAACTACCATAGATTATTGTACAAGATGGGATGAAGATGTAGCCACCAAATAATGTAGAATGAAGGAAGTGATTAGTTTCTTGGAGGAGAACATCTATACTAGATTTAAAACTCTAATCTCTCTGGTGTGTGATAATGGTTTTGAATTTACATCCATAGAGATGACTGAATGGGCATATGATAATGGCATTTTTATTAAATTTTCATCGAACCATTATCCCCAAGGAAATGGATTCTTTGAGTCTACCAATAAGAAATTGATGAAAGAAATCAAAAAGTCTATTGCAGACAATCCTAATACTTGTCACAAACTTATTAAATATGCACTATGGGATGATAGGATAAATATCAAGTAAGACTTGAAGGCATCACCATTTATGGTCAAGATCCTATCTTCCTTATCACTCTCAAGTTTCCCACATACAAATTCATGCAAGAGTATATGAAAGAAGGCTAGGGACTTGAAAATTCAAGATTTATAGATATCACTCAAATGGAATATGCAAGGGAGAAATTTTTATTTTATTTTAGTAGACATTATACCATAGTGAAGAGGTGGTTTGATAAAATATCAAAGATTAAAGTGTTTAGACAAGGGGACCTAGTTCTCCTTTGGGATAAAACATCTGAGCCTAGGATCAAGCATGGAAAATTCACATCTTTATGAATTGGTCCATATTATATTGTAGATACATAGGGAAACAAGACATTCAAGATCAAGGATCTAAAAGGAGTAGAGTTCATTCTACCCACTAATGGGTAGTACCTCAAGTATTACTTCTTTGTTGTTCTTCATGAGGTCTTTACGGAGTAAACTATAAGATGGTTAGACTTAGTGTAGGTAGGCTAGTTAATTTATTTTGGCTCTTTATTTCTTGCCCCTTTTTTGTATATAAGCATGTATATGTTTGTTTTTTTTATTTTTTTTCTTTCTTTGTTGTTGTGTGTTTTCTTTTGTTGCCTTATTCCTTGATTCCAATAAGTCCTCTTAGACAACTCTAAGCTCAAAGTTTTAGTTTTCTTGAAATTCCAATATCCAAGAAAGTGGGTATGAACCTAATATATATCCTAACTATGGATCTACATTGTAAGCCTAATTTTGTGATTTGAATAAACTAGTAAAGGCTGATGGATAAGTTAACCATTTTATGAGAACTTGAAAATTGTCGTGACCTAAATTTGGTTTTAAGAATATTTGTACTTATAGGAGGAAAGCTTAATATATTGATACACAGTCATGCTTATACTTAATAAACATCCTTACCTAGGACAATGGTTATAACCATAGGTGATTTTATGAGGATCAAACACTTGACCAAATCCTTAAAACTAGTTACCCTAGTTCCCAACCTTGTTGAAAGGATAAAAGATCTAAAAAATAAAAAATTATGAATTCAATGCAAAATCAAAAGCTTTTCAAGCATAGGTGATTCTGGTAACCTCCATGGAGGCTATAGATGCCTAGATGGTAGTGTAACAAGGCCATGAGTGGAGGCAAAGGCATCTTTATTGGGGATATGGATGCTTAGCTGGTATTAGGGCAATGCCCAAGGCTTCCCTAAACTAGAAGCATGGTTATTAATGAATATCTAAGTATGATTTAAGTTAGTTTGAATGATTAAGTATATGAAACCTAGAAGTTATACCTTGAATCCCATGGTAAAAAGTAAGTGAAATAAAATCACACATGCAACATGGTTATTTCTAAATTTTTGATCCCAATTCTACAAGTGCAAGGTTTGTTTCAACCATAAAATGATCTAGATAATGGCATTGATCAAATGGAGTGGATGACTTAGTTGTTTATCTGAACCAGAGTCTCTTAATTCGAACATAATTCTATGTTTCCCTTAGAAGTTACCATTTTTTGAGGTCAACGTACCCCCATTTTTGAAAATGGGGACCCTTTAGATGTTTTAAAGCTTAACCCTAAAAGCATGGCCTATTTTTGATTATTATTAGAATTTGAAGATCATCCACTTTCATAAAATTAGCTTACTAAGTTATGTTTTACTTTAAGCTTGCCTAACATTATCAATGATTGGTCTTCATGTCTTTAAGTTATAGGTTTCATGGAGCCCTTGCTAATGG
The DNA here is from genome assembly GCA_037957365.1 of Torreya grandis. Classification (NCBI taxonomy): domain Eukaryota; kingdom Viridiplantae; phylum Streptophyta; class Pinopsida; order Cupressales; family Taxaceae; genus Torreya; species Torreya grandis. The sequence continues at coordinate 519,213 of JARHVA010007378.1, forward strand.
TTCATGTTCTAAAACCTTGGCATAAACCCTTGGTTTAAGTTCAAATTTGAATTTGGCAAGAGTAAATTGGTGAGAATATTTTAAACTTATTTTGGACTTAATCCATATTTTTATGTTAAGGTTAGGTTTTTTTTTTTAACACAACCAAACCTTAGCCTAAAATATGTCTTGATCCCTTTTTATTCTCCCCCTTATGCTTCCTATAATTCTAATCATGGTCTAGTTTTATGCTATTAGGATCTCTTTAATTTTATAGCATGGTTCCATTTATTATTTCTTACTTAGCCTAAAGTTTTAATGTTAATGCCCCATTCATATTTATTGATATGAACAAAACCTTAGTATAAATTATTTAGCCTAAGTTTATTTCATCTTGGGTCCTAACTTAAATAATGTGCATCTTATAGGATCCAATGATCCACTTTTCCTCATGGCCTTTCAATTAAATGATGCAAAGAAATCCTAATAAAACTAGGCACTTATTCATTCGTACCAATCATGTTTGAGCACTAGGATCACAATCAATAGTTATTTCTTCATTATAGATTGAAGATTAGACAAAGCAAAGACATCATTGAAAATTCAAAATCTAAGGAACTTCATGGAATCACCACATGACACTCTCACATTAAAGACTTAAAAGTAAAGGGCCCCACTTATTAAATGGAACCAATGGTGTGTGATTGCTTGGATCATGATCAAATGACTCTTAATTTTTCATAATTTTTAATTAGATGGAGTGAATTGAGTTTGATATCTTAGGAGGCCCCATAGAGCCACCATGTGAAACTCTCATATTGGGTCATAGGAGTTTTATGAGCTTAAATTTGATGTTTACACGACTATCATTTGACATCTGTGAGGACTTATTTAATGTCTACGTGACCATTAACTTTAAGCCCATCAAAACTAAGAACTTCTTGAGCCTAAATTTCGCATTCGTTACACCATCATTTAACATCTGTGAGGATGTATTTGACATTTTTGGGACCATAAAATTTAAGCTAATGGATCATTTTTCTCAAGACCAAGATATATTCTAAAATGTCATTTAGAAATCTTATGAATTACATTTGTAGACTAATGGAACCTCCCAGAGAATGTTTAAACACTTGAAATATTTAAATTGTAAATAATGAAATAGTCTCGTAGTCTAAATATATGCAAAAATTAATTTAGTCTAAGTCTATATCTTAAGGTCCCTAATGCATTTATTTGGATGCCATGATCCTTAGGCTAAAGACTTATACTAAGTCTTATTCTAAAAGGGTCTTTGTGACATAAAATTTAGCCTAAATGCTTCCAACCAAAGATTTTATTGTGTTTATTAATATAATAAAGCCCTATGTCAAAATCTAGCATTCTTGGTCCTTTTATCATTTTAACCCCCTTGAGTATATTATAAGGGATTAACATAAGTATTTTATCCCAAAGTATTTATTGTGTTTATTAAACACAACATAAAATTTGTCTTAAAATATTTGGCCATGGTCTCCTTTTTATAAATCTTAAAAACTTAGGCATAAATGCTTTAGCCTAGCGTACGTGTTGTATTTAATAAAAATGAAATAAACCTTGGCTTGAGATATTTAAAACTACATCCCTACCTTAATAATGTGTTGATTAAAGCTCATGAATCTTTTCAAATCCTATGTCTCATGTTTAATGATGTGAAGGCATTGATGACTTTTCAACAAAGCTCTGAGAGCCTACAAGTTTGACATGTGGTAAATTCATGGTGAATATGTGACTAACAAAGATGTTTGAGCCCAAAAGGCCCACAAAGGTTCTAAGTGACATGACCATGGATCCTAGTACAAAGGGAACCAATAACAAATGAGGACCTAGATCATAATCAATGACCCACATTGATCCAAGGATCTTGATCCAATGGTGTGAAGCAAAAAGCATTTTTAGATGCCAATGGCTAGTGATCCTAAGTCATTAATGAAAAATGTTATGAAAGGTGCTAGATCAATTCCAAACAAGCACCACACAAGCATAAAGTGACAAAATAAGAGATTTTGTGTGCTCGAAATGCAAACATGTAAAAGCAAAGGTCTAAATCAGCTATGAAGCATGTATGAGCTAAACCCCAAATGAGATATCACCATTAAAGCTTCAAATAACTAAAACCATGCATAAAAGAGACCATAAGTGAACTCATTTGATTATATAAAATCCTAAATAATCTTAATGGTGTTTTAAGCATGAAAGAGTTAGTGTAGAGACAAATTACAATCTAAATTATGATAAATTTGTAAACATAAGAAGCCATGGCACCTCACAAATATAAATTGAGAAATGAGATAGAGTTATACCTATCTATAAATAGTGAAAGAAGGGTTTCAAAGATCTATAACTGGACACTATATCCCTGAATAATGGAAACAAAATTTGGTCGAAGCTCTTCTAGACCATAGAGGAGATAAAAGCCATTACCATGGATGAGCATAGGATTGCCACTATCAATATAAGGTACTATGACCTAATTTCCATTTAAATGGTCAACTTCTATCATTTTACCTCCAAATCAAAGGTACTCCATTACATTGACATCCTTGCTTCAATTTTTATAGACTATATAATTGATAATGATTGGATCATTCATGAGGGAATCTCTAGGAGAGTTTCTTACATTTCCCCACTAGCCTTTGAGAGGTATTATAAACTACCAAAAACCCATGTGGATTTAACCACAATAAAGGAATGGAAAAATAATAAATACCTAGATACCATCTATAGGCCATGGTTTCTCAAAGGAAACTATGTATTCTAGGACTTTGAGGAAAGAATCCCAATTTTCTAATTTAGGGAGGGAATTATGGTAATCATGACCCTATAAAATAGAATATTTGGAGCCCCTATAACCACATATGTCAATAAGTGCTAGGTTTCTTATGTCTAATCTATGGTATAGAAAGAGCTTATTCCTCCACTTGGGGATATGATTAGTATCCACTTAGGTAAATAATTTACTACCATCAAGAGAAAGACTACCAAATAGTTCTTCATGATATCTTATTTTCTATATGCGTTGATAGCTTCCACTAAGGTCCCAAACATTAAAAACTAGTCTCCTAAGGATAGAACCACAATTTCCCATCATTATTCAAAGCTACACATATTCAAGTATAGACACCACATGCAATTCATTTGTGACTGTGTCTATCTTATGTTGGTATAAGCCATCACAAGGATCCCTATGCCTAGGGTAAAACTTATAATTAGGAAATATTTAGAACTAATGGGAGATATCTAGTTTTACCTATATTTCATTGTAATCATAATTGAGGAAATTATGACCCAACCCTATAGATTACCTATCTATTTTCCCAACAAGCTAGTATAACAATAAATTGCATATCAACTCCTTCATGGTGTTGATGGAGTCTGAAAGGAGAAAAAGAAGGGCCTCCTCCATCCCTTTCTTTTGAAAATTGGAAAAATAGTTTTACAAGATTGGAAACAAGTATACACCATGGCCAGGCATAGGGATTCCTTTGTGTTTCAATTAGATGAACTTAGGTATTGGGATTTGAATAATATAATGGGAAAATATTTAAAGAGAAAATAGTTTCCCAAGATAATCTATGACAATCAACTTGGTCCTTATGACACCCTCCACATCAAGGAAAATAATTTTAAGGAGGTATTAGCAAGATTCAATAAAAGCAACTATAAAATTATGCACAAGTTGACCAATGATGAAAAGCCTGGGGACATATGGTAGATGCATCCCCTTCAATACCATTTGTTACTTGGACTTTCCAAGCTACCTCAGGAGAAACCTCATGTGGAGATACCACTACCCCAATGATATATTATATAAATAAATGGTAAGTAGAAGTTAGAGGAAAGACCTATTAAGGGACCTTCATCCTTAACTCTCCCTCCAAGGCTAGCATACATTATTGAACACTTAGACATGATTGCCTTGGAGCCAAATGAGATAGTGGAGGATTCCCTCATGGTCCTCACTGATGCATATGTCTTTGAGGGAGAAGAAGAGTAGGTTGAAGAACCATAGTTTTAAGAAGAATGGGATGAGTAGGAAGATAAATGAAAGGAAGTTGCCCTGGATCTAGTCCTAGTGGCACAACCAAAGAAGAGGAAATCAAAATTGGAAATTGTCCTTATTGGATAAAAGAAGCCAAAATTGACTCTCACTCATCTCATAAGTGACATCAACTTGTTTATTTAAGAGCACCTCATTCATAGACCAACCATCCCTGATTGGTTTGTTAATGGAAAGATGCAGATGATATTCTCTTACTTCAAATCTTGGGCCTTGACCAAGGTTGTTAACATTGATGTGCATGAAGACATCAAGCCATGGATAAGGGCTTTGATGAAGGAGCAAGAGGAAATAATAATAGTGACCACTCAGGGCTAGAGAACAAACAAATGAATGCTCTAAGAGAATCAAGAAACACAAGAGTAGAGGTCCCAAAACCTCCAAAATACATAGAATCCTCTACTATTATGTAGTTAAATATAGAGATAGTTGGATTAGAGAGAGTCACCACCAAAAAAACCATGGTGGGAACTAAAGAGTTCACATTCTAGAAGGTGGAACCCTTTATAGGGTTAACTCAATTGGAGGGTAGTAGCTTAGTGAACTGTCCATTCATGAACAAGATATTTAAAGCCTATCTAAGGCTCACTTAGCTCAAGCCATAACTAGTATTAGATGAATGAAATAAAGGATTCATAATTTTGAAAAGGAAAAGGATAAATTAGAGACACATACCATTTTATCAGTGCCTGGAGTTATAATAAATATGTTTGAAGCATGCTTTTTTGATATGTATTATTCTTTAAAATTAATGAACCTAAAATAAGATGCATTGATCTAGTAACATGAGATGGATAAAATATTGATAATAGAGTGTTAGGATACAGAGACCAAGATAAGGGATCTCACCAATATATTTATTAGGAATAGGATCCCTAAGTTCAAAACTATCAACCTAGCCTATCTAAATGGTATATTGGGGATAGTGGTGGATAAAATCCAAAGTTTAATTGCTTGGTTAGTAGATTTCGATAGACTCCTTAGGGATGATGAATATTTTATTGCCTAGATCAAGAAACTACTTGACACCATGTTGTCTAACCCTACCAATACTATATCCCTTAGAATTATTGATGATGGATAATATAAACATAGAGTCACCTTGGTAATGTATGAAATAAAAGGCAAGATCCCATGTCAATTAGGTAGTGAAAATAGTAGGACTTTAGGTATGATATTCACTACTAAATAAAATTTTGTAGAATCCATAAGCATAAAAGAAACTATGGCAAGGGATGATAGATATTTTGATGACTTAGCTGACCAAGAAGGTGTCTGCCTCCTGAAGCTAGCTATGGATCTAGAGCTTGTCAAATAATAACATCAAAGGGATATGGAACTTTTTAAAGAGAAACAAGGAAATGCTTAGGAAATTGGCCAACCAATTAGTTAGTATTCCTTTTTATAAAAACATTGAAATATTTGAAATAATAATATTCTTTTATAAAGGCATATGTTAATCTGTTAGCATATTTGCCTCTAGGTCAGTCTAGTTTTGAAAAGCAAATGTATTCTAGAAATTTATAAAGAAGGATAGTTGTCTTTATCTTTTATACATTTTATATCTTATAATTAACCATTATATTTCCTTATCTTTCTATAAAAGGTAGTATTACCATATTTTAAAGGGAGAGATTTTGAGTAAAATTTGTATACTTGGAGTAATTAATATAGTCAAGGAATTTTGAAAAGATTATCCAGATTTAATGTGTCAATTGTTAATATAAATTTCTCTCAATTATTGATTCTAAGCTTGAATTTTAATGGTTTCATGAATTTTAAATTTTTATTTTTTATACATGATTGCTATTTTGTGATTGTGCTAGATTAGTTGAAGGATCTTGATTTTGCTTCATTTCATTTATTTTGTATTTAGATATGTTACTGTTATTTGAGTTTGATAACAAATATTTAAAGTAAAATCTAATTATATAATTTCACATTATCCTTAGAGATTTTCTTGGTGTATGGTGAGATTTGAGCTTTCACTATTTTATATCATATATTGGTTAAATACAAGTTTAGTTCTAATTGAAATTTGGTCATGATATTTGAGTCAATAATTAGCAATCACTTGTTTTTTTTCTATCTTACCTTCCCTTTTGATTCTTTTTTAACTAGATCATTATAGCTTAGATTTCATTATAAATATCCATTTAGATTAATCTATAGTTTAAGTTTTGATCATAATTCACTAGCATTAACATAGATACTTCATAATTCACAAAGAATTAGACCATGATGACTCCAAACCATAAATTATTATAAATTTTGTGGATCATTCATACATTACTCTACCACTATTTCACCATAGGTAACCCAAGTTACCACAACCTACTACTCATGCTTTGAATGTCTAGAATTATAAAATGAGAAGCATTCTTTGAACACTAAGAACCCTTATGATAAATTTACAGGAATCAACAAGACCCAAGGGGTGCAAAAAACAAGAGAAAATACAATAAGATGAGGAAGACTATGTTATATCAAGAAACCAAAAGACCAAAAGGGAGGAATAAAAGTTTTCAAAAAGAAGGAAATTATTGTAGAGGGAGAGATCCATGCTTAAGTAACCTAAAGGTTTTTTTTAGATATATATAGATATAGATAGAAAACATGAAAAGAAGGAAAGTTTTAGGCAAAGTAATTTTTAAGGAATTAGGTGTTGGCGGGTTTTCTGAAAACATGGCCTTCATTGATTTAAAGGTGATAAATGCTTGGACCAAGAATGTCTTTAACAAAATATGAGCCCCACCATTTTCGGGCATATTTGCCTTATTTTTCATGGGTGTAGTATAATTAAAAAATAAGATCACCAACATTAAAAGTGTAGACTTTAACATGTTTGTTATGTTGTCGGGTGATGCAAACCTTGTATTGTCAATTTTGTTGTAATGCATAAAGATGATGTTCTTCAATAAAATAAATGGCATGAAGGATATATTCACGTAATTATTCATTGATAATAATAACATGAAGAGATATGTAAAGAGAGGGAAGCTCAACTTCTAATAGAAGGTCTGATTTAAAACCATAGACTAATGAAAATAGAGTTGCCATAGTGGTAGTATGAATGTTAGTCTGATAACCCTAAAGTATAGGGTAAAGATAAATATGAAAATCCATGTGGGTTTCATGAATTATATTTTGGATAATTGTTTTGAGAATTTTATTGGTGGCCTCAACTTTACCATTGCATTATAGATGGTAAGGCATGGAAAACTTGTGATTGATCTTAAATTTGGTACAAAGGCATTTGACATGTTTATTTTTAAAATTAACACCATTATATGAAATGATGGTATGGGGAATGCTAAAGTGGAAAATAATTTGGTTAAGAATTAACTTGGATATGGTAGGACCGATAACATTAACAACAGGCATGGCTTCTACTCATTTGGTAATGTACTCAGTAGTGGTGATGATAAAAACATGCCATCTTAGGAGCAAGGAAGTTTACCAATGAGATCAAATCCCCATATGAAAAATGGATAAGGAGATTTAATATTTTAAATCTTGATAAAATGTGAATGGATAAGATCATTGTGAATATAACAAGGAGTACATTTTTTAGGATATTTAATTGCATCCTTTTCAATAGTAGGCCAAAGGTAATCCATATGTAGGCATTTGTGTTTTGTAGCATGTCTACTATAGTGACCACCATAAATTCCCCTATGTGCTTTCTTTAGTAGAGGAGGAAACTCATATTGCATAACACAATGGAGCAAGGTAACTTTGGTGTTGTGATAGTAAAGTATGTTATGTCTAAATACATACTTGAAAGCTTGTTTACAAATACATGTCTTTTTATGAGAATCTAGATCATGAGGATAAGTTTGATGTTCTAGGAATTGGATGATATCTTGATACCAAAGGCTTTGTCTAATATTCATAGCCTTGATGTGATAGATAATTGAATTAGGTGGTTGGGTAGATGATGGAGATTTTTTGATTTGTATAATAAAGGAAGGATCAGAGAGAACTTGATGAGGATGAAAGAGATAAGTTAAAGAGGAAAGAGAATTAGTAATGGAATTTTGGTCTCAAGGAATAGGCTCAATAGTGAAAGAGATAAAGTCCTTAAAAAGAGTGGTTGAAATTTGATGATAGGTAATGAGGTTCTCACTTTTACATTGATAATCACCATTAACTTGATGACAAATGAGTTGAGAATCTCCTAAATCATGAAGATATTGGATGTGTAGATCAAGATCAGCTCTCATGCCTAAGATAAAAGCTTTGTATTTGGCCGTATTGTTGGTGACATCAAAGGTAAAGCAAAAATCTAAAGGAATAATATTACCAAAATGACTAGTGAGAATGCAACCTACCCTATCTCCTTGAATGAATTTAGAACCATCAAAGTGGAGGGTCCAAGTACCCTCATGTAATTTAATATTAATTTTAGGGATCTCTTTGATAAATACCTTTGGTTTAGTAGTACCAGAGGGAGGGGAAGATTCTTCAAGATTATTATCTTCAAGATCAGAAGTAAAGCTATGAAAATAGTCTTTAAGGGTTATAACTTGATTAAGAACTTCAATGTAAAAAATATTGTCATGAGGGAGATCATATTGAAGAGAATAAGTGGTTGAAATGGGAGTTGTAACAAGTTGGTTAGCTATGAATTTACCTTTAATATATTTTTGTGTGATGATGTAGAGGTCAAATTCCATAAGTAAGACCATCCATTTTACAATTCTATCTCTAGGAAGAAAGGATTTGGAGAAGAAATAATGAAGGGGTTCAGAATGAATTATGACATAAGTAGTTGGGTATAACATATAATGATGAAGCTATTCAACCACAAAATAGATAATGAGGCAATCATGCTCAAATTTGGTATAACATGTCTCATAATCAATGAAGCCTTAGCTAATGTAGTAAATAACATACTCTCTTCATATATCATCTTATTGTGCAAGCATTACCCCAACTCAAATAGGTGTGGAAGAAATATAAAGAATTAATGGTTTATCATTGGAAGGTGGATGAAGTGTAGGTGGATGAAATAATGATTCTTTCATATTATCTAAGGCTTTTTGACATGGATCTATCCATTATAAAGTGGTACCTTTATTGAGAAGCAAATTGATAGAGTAAACATGATAAGCCATTTCAAGGACAAATCATCTAATTGCCCTAAGTTTTCCTAAATAAGTATGAATATTAGGAATATATAAAGGAATGGGAATGTTAATAATAGCACTAATTTTGGCTAGGTCAACATTGATGCCACAAAGGGAGACTAAGAATCCTAAAATTTTCTGAATGTGACTCCAAAAACACATTCGAAAGGATTAAGTCTAAATTTGTATTTAAGGAGATGGTCAAAGATTATAAAAAGATAAGAAATATGGTTCTTCTAATGTTTGGATTTAGTAATTAGATCATTCACATAAGCTTCAATATTTTTTATGGATAAGATCATGAAAGATGTGAGTCATAACACATTGATAGGTAACTCTAGCATTTTTTAGGCGAAAGGGAATTTTGACATAACAATAGGTGCCCCATTCCATGGTGAAATTAGTCTTATGTTCATCCTCAGGAGTGATGTGAATCTGATTGTATCCTAAGAAGCCATCTATAAGATATAACATTTCATAACTAGCCATGGAATTGATGATGGCATCTATGGAAGATAAGGGGAAGTTGTCCTTAAGACAAGAAAGATTAAGGTTATAGAAATTAATACAATTGAAAATGACCATAGTGACCTTATTCTAAATGGAAAAAAATTTAGAAAACCATTAAGAATAATCCACTAGTTTAATGAATTTAGCATCGATTAGTTTAATGATGTACTTATGACATAGATTACTGACTTTAAGTGGGAATTGTTGTTACTTTTGATGCACTGGCTTAGCATTAGGATAAGTGATGATGTTATAAACCATAATTATAGGTTCAATGTCAGGCATGTCTTAGTAGGACCAAGTGAATGCCTCTTGATATTTATCAAAGAATAAGATAAAGTTGTCGTGATCATATGGTGAGAGTTTTTGAGAAATCATGATTGGTTGAGGGGAAGATGGGGTACCATATTTGGTATGAATTTTTTCTTTGATAAGCATGGATTTTCCATCTTGGAAATGGTAAGGTGCATTAGGCAAGGGTGAAATTAGATTTTTTTTTAGGATCAATGCTAGAGATAAATTTGTTAAAGTAAGGAGTTTTATTCTTGAAATTTCCAAGTTTATGATGCTACCAAGGAAGTTTAGGTTCTTGGGCATGAAGTAACTTAAGAATAACTTCATCACTATGCAAGTTAGGAATAGGACCATAATATTCAAGGTCTAGAATTTTATTTCTATGGCTATCATATTCAGATTGAATCTAACAGACATCAGTTACATTGGCATCTAGTGTAATTTTGGAAGTAGATGAAGAAGATGGATTCGAAGAGATAGGAGTGTTGATAGATTCAATGATGGGAGAAGAATATGAAGAAATGATAGGATACATAAGAGGTAGAGAATATGTAAGAGTGTTTACAAGTTTTGAAGGTGTAATTTGTTTTACCACCCAAGGAGTATTGACAAGGGGAGAATTGGTGGGAAGTACATGACCCTCAAGATCTAAGTCATGATTTGTAGATATGGTATGCACATTCTGATTGAAGCCATGAATTTGGGATAAAATATTTTGATAGTGTTGGACATCCAAGTCTCTAGATTGAGCTTAATCCATCACATAGTTGTCATCATATGTTGGAGAAATTATAAATGATTGAGAATCAAGGGGAGTTTCAAAAGGTGAAATCCCAATGTTGATAAATATATAAGGGTACATGGTGAGAGGATCTTAGAATAATGTAGCCACTCCAAAATCATTACAAGTGAAGGAATATTTAGGTAAATATGGATCTTAAGCATTACATTGAGGGGTAAAATCAGTAATCTCATCCATGATAGAACTAGTATGATCTCTAGGTAAGAGAGAAGGAGGAAGCTAATCCAAAATATATGGAGGTAACTTCTTAGTATTGCAAGTGTGCTACAACTCATTGGGCTCATAATCATTAAAATCTAAAAGAGTAACTTGAATATCAAGATTCATGTTGATGAACTTAGGTAAAGGAGCACTATTGATTTTATAAATTATAGGAATTTGATATTGAGGCTTAGGATTGTGAAGCTGGATGCTCCATGGGTAGGGATCAGCTTCATGTTTGTAATGTAAGAATTTAATACACTAACTACTAAAAGAGGTGATGGCCCTCATCTAATGAGTCTATGGACAACCAAGAAGAATGTTATAAGATAAAGGAAGATCAAATACCATAATCTTGGTTCTAATAGTCTTAGGTATAATAGTCAATGGAAGCCAAATGTAGCCAATTGGATTTTGATTAGTCTTTTCAAAGCCAAAACAAGTAAGATGCACTTGTTTAAGATGATGTTTTTTTAACCAAGTTGTTGAATGAGCCATAAGGATGTGATATTAATACCAGAACCTTTATCATCTATAATTTTTTGAATAAGGGTGGTATGAATGGCTACTTTGATAAAGAGAGGTGGATCATTATCATGAAAAATAATTTCATAATTGATCAAGTCCTCTTCAAGAAATTCAATGGAATTTTTTCAATAAGGACACATAGTCTCAATGGTATTAACATTAGTTGGTTGAGAATAGATAGAAGGTGGTTTTTCATCTATGGAATATGGATATTCAATTTATTGAATTTGTTGCATAATAAATTAATGATGATAGGGTGAAGTGCAAACCAAATCCATAAGAGTATTATTAAAAGGCATAGAGGTGAGTTCTTCAATAAAATTCCAATGTGATTTAGAATAACTTGCATGAGGTTTAGAAGGCATATTAAAGCTAGGAGGTAAAGATGTGGTGGGAAGATTGGAAGGAGGAAGTATTTCCTTAGGTGCTTCTGAATCATCATCAGTGGTAGTGGTATATTTATGCAATTATTCTTATAAATATGGTTTCTTAGGTTTGGTAATAGGATCTTTGTGAGCCAGTTTATAATGATAATTAACCTTGGTAGTGTTAACATATTGAAAATTGTTATAATATAGGTCATAATTGGCATCGATGGCACAAACATCCTTGACATCTGATTGATTATTATTTGAATAAGACTTTTTATTATTATAAATATAAGCTTTAAAGGTTTATAATTTTTGAGATGTAATAACATACTCTTGATGATGATGTTTGATCATAGCCTCATGGTTGAATGAGTCACCAAGCATATAAGAAATGGAACACTTAGTGAGCCCTCTACAAGATTCATGGGAATGCCCAAATTTGGCATGGAATAAATAGAATATATTGGGATCATACCACTTAGGAGTATAATTGGGATAAATGAAGGGTTTTGAGGGTGATAAAAATTGTTTCATTTGTTGAACTGAAAGAGGTGTGTGAGATGGTAAAGGAACATCAGATTTGGAAATTATAGGTTTGGTTTGGAGTTTATTACTAGTGATATCATTATATGTTTGAAAATATCCTTTAAAAATATTATGATTGTGTTTGAATTTAATCATTAATAAAGCCTTGACACTTATCTTGGTCAAGAACTTTATTAATAGTTTGAGGAGCAAAGGTTTGAACCTTGTATTGAAGAGTGGGAGTCAAAGTGATAATAAATAGTGAATAAATTATATTTAGTCATATTATGATTGGATTTATGAGCTAAAGAGTTCCATATTTTAATAAATTCATGAGCTGAATCATTAGGAGATTGTTTAGCATTTATGAAGTGACTAAGACAATTTTCAAGAAGATCATTTGTTGAAACTCTTTAACCAAAGGATTGACCAATTCTTCAAGCTACCAAATAGAATGTTGAGGAAGTTGACTATACCATTATAATGCATCACCAGTGAAAGTTTTGAATAATAGTTTTGTTGTGGTAAATGTATTAGTTTGGATCCACTCTTTGTAAAGTTTACCAAAGGATTTGAGGAATGAAGTAGGGTCTTTAGTCCCATCATATTTGATAGTTAGAGTTATGTTACTATTATAAATCGGTACAATGAAGGGATATAAAGGATATTTTTATTAGTTTGAAGAATCTTTTTATTCATTATGGGTTGAGGAATAACATTACCTAAGGCATCCCTAAGAGGTGGAGGAATATAATTAGGATTAGCTTGAGGATGAATAGTTAGAGGTTGATTAGATACATTGATTAAATGTTATTGAAGTTGAATCATTTTTTTGGTATTAGATTTTTGCATGATGTTCATTTGTTGAATGACTTGAGCTAAGAGTTGGGTTGTATCAGGAGGTGAGTTGGTGTTGGTTGGATCAACCCCCAAATTAGTGTTAGGGGGAGGATTATTATAAGAAGGGTTATTAATGGGATTATTAAATATATTTGTATCAATAAATCCCAAATTGGTTTGGAGATTTTGAGAAGTGTTTTGATATGTATGGATAGGATTGGATACATCAACTTCATCTTGATGTGTTATTTATATCATGTTACAGTTCATAGATGAAGGAGGTTAAGAAGTGCCCCAAGAGTGATGGTTCTCTTGGGATGAAAAGAGAGGAAGGAATGAACATCCCACAAAGTATCTAAATTGATTTAGGTTTTCCAAAAATATTTTGATAGGATACCTCATTCTGACTGAATAAAGATGAACAAGATGCAAAATTAGAAAAATGGGAAACTATATTGAAAAATAGGAAAAGCAAGAAATAATACTAGGTTGACCAAATCAACCTAGTATAAGAAACAAGGCCTACAAACTATATAGGGTTGACCAGGTCGATCTAGTGTAGTGCACAAAAACTAAAAAAAGTATAGGGTCAATTAGGTTGACCTAGTATAGTGAACAGGGAAGAGGAAAAGATTGATAACAAGATTGGAAATGAAATAGGATAATTTGAAGCTAATCTAAGAAGTACATAAAGGAAACACATAATCAACTGAATTGATGTTGGACAATCCAATTGATGCACATAAAGTAAAATATTACACTAATGTTGGCTAATGCAAGCTCTTACACATAATTAATCAAAGATCAAGCAAACAACTTGAAAGTAAAGCTAGATACTTGGTCAACTTAGAATGTTGATTAGATTATTAAGAATGATTTTAAATGTAAATAGAGATTGGCTATAATCAAGGTACTAGATAGAAATTTATGGATAGTTTTAGGTAAGTTTACGATGAAAGGGACTGTAGTGGAAATAATGTAGGCTTGGTATTGGGGCCTACCCCCTCAATTATCACACCACAACAATAAGGGTAACTAGTGATTAGCCAAAATATACCATTAACCATTATTTATACTTGACCAGAACATCAAGTTAGCTTCCTTTTCGGTGATTAAATCCAAGTAGGTAAACTTGGGTAGTCAAATGTTTAAATGATTGTTGATTTTTATATGGTTTATCTATGTGTAAAAAATAATATAAATAGTTCAACTAAGATATTGATTGAAAATACCTTAATTAGACTATGTGAACTATTAAAAAGATGTAAGAAACTTAAAAGAAAGATGTGATTAACATATATGGTTAATTCTAAGTTTGAAATAAGGTATAGTTGAGAAAATATATGGATAATCATAAAAAATAGGGTCAAAAAGGTTAAACCTATATTATGGAAGAAAAGTCTGAAGGTGAACTAGGTCAGCAGGTTGACCTAATTATTTTAGAAAACATAGAACACAGAACTAGGTCCACAAGGTCGACCTAATTGACTATGTAGAGGTAGTTTTAAAGACTACAAACTATGAAAATAAATACAAAAAATGAAATATATAAATAAATAAAAATTGACCTAAATAGATTAGAGATAAAGAGGAGAAGATTGATGATCTAAGACCTTAGAGAAACTGGAAGTAATCCTATAAACTGGGTAAAGCTAGTTGATTAAGATATACAGGAACCTATTGAAAAAGTGCTAAAAATATACTAGTCAACCTACTAGGTTGAATAGAAAGTCTAGAAACCTAAAAAACTTGTATTAGGTCAAGATAGTCAATCTATTTGATTAAATAAAAGTCTTCAAGTTCTAGAAACATGTATTGGGTCAATCTAGTTGATCTAGTTGCTTGTTCTAGCAAATATGTACACAAAGATAAATTATTGGGTCAACAAGGTCGATCTAGCATAATAAATATATGATAAAAATAATTAATAATAGTAATGAAATAAGTGAAATAAATATTTTAAGGGTTTGATTCACATTAGGTCCACCAGAATGTATGCAATTATAAATGCATCATGTCCCTAAATCAATCCTAGATTGGATGGGATAGATCACACCTACACTTTTGATTGGGGAGCATACAATTGTTAAGTGGGAACATGACCAATATGAGGATACGCTAGACCTGATTAGAGTATCACTTATCAAAATAAACTATGTGAGGTAGGGTTCCAAAGCCTACATTCTAACACAATCATACAATAACCCTAAAAGAGTCCTATGATTTAATATTTCACTAATATAATATCAAGAAAAGTAAATCTAATACAGTGTGCACCAAAGCTTGTGGCATAAAGTGGGGGTTAGTAAAGCAAAGTAATCAAAACATGTATAGGTAAAATAAAATAAAGTATGAGTAACACCCTAATACATATAATATGAAGAGTAATATTATTCGAGCCAACACTTATGATACTTTTATCTACTAAAAGAGAGGAAAATAAAGTTAGAATATACTTACTTGAATGTGAACCCATCAAGACACAATCTCTCCCTTGGACAATAGGGTTTTTTAAGAGGTTATTGTAGTTTTTAAGGATCTCTTTATCAAACCAAGCATCCAAAACCTATCCAAAAGACTAGATTCTCCAAAATAAGATACCTAAGCTAAGTCTCCTCAAGTAGAATGGTGGAAGAGCAAATTATGAAGAAGTCTGAGAAAATAACACTCTTGATTGCATATTCTAATAGCTACGAAAATGAACTTGTATTTATAGATGAAAATTACACTAAAATCATTAAAATATGGTGGTTGTGCTAGGTTGACATGATCAACCTAGCACATTTTTGAGCTAACTCACTAGGTCTGTCCTAGGCCAGCTGAAAGACTAACAAACCAATAGAGAGAAAAAGGTCCCTTAACTTTACTAGGTCAACTAGGTCAACATAGTATGTTGAATAGGTCAAAAGGGTGAAAAGCAAAGAAATGAAGGATGAAAAGAGGAAAAATACTAGAATATTGTGCAAGGGAGGATAAATAGATTAGGGAAAGGTCTTTAGTAACTAGTTGGATTGGTGATATTGTGGTAAAAAAGGACAACAATCTTGAAAAGCACCAAAGGTCTACCCACCCCTTTCTCAGTGTACCCCTTAGGGAATTCAATCAAAAATATTGAGTCTTGATGGGTTATTTCAATATGTAAGTGTCATTATTTGATAAAAATTGAAAACATTATGTGTATACAATATGAACATTATAAAGGGACTGGATGGGAGTTTGAAGGCCATTTATGAGTGCCTAGCTTCTGAAGGTTTGTAAGTTGAGACCACCTCCATGATAACATAGGAGGATGAAGAGACTATCATGACACTCATTTACTAAAAAATCTTCTCTATATACACCTACAACCACTCTTTTAACTTTCTTGAAAATTAGCATTTGTGTGATGGAGGTTACTTTGTTTGTTAATTAATGATAAGGATGAATTCACATTGACTTCCTCAAGACATCCATCCTCCATGTGATTTTTTTTGACCTTTGGAGAGCATGGATGTCTTGAGGAATTCTATGTGAATTCATCCTTGTCATAAATTAACAAAGAAAGTAACCTCCATCACACAAATGCTAATTTTCAATAAAGCTAAAAGAGTGGTTGTAGGTGTATATAGAGAAGGGTTTTTAGTAAAGGAGTGTCATGATAGTCTCTTCATCCTCCTGTGTTATCATGGAGGTGGTATCAACATACAATAATTAATGTTGAATCACTATTTGACCTAACTATTGAAAATAACTTGCTTATGGCATAGTCAATGATGAGAAGACACACAACTATATATACTCCTTAGATTGAGCCTCAAACCTATAATAGGTCCAGCTAGACCTTCTCATTGAGATAATATTCATTATAACACTTTCCCCCTCAATATTACCTCAAGCACATGGTGGTTCCAACTCTATTTCCTGCAACTTTTCATGTTTTTCCCTCAATATGTTGATTTTAAGTGTGTTATGGTACTATTATAGGTTCTCATTCTATATTATGCCTTCTTTAGAGAGTCAAATATCTCAACACTTTTAGGTACTGGGCCTCTTTAAGCATCATTATCAATTTAAACTTGTGTAATAGACTCCATAGTCTCATAAAACACAATTTCCTGCTCAACTCCCTTCTTTTGTCAAGCCTAAGCCAATGGAGGTGGTTGCAGGTGTATATATGGCCTGATATGAGAAAATGACTTGAAATATATAAGGTTAAGGTGGAAAATGGTCCATTACAACAATTATAATAATGCACCTAAGACATCTCATTATTCATATATTTCTAGGAGAATCTCTTAATTCCTTTCCAATGGTCCAATTGTTAAGAGTCTCTCATCTCTCCCATTATACAAACTAAGATAGTCCATGTATACTATCTAAGGTGAATGTTTCAAGTTAGTTTAGGGTGTTTATATCACAAAGTCCTTATTTGTATTTACCACAAGTTTCCTCTTATTTTACTATACTTTCCCTTAAGGAGGTATCTTTAGTCACTCTTTGGAATGTCCCTTTGGAGATCTATTATAGTGGCCAAAGACTACTTGTAGGTACTTATGAGGTCTCCTTAATAGGGTCTATGACCAAATGAGTTCAACACTTTATGACTTCATTATTTCTAAGGGCTTCAAGGGAGCATGGGGGATAATTATCATAGTTAAAACTACTAGGATGGAGGATTAATGGGTGGAGAAATATGGTACTAGATATATATGGATATGGAATCATGGAACAAGGTGTATAACATAGTGGAAGGTAGTGATGATATAATGAAATAATAGTGGTATGAAAAAGTCATGAAGTGGAGGGTAAGACCCCTTTTAATACCAACCACATGCATCTTTTAAAACCTTATTTGCATCCCTAAGTAATCATGAATTTTTTTAAGGCATCACACTACATTAAAAAGAAACCTTGATAACTCAAAAAACCTTAATTTCTAAAAACAAACATTAAATTCTGCTAAAAGGGAATGAGGTGAGTTGGTAGGAAAGAGATGTGGTTTCTAGGCCTTAAGGCTACCAAGGAGTTATATAATACTATTATGAATGGCATGAAGATGTTCCACCATCATTATAACATCTCATCCCATGCTCTTGAGCTACTTTTGAACTCTGTAGCTACCATTAATCCTTTCAATAGTGTTGTCACACAATAATCTTCACTTATGCATAAATCCTCTTTATTTGAGGTCTTATAAGATAGAAATGTCTATTAAACATTAAAAAATTCATTGGAATAATTAAAAAACATATGATATCTCTTATACTTAGTTCATAACTCTTGACAAAGACATAAAACCTCAGTTCATTGCACAGACTTGTCTGTAGGTTGCACATAGGAACTAGTCATGAACATTTTCCATTTATTTGAGTCACATGTGTGATATGTGTGCTCAAATTTACATAATATAACCCTTTAATACTTGATTAAATAAAATAAATCATTGGATTGGACAAAAAAGTAATAAATCCATGAAAATTACCCAACTAAAATTGGCTTGTGTAGATGTGAAGGGCATACAAATTCCCTAACTTCTTAAGAAATGTTCATAAATATAAGGAGACAAATCCCTAGAGAAATTCCCATTATTTTAATCTCTGAGAGTTACTCTTATGATTAAGATTTGGGACCTCCATTCTCTCCCCTATATATAGTATAAGCAGAAACCTGAGGGGCTATATGAGCTTGTCAAGAAGGGTATGTGAAGTATAGGACCAATTCTAGGCTTATTTAGCATCCATTCATCCTAAAAATTTATATATACATCATACATAAGTTATTATTCAATATTTTATATTACCCTATATGTTATGGTCCATATCATTTTGTACAAGTGCAAAAATGCCCTAAAATGTGTGTTTTTCCACCATTTTCACTATGTTAAGACTTTGAAATGCCATTTGGGGTTATAATTAGGAGAATCACAAATTAATAATCCTCTTCAAACAAGATAAAATTAATTTAGGAAGTGGAGAAGCCAAAAAGTAGCACATGGGACCCACTTGGCTCATGTAAAGGCATAAATGGGTCTCAAAAAGGCTTTGAAGACTTATGAAGCATATGGGTTAGTAATGTGGCATGGATATCATGTCTTAAAGGCCCCTTTTTAATGAAATTAATCAAGTCACCTTACTTTTCTAAATTTTTATAAGACAAATGGGATTATATGAAGTGGATAGAGGGTGTTTAATGGCTTAGGAGGGGTAATGAAGGATCTAAATGAGCTTAGAGGAATATATCATGGAAAATAGACCTTTAATACATTATGATATCCATATCATATCCTCCATCATTGTTGAAACACCTTCATATTACCAGAATATTAATACACTCCTCAACTAGGGCTAAACATTCATTGGATTTTCAAGACCTTTGATAGTGATCTCTCTCATTCAAAGATACTATGACACCTAACATATCATCCAAAAGACTTGAAGAGACTCATGACATAATAGATGAAACATGGAATTATTACACATCATGGCACTTTTAATAATGATTCAAAGACTCTCATTAGGATAAGGAGTACATGATTATGCCAGGGACCACTATGAGTAGGTTAAGATGGTGGTCACCAAAATTTATTGATATTAGGGGTTGACATTTAGCCTATGAGGCCAACATGTCAACATTTTTGGTGAATCTAATGTGTGAATATCTTGTTGGTCAAAATAACCCAGACACTTTCATGGTAAGGATGGTATGATGGCTCAAATAAGATGACATGACTTGAGGATCATTTGGTGGACTACCAAGTTGATCTATACTTCATGGAATATCTTGGACTTATAGAAGAAACAAGGCACATAAAGACAAGAAAAGAAAAAAAATATAACACTAATAATAAAAACTAACAACTAGGAACAAACAAGGCAAAGAAAAGAAGCAACAAGATACTAACTACAACTTGCGTGACACACTTTTTTGGATAAGACAACTAACTACTACAAAATTGACCTAAATTTGAATTCATTCCCCTAGGGTCAAATTGGAATGTCCTTCGATTAATATGGCACCATTATGTGGATTTATCATGTGATGACTTGGGTGAAATCAGATTTTTATCAATGTGTGACAATATCTACCTACAATTATCACTCTCATGGTTCTTTAGAAGAGTGACTAGACCTTCTAGATTCATCCTTAGGTGCATGGGTTGAATATGAGAGTTAAAGACCCTATCATATTCTTCCCATATTATTATAACTTTCACAATCAATCTCATTTCTTCATTAGTTTTAGGTTGCATCTAATTCTACCTATTAGATTTAAAGTGATCAACTACACAAGCATCCTTGACAAGTTCCTCCTCATGCTCTAATTTATGTAGAGGTGGGGTTTTTTAACTCAATAAAAAGTTTTCTAAGTCATACCAAAATTACATATTATCATGATCAATGGAAAAACCATGGGATTTACTTTTATTTCTACTATTTAATTTCAATATATCATGTTGATCACTCACCTCCTTCTCTTAGACAAGGTTATGGTAAATTTATTGGTCTGATGAAGATTTCTCCTCTTCATATTTAGTGGAGAAAGGTATCTCCTCAAACTAATGAATATCCAATTACTCTTGATTTGGCACTTCTTGAGTTGCATGGTCATCTTAATTTAGAATATTAGGTTATTGTCCTATTACATCACTCAAGTCTAACATGTTGAGTTGTTCAACCTCATTTAAGAACTCAAAGTATAGGTGATACCATTAATCTAATTACTCACTTGAGCTTTTCTTGATCTCAAAATAGGCTCATGAAGGTTGTCATATTGATTGTCTCCTAAGCAAGGATTGGCATGAGTTGTGTTCCCATTCACTCCATCACTATGGCATTGTGACTACCACTTATCATCCACTTTATTTTCATATTCCAAATCTGATCTATTAGGATGGATAGGAGTTATAATCACTATTTTTTCTTCATAAAAACTTAAGTTGTCTTCTTTAATGTGATCATGGAACTTTGATACAACTGACACATAGTCAAGTTCTTTAGGGATTGCTCCTTCATTGAACAATATTGACATGTTATCCACCATTACTTGATGTTCATATTCTAATTTTTATTCATTTTATTAATATTTAAGAGAGGAGAGGGTGGGTGGGTGGCATATTTACTTAGTTTGGTTGATGTCTTCAAGGTTATTCTCCCGACTTAGGATCTTAGGAGTGTCATGATTGAAGATAACATCCTTGTTCTTAAATACTTTGTCTACCTTGTCATTTTATTCTATGATTGGATGTTCCTAAGTTTATACAATATGAAGGACTAAGGATATATTTGGAGAGAATAATACATCTCTTGTGTAGGATTTCATACCTTCTCCTTCCTTTTGACTTTCCCTTTTAAGGGTGGGCATGATAAAGTTTAGGTCCTTAGCCTATGAAGGTCTCCAAGTTGGGGTTATTTTAGGCTTTTGAGTAGGACTAAGATCTTGAACACAAGTATATTGATTTAGATAAGGATGGTGAAAGTAGTTTGCATTTGTAAAGGTTTGGGTGCAAGGATAAATGTAAAATATAAAGAGTGGCTTAGACCTGATTTGTACCCCTGCACCATGCTCAATTTTTCATACCATATGAGACAAGTCATTATAAAAACACCCCCCAACCTTAGCCATAAAATAACTAGACAAACACAAGTCAAAGTAAGGTAATAAGTCTGCTACAATAAGGTCTTGTACAACTAAAAGCTTGGGGTGGGAATGGAGGGTGAGTTGTAAATTCTTGACAAGATGAAATATCATCATGGGAGACAAATTACACTGTAATTCAAGGTTATAAATAGGTTCATACATCAGTTTCAATTTATTTTCCATTAATTTATGGATAATTTAGTGACTTGCCTTATCATCAAGCAAATAGTTATGGACTAAGAAATATCTTATGATTAGAGAGGCAAGGAAAGGAGATGGATTAATCAACTTAGCTAGTTGTTTTTGGTTTTCAAGGGTATTTTTATGAGGAATAAGGACTTGACACTCACTTTTATTTTGATGCCTATTAATTTCTATAATTTTTATCTCTCTTTTAATTTCTCAATCTATAAGTTCAAATGGTCATTGCTTGGTATAGGTTGATTACAAGGGGAAATAGGTTGGTATCATGATTGATCATGGGTATAGGGAGGTTTTTGTAGAGGTAAAGGGGATAAAAATAAGGTGTATGGTATTGGTACTATATAGGATGTCCATTATATGGCTGGTAAGGATCATTATACTACTCATATGGGCTATGATAAGACTGGTACAAAGATGGAAGGTAAAATCCTACCTCATAGGCTGCCATGACTCTTTATGTATCATATGTCTCACAATATAAACACAACCAAGAAGATCTTACCTTTGAATCAAATAAACCATGATATCTTTGAGCTTGAAACTCATTACAAACCTTCCCAAATATGCTTTACTCTTTGCAAAGGTCATTATAGATGTTACCATTGATGTCTTTAGCTTCTAAATATCGTCTAATGTATTTAGAACATGCTTCAAGGCACTTAAAAAGTTGTATCACCAAGAATGCCAAAAAAATTAGTTTTCTAGGTTAACCCTTGCTGAGGAAAGGATTGTTCATGTCCAAACCCCAAACCTAAGCTAACATGGGAATGACTTTAGGTTGTGGGATATCTAATATGTAGGTCAGACCTCTATATTTTAAGGGGATAGCTCCCCTAATTTTTTCATTTAAATTTCTTTTTGAGTCTTAATCCTATCTCTAAGTAATAATTTGTTGGGATGAAAAGGGTAAAGGGTAATGCATGAATGAAAACCTATCATAGAGTGTGGTGATGCACCATGATGACAATTCTATCCACTCTATCAACTTAGACTCTCAACATACTAATAGACAATGTATAAAGTGAGAGACTCTCTTTAATGACTTCTAAGCATCAATATTTCATTTATAGGTTATTTTAATGACTGAAGTGAGAGGGTGAAGAGAAGAAGGATTGGTTTAAGGCACTATCAAACTAATTTCCACTCTAAACTTGAGCTTTCAACCTCACAACACAATAGAAAACCTGCCAATAAACTTATTAATACTTAGGTGTAACCTGAACCTATAAAATGGAATATCATACCACTATTGCATATAAATACAAGCATGAAGACACAAATTATGTATCATTAATAAGCTACAAAATGATCTATTCATAATTCAAGAGGTACATGAGTACAAGTACTAATAGAGTCTCCTCATACCAGCCTGAGGGATGCCATACATTTCTAAAATCCTATAATATATAGAAGATATGGGAAGAGAATAAGGGTAACATAGCATTGAAAGGTGGAGAAGAGGTCATCAATGACCACATTCAACTCAACTTTAGTTACAACATTTACACAAAACTCATTGTAACCCCATGCATGCATTAAGCCTCCTTGAATGAATTGTTGGCTTTGAAATGAGGTGGTAGAGGGTGTAACTAACATATTAAATTCTTTTTAGATCATGACCATTCCTAAAAAAGGTTAATAATTACATTTTTTGGTAGTTACAATCATGAATTAGGCCCTCATAATTATGTATCAACCCACTCTCTTTTACATGAAATTGATAAAATCAAGAAACTATCTCAACCTCCATCATAGCTATTAAATCTACATTAAATGTCTTTCAAGTTTTAGCTACCCTGTGTAACATCTTTACATTGACCCATTCCATTAGTCTTTCAATGCCAATTTTAACTCTCTTTATTGACAACATAGGCCAATTAGGCCTATTATGCCTAATTGTGTAAGTGTTTGTATATTGAAACACATGAAACCTAAAACAAATATTGATAATATATGTATGAGTGTGATTCATGCTTGAATTAACACCTCTGACTATGTTATATGCTTATATAAGCCTTAAACACCTAGAAATTCACTTCTCTTGGTTGACTAGTTTACTTTCCTTAAGCATTGGCAAACTGATAATTTTTAATGTACTTTTAGAGGCATTTACATCTATATTTTTGAGCATGTTATGCATTTATAAATTGAATTAAGTTCCAAACCAACTATCCAATGATTGGGATCACTTTGTATGGTCAAACACACTTATTTTCTTTCAAAACCCTAAAAATTGCATATTTATGATCATTTTGTACCATGTACATACAATAAAGTACCATTAGGTGAATCCTCTTTAAGTTTAATTTACCTTACATGAGTTTTTTAGACCATTCTATGAAGTTAGGATATCAAAATATCAAGTTTTCTAAGATTGGGTTTGCCTAGGGTTTTAGGAAGGTTTAGGAGTACTCAGGGGTCTTAAACATAGTTCATACTATACAGATGTCAAATTTTGTAAAAAATTACATGAATATTAAGGGTATTGACCTACTCACCTTACATTAATGTTTTGGTTTAGCATGTAAAGGGTGGATGAAGATATGAACATTAGAAAGTGACCCTAGGGGAGTCTACAGGCCATTTCTGAGTGCTTAGCTTATTAAGGTTTGTTCATAGAGTTTGGAATCCTAATTAAAATTAATCTAAAATTTAATTTAATTTTATATGGGTACCTAAAACTACCTAAAATAATTTTCTTACAAACGTTTTGACATAGAATATATGATCATCCAAAGTGTTGGCTTGGGTTAGTTGTGTAGACATGTGAGGTTGAATTAGCCTTCAAGGATAAAAATGGTATTTACCCTACTTATCTTAATTTTATATAATTTTATATACCTAAATACTCCTAATAAATATATTTATGGATTTATAATATCTTGAGGATAGTTTCTATGTCCTTCAAGGTGGAATGAGCCTCTTAGGCCTAGAATAAGCTTTTAAGCCTGTTTGGCCTCAACTGAGTAATATAGGTCTGAGAGACTTGTGGGATAATTAGAGACCATCCAATCCACCATAAATATTATTTATTTTCATCTCATATCCATTTTAAACTATCTTTTAATTCCAAACTCAACAATGTTCTCCTTTCCTTTCATGGCTACATATGGGTCTGTTTTCCCTAGTCTATATGTTTGGGTAAGGGCGGAGATATGAAATATATTTATCCATTTGGTGTGAAAATTACAGATTTTCATTAAAAAATTCATGATCTTATGTTTTATCATGTTCTCAATTCCAATTCCTTAATCAATCTAAACTATGCATTCTACACACATAGTCCCCTAGGGTTCATACATAGTCATGAATGTGAAACTCTAAGGAGTTGCATCTTAGTGATTATACCTAATTTTGGGTTATTAATTATATTTAATTTATTTTTATTACATCCAAACTCATCTTAACTTATCATTTAGTACCCTTTAATTTTTAGAACCACCCAACATATATGGTACTATCAACTTATTTAGTACATAAGCCTGCCTTTCTCTAAGTAGTCTTTAAGCCCCCTTGGTTTGAAACCTTAATTATTTTAGAATTAAAATGGTATTTAAAAATAATTATAATAACATTTAATCATATAATCTATTAATAATATTCACCCCCTTGTTTTGGCTTTAGACCTTTAAGTGATTGTTTGGTCTCATCAAGGTTATTAGGAGGCTAGGGTCTATCTGAGATAGAACAATGGATATATCCACTAAATTTATAACCCTTAGGACATAATTTGTACATTTAACCAATAATAATGGTAAATTTCACCAAATTTTAGGTCTTTATTATATTTTTTAATTCTTCAAACCCATACATCTCACTAAAACTATCTACACATAGTTGATTGAGCTTTCTTGTAACCCTATGTCTTCTCTTCCTCTATGTATTAATTAAGAATGGAATCATGAATATGATTAATATTCACTAAGGATTATAACCCATTCATTAATAAATTTTAATTTCCCTTGGCCTATGAACCATTAATACCATTATGTAATTTCCTTCTCAAGTCTATCTCATGACTAGTTTGTAGATGTATATTCTTGCATTCTTGATTGAGTAGGGTGATAATACATCCTCCTTGTGAATTTTTTAGACATTTGGAGAGTATTTATGTCTTAATTAACTAATTTTAATTCATACTTGTCATCAATTACCTAAGATAGTAACCTCCATCACACAAACTCTAATTTTCAAGCAAGCCAAAAGAGTGGTTATAGGTGTATATAGAGAGATTTTTATTAAAGGAGTGAAATTATAGTCTCTTAATCCTCTTGTGGTATGATGGAGGTGGTATAAACTTATAATCATCCCTCTTGAATCACCATTTGACCTAATTATTAAAAATAACTTGTTTATGGTAAAGTCAATGATGAGAAGAAACATAATTGTAGATATTCCTTAAACTGAGTCTCAGACCTAGAATAGGTCCAAATAGACCTTGTCATTGAGAAAATATTCATTTTGAAACTTTTACCCTCAATATTTCCTCAAGAACATGGTGGTTCCAACTTTTTTTCTTTCAACTTTCCATGTTTTTCCCTCAACATGTCGATTGTGTGTCATGTTGTTGTTGTAGGTTCTCATCCTAATTAGGCCTTCTTTAGAGAGTCAAAGGTATTTACACTTGTAGGTATTGGGACTCTTTGACAATAAATAACACTTTGAATTCCAATAAGATACTTCAAAGTCTCATCAAATACAAATTCCTACTCAACTCCCTTCCTTTGTCAAGCCTAAGCTAATGGAGGTGGTTGTAGGTGTATATATGGCCTGATATGAGAAAGTGACTTGATGTATATAATGGTAAGATGGAAAAGGGTCCATTAAAATAATTATAATCATTCACCTAAGACCTCTCATTATTAATATTTTTCTCAAGAGGAGCTCTTGATTCCTTTCCAATGATCCAACTATTAAGAATCTCTCAACTCTCCCATTGTATGGACTGAGATAGTCTAGGTGTACTATCTAAAGTGAATGTTTCAAGTCAGTTTAGGGTATATCATAAAGTTCTTATTTTTATTTACCACAATTTTTCCCTTTTTTTACCTATACTTGCCCTTGAGGAGGCATCTTTAGTCACTCTTTGGAATGCCCATTTTTAGCTCTATTGTAATGTCTAAAGACTAGGTATAGGTACTTATGAGGTATTCTTAGTAGGTTCTATGACCAAATGAGTTAAACACTTTGAAATAGGGTGTATAACACATTGGAAGTTAGTGATTATATAATATAACAACAATGGTATGGAAAAGATATGAAGTGGAGTGTAAGACCCCTTATAAGACCAACCACATGCACCTTGGAGAACCTCAAACACATTCCTAAGAATCATGAAGTTTTTGAAGGCATAATACAACATATACTAACTTAAAAGGAAACCTTAATAACACAAAAAACCTTAATTTTCACAAATAGACCTTAAACTCTACTAAAAGGTAATGAGGTGAGTTGGGAGGCAAGAGACGTAGTTTCTAGGCCCTTAAGGCTGCCAAAGAAGTCTAGAAGTTTTTTGAGAAGGGCATAAAGATGTTCCACCATCATTCTAACATCTCATCCCATGCTCTTGAGTTGATTTTGAACTCTACAACTACCATTGATCCTTTCAATAGTGTTGTCACATAGTAATCTTCACTTATTCATAAATTCCTCTTTATTTGAGGTATTATAAGATATAAAGGGATATTTAAAATTCAAAAATGAATTTAAATAATTAAAAAACCTCTAAAATCTCTCTTAATAATCTCATAACTCTTGATAAAGACATAAACCTTAGCTCATTGCATAGACTTGTTTATAGGTTTCACATAGGAACTAGTGATGAATATTTTCCATTTATTTTAGCTCAAAATTTTGATATGGGTTCTAAAATTAAAATAATAAATCCCTTAAATACTTGATTAAAAAACATCAATAATTGGTTTGGGCAAACAAGTCATAATTCCATGAAAATAACCTAGTTAAAATTGGCTTGTGCAAATGTGAAGGGCATATAAATTCCTTAACTTATTAAGGAATGTTCATAAAGATAAAGAGACCAATCCATAGATAAATTATCATTATTGTAATCTTCCTAAGTTTAATTATTTTGGTCAAGATATGAGATCTCCACTCTCTCTCCTCTATACAATATAAGCAAAAACTTGAGGGGATATTTAAGCTTGTCAAGAAGGGTATGTGAAGTATATGACTGGTTCTAGGATTTTTTGGCATCCCTTCAACTTTAAACTTTTAAAAGACATAAATCATAATTTAATATTCAATTGATGATATTCCCCTATATAGTACAATATGTACCATTCTATACAAGTGCATAATTACCCCAAAACATTGTGTTTTTCCACCATTTTCTCTATGTTCAAAATTTACAATGCTATTTGGGGTTCAAATTAGGAGAATCATGAATTAATAATCCTATTTAATCAATATAAAATTTAGGTAGGAAGTGGATAAGCCACAAAGTGGCATATGGGACCCACTTGGCTCATGGAAAGGCATAAATGGATCTCAAAAAGGTTGTTAAGACTTATGAAATGTATGGGGTAGTAATGTGGCATGGATATCATGTCTTCAATGCCCCTTTTTAATTCAATTAATTAATTCATCTTCCTCTTATAAATTTTTATAAGATAAATGGGCTTATATGAAGTGGCTAGAGGGTGTTTGATGGCTTAGGAGGGGTAATGAGGGAGCTAAATCAGCTTAGAGGAATATATCATGGATAATAGACCTTGAATAAATTATTATCTCCATATCATAAACTTCATAATTATTTTAACACATTAATATTACCAAAATACTAATACACTCTTCAAATAAGGATAAGCATTCATTGGATTTCTAGGACCTTTGACAGTGATCTTTCTTATTCAAAGATACTACAACACCTAATATATCATCCAAAAGAATTCAAGAGTCTCATGACACAATGGATCAAACATAAAATTATGACACATCATTACACTCTTAATAATGATTCCAAGACTCTCAGTAAGATAAGGTGTACAAGACTATGTCATGGATCACTATGAGTAAGCTAAGATGGTGATCACTGAATATTTTTGATATCAGGGGTTGACATTTGGCCTATGAGGCCAAAATGTCAACACTATGTAATATGAAATTGAGGATATCAATAAATTCATTATGTGACTACAAGTTTATGTACCTACCATTATCTAGTGGGTTAGTGCTTTGAATTATGCTCTAAAGGGAGTTGAAGATATATGGTGGGCAATTCATAAAAATGATTAGTTCAATTGGGATGATGTATGCAAACTCATTATTAGTATATTCCAAATACCATAGGTCATTAGAATTCATTATCCTTTCTTATAATAAGGTGAGTGTCCTAAAACCCGTATTCATAAATGTGTTGAAGTTTGGATTAAAGAATGCATGGCCCTAAAATTAATGGGTTCACATCTTTCATTATCACTAGATCCTTTACCATCAACATTGTATATTCATCAAGAATGTAGGAGGGAGACATAGCATTGGGTGAAAGTACAGATCAAATTCATCTAGACATTTTTTTTTAAGATGAAAACCCTCTGGTTTAAAACATGTTGCTAAAAATCAAACATTTCATATGCCAAGGGTGCACAAAATATTTAAGCACCACAAAAAAATCCACTATGTAGAAGAAAAAACTTGTGATCTAAATATAACATTACAAACATATAAATCTGCTAAGAAAGAAGAACAATCTCTCATGCAGCCATGCCATTGAATACAAGATGAATAAAAGGATATTAAAGATTTAGATACTAATGGTGATATTAATTTGACTAATTTATTTGAACCTAAATGGCCAATAGGAATAGTAAAGGACCTTGTCATAGAACCTACTAAAGAATACAAGTTACACAACATAAAAATTCTAGAATAGGAATGGAAATAAATTATACAACAATCTATTGATGAGGACAATCATAAGATTTACCATCAACCCATTAAAAATCATGTATAAAACATCAAAACTAAGGAAACTCCTAAATTGACACATATAGGTGATTACTAGACTGAAGCTAAAGTTTATGAAGCTATGAAACTCCTACAAGATTATCAAGATGTATTTCTCACTAAATTTTTAGAAGTTAGAGGATTTGATCCATCTCTAGGATAAATTCATATCAAACTTAAATAATGTGGATGACCCACAAAGAAAAGTCCATACAAGTTGAATCCAAACATTATGTTGAAAGTGAAGGTTAAACTCGATAGAATGCAAGATGTAGGTGTAATATATACCATAGAAAAGGTAGATTGGATTAGTCCCATGGTACTGCATCCTAAGAAAATAGGGGAGATTAGAGTTTATGGTGATTAACATATTTTAAATGATGTATGTGTGAATGATCCATTCCCAATTCCCTTCACAAATGAAGTTTGGGAATATGTCACAGGCCATAAAGTTTACTCTTTCATGGGTGGATTTAGTGGCTATCATGAAATAACCATCACAAAAGTAGACATAGCTAAACTAAATTTTACCATTGAATGGGGATATTTTGAATGCAAGGTAATGCCTTTTGGCCTCAAGAATGCACCTACAATTTTTATTTTATAGTGGTGACTGTGTTTAAAGATTTCATTCACAAAATTTTGTAATTCTATCTTGATGATTGGGTAGTCTTTTCTTTGTTTAAAGAACATTTGTCTAGATTTAGCCACATGTTAGATTGTTTTTTAACTCTACATTTTGCTCATAATTTAAAAAAATTGATTATTATTTACACATTTTGGTGTCTTATTAGGTCATGTAGTGTATAATGAATGCATTTTGGTAGAGCAAGCCAAAATTATAGTAATTCTGAGTATGCCTCCACTAGTCAACTCCATGGAAATGAGATATTTTCTTGGCCATATAATGTATTAACATAATTTTATCAAAGGATATGCAACCATTTCATCTCCATTATAAAATTTAATGTGTAAGGTGCAAAGTTTGTATGGATTATTTAGTGTCAAACAACTTTTATAGAACTAAATTAGAGATTGGTCACTATACCTATCCTCATCTTTACAAATTGGAGAAAGCCCTTTCATGTGCATTTTGATGCTTTGATTATTGTATTTGGTGATATAATTACACAACTAGGAGATGGTAGATTGGACCACCCCATTCAATTTACAATTTTAAATTTGTTTGATGTAGAAAATAATTACATGAAAACTAAAAGAGAAGCACTAGCTATAGTGTTTGCATTATATAAATTTTGAAACTATCTTATTACAATACCAGTTTAATTTTTCATGGATCAGCAATCTCTACACTACCTTATCAATAAGCTAATACTGGGAGGATGCATTTATAAATCCTTGATGTTATTTCATGAATTCTAATTTTTCATTAACATCAAGCCAAGTAGAGAAAACATGGGGCCAGATCTTCTTAGTTGCATTCCCAATGGTGAAGAACTAGAAGAATTACATTAAGACTCTCTTGATGCTCATCTATTTCATGTTTATTTTATCCCCCAAAATTTTGAAGCAATCACTAACTTCCTCAAACAAGTATTATTCCATTTGTACTTAAAATAAAGAGACAAGAAGTAGTTTGTCACCATAGCTTTTCCATACACCATAATCAGTAGGTATTTGTATCATTTAGGGAAGGATGAAGTACTATGCAAGGTAGTTCTAGAACATGAATGACTATAAATCCTATAGGAGCCACATTAAGGAATAGTAGGTGGACATTTTTTTAGAGAAGATACTAATAGGAATTTGTTATAGAGTGGGTTATGGTGGCCTAACATTTTTTAGGATGCACATCGAATAGTGCATCACTATAATATATGTCAATGCATGGGTAAACCACTACAAAGAGATGAAATTCCCTTGCATCCTTTGTTATCTAAACAACATTTTGAATAATTTGACATTGATTTTATCAAACATATCAATTCATCAAGTAAACATAGTAAATCACTATGATTGATTACTTTACCAAATGGGTTGAAGCTATTGTGACACCTAGTTATGGTGAGAAGGACACAACAAACTTTTTATACAAGAATATTATTACAAGGATTGGATTTCCCATAAATATAATTATAAATTAGTGGACACCCTTATTTAATAACACCATTAAGGTTATTATTAAAGAATTCATGATTTCTCACCATAAAAGTACTATGTACCATCCGTAAGCTAATGGCCAAGTTGAGGATTTTAATAAAGTGTTGGGAAAAATGTTTAAAAAAATATATGATGTCAAGAGAGATGATTGGTAATATCACATTCCTATGATTCCATGGGTATATCACATTCACTATAAGTGGGTTATAGGTTTTACTCCATTCTAGTTGGCATACAGGCTTAAATCAGTTATGCCAATGGAATATCTAGTACCCAGTCTATGCATTATAATGGTCAAGAGAATAGGGGATCCTAAGTTTCTCACCAATAGACTTATTGAATTAAATATGATGGATTAATATCAATGTAGTGTATCTTCGACATAAGAAGTTCACAAGCAGAGCTAGAAACCATGGCATGATAGGAATTTGTGTCATAAGGAATTTCATAAAGATCAAGCAATTTTGATATATGATAGTCATTTCAGAGCATTTTTGGGTAAATTATAGATTTAATGGAGAGGTCCTTATGTTATACATGAAATATCACATCAAGAAACCATTGTTTTGAGACATCTATAGGGAACCATTTTTCTAGGGTAGGTGAATCACTATGGCTTAAGCCCTATCACCAATAGTCTTAATTGATCTCATTTTGTTAAGTTAGTGGGTGATGAGAAGCATCAAGTAGATTAGGATTTATCATTTCTACATGTTTTTATGTGTTTATTTTTTCTATGTATATGTGTGTTTGTATATGATCTCTTCACTACCATTTTGGAACCAAGATACTAATTATAGCATGCACCAACCATGCACAAGACAATTCACATGCACCATCATAGATGTTATTAGGAGAAAAAGAAAGTAATTAAGTCCAAGAAATGTATGGAAAAGTCACATCACCCAGGATCTTCACCATATAACATTCATCCCTAGGTAATTAATGCTAGATCCAAGGTTTGATTAACTTAATATTCAACAAATCAGTGGCCCATCAACATCATCTACTTGTACTCCCATACAAATAACAAAGAGAATAATGACATATCTCCACACATGTGCCAATGACTAACTCTCTTAATTTCTAATTCAAATAATATTTGTCACATCAAAAATTACATTCATGTCAAATGGACAACTAAGCATGACATTTATGTATAAAGCAATAGCACAATATATATAGGCATAACCTTGCAAACCAAGTCTATATTTCATCCTTAAAAATATTTTTATGACCTATAATTTCAAAGAGCCGAGCTAGTTTTATTGTGTAGAGATCTAACAGAGTTTTAATTTTGTCACTTCAACAATCATGAATACTTCATAACTTATCATGGGTTTGATAGATGCACAAAAATAAGAAATGGGCATAGATACGAAACTAAGACAAACAAATTCAATTATCCAAAGACATTTTATTTCCTTTGAGTATTAGAGCAAAATATATTTCACCCATGCCCCATAAATGTTGTATAACCAATGGCTCTCACAACCCCCTATGACTTCCATAATATAGATGTCAAGCACCTATTTTGAATGCCCACTTTTGATGACTTGGGGGTGATTGTACAAGTCTTGCTCAATTGATACAATGATGGAAACATCTACATTAGCCTAGATACCACCACCATCATCAACACAGAAGTAATGGCCCAATCTTTGGGTATGTCTATATAAGGAGAATCCCTTGTTGTATACAAAATGAAAATGTTACCTATTCTATAGAAGGTTAGAGATTTTAATGTTAGGGGATCTTTAGGGATCCCAATTGAAGATATTTATGATGAACCAATGTGCATCCTTGTAGAATACATCACACAAAGGTTCTATTAGATGATGAAGTCTATAAGGTAAATTACAAAAGGGGTTATGGACATTGCCCACTATATGATCCACCAAAATGAGTAGTTTAATTGTCTTCAATACTTCATTCAATATTTTCTCATGAATATTGATAAGTTATACACATCTTCTAAATAGACATTCCAATAAAAGATCCTCATTTTTATATTGTGATTCACATAATGAAAGTCCTTAGAGGGTAAAGTGCACCCAAACACCAAATACTAGCTTGTACTATAATTTCCCAACTTAATCTAGATACTTGAGTGCAAATCCCTAACTCATGAGGGAAAATTCAAGGCATGGTGGGAGGAGTGCCTAGAGATGATCACCACACATCCTCAGGTGCCATCAAATGTAATGCAGTACTTAGGCCAACACACTACTAAACCTTATTGCCAAAAGGTGTATTCCTACATGTCCATGAGTTACCAAGGTTTCCTTTTAGACCTCTATCATTATTTGTCACCATGGCCATGGTGTAGGCCAAAGTCACCAAATAGAAAGCTTTCACATCTAGGTGTGTGACACCACTCCAAACCATACCACTTGGCATAGGCATCTTTAAAACACAACAATAAGAAGAAACCACTACTTCATAGTCATAAAAAGGAAAGCACAATATTTCCACTGAGAAACAATATGTGTCTCCTTTATTAAATTATAAGATAAGGAGCATGGTGACCTAGTTATATGATCCTAAGGTGACCTAGATCACAAGCTCATGTGACCTACCATAGATGGGCATGGATGACAAGAGGTCTACTAGGTAATGATTATTGATATGGATAGAGGCTTATATGATAGAGAGGAGGATAAGGAATTCTTCTTTTATAAGGTTTTGCACATAGTCTAAGTGCATAAAAAGGTTCCTCCAAATATATTGGTAGACCTACCACCATAAATTGCATCCATCATCATTTATATTATGCAAAATAAAGTGAAGAAACTATAGTGAAGGGTTGAATTCTTCCAATAGAAACCTTTTACCACCTTTATAATTGAAAATTTATTTGTGCCACTTCCAAAAATCCCACCATAGTCCCTCATGCATAGACCATAAACCAAGCCTGAGGCTAGGGTCTCACCTACCCTTAAAGAATGAATATTCTATTAACCACACATTACATAATAAGCATAGACTAATCCATTCTCCACTTCACCATCACCCAGACATAGGTTGGTCACCTTGAGACATAAAAAATCCCAAGTCTCTAGCTCTACAGTCTAACCAAGCAATTTGTCACCTTCACCACAATCCTAGGAGATTTAAGAGCTCACATTTAAGAAACTTATAGTAAAAGAACAACAAGATTCATGATAATAAGTAGCTCATGAAATAGAATGGTGAGTTATAAAGGAGGAAAATAAATTCCATAATGAGCAGTCTGAACAACATAATGTAAGCAAGTTGAAAAGATAAAGAAGCCAAGGCTACATAAAAATCCTAAGATGTAGAGGTTGATTGATAGAAAGCCATTAAAATGGATAAGAAGGTATAATAGTTTATTGACATAACCAAGAAATCATAGGAGGTATAAGCTTGAAAGGATAAATAAGTTGAGCTCACTACCAAGGCTAAGGCAAAATAAGAAAAATAATAATACATATCAGCATAGGTAAAATAGACCATGGAAGATACCATACCCACATAGCAGTAATTCAAGGAAGCTATAAAGAAGAAGGAAGAATAAGATGAATCCCTACACTAACAACAAGCACAATAATACAAACAATAATAAGAATAAGCATAAGTATAAGCATAGGCATAGGTTATGTCTAAATAAATCAAGGCTACTACCCTAGAGGAACAAAAGAAAGAAGAACATGTGTATAAGCTTTAGTTAGAAGAAAAACAAGCCAAACAAAAAGATACATAATAAGAGTTAAATAGGAAAGCATAAGAGGAGTTCAAATGAAAATAGGTTGAAGATGTTGTGTAGTAACTCATGCTTGCATTAAGGTCTATAACATAGTAATAATAGGTACTTGAGCAACAACTAGCTAAATCAGAGCAACTAGAATAAGAAGAAGAACCAATGTAGCTCAAACAGGTCCATAACTCCTAGAATTGCACTTAAGAGGAATTTGGATCTGGGATGTCCTAATTATAGGTACTCAGTGTACCACTTTCTCTCTCCCACTTATGACCATACCCTAACTTGACCCTTAAGTAAATTCAAGCACATTGGTAGCACTCCCCCTCTAGTAGGAAGAATCAGCAGATGTCTCCATACTCCCATTAAATAAATAACTCAAGGGCATATCAACATTTTAGGATCCCATTGTACAAATGGATGATTTTTTAGAATAATATATGAATCAATTAAAGGATGAGAATGTTGAGTTGAAGGCTCACCTCCATAAAGCTAAAAAATTTATCCAAGACACCTACCTTGAGTTGGTCACTCAAGTAATTGAGGACCAAGCCATGTCTAACCACTGTAGACTCAAGACTTTAGTCTCTAAGTTAACCATGGACTAGTGTGCAGCCCAAAAACTCCATGTAGTCGGCACAGGACAAGATGTTAAAATTGAGGTTGTGGCTCTCATCACTTTACATGAAGAGTATCAAGGTATGATGGATAATACTACACTACACGCATAACAGGTCACATGTAACTTGTTAGACTAGAAACAACAATTATATAATTCATTATCCAATTCTAGTATAGATTTTGATATGGCCACCACCACCAAAGCAACCATGGTCAGCCACACTATCACTAGGGAAGAGAAGGATGGATCACT
The DNA here is from genome assembly GCA_037957365.1 of Torreya grandis. Lineage (NCBI taxonomy): Eukaryota > Viridiplantae > Streptophyta > Pinopsida > Cupressales > Taxaceae > Torreya > Torreya grandis. The sequence goes on from JARHVA010007378.1 coordinate 555,995, forward strand.
TTAAGAGTCACTCAATGTTAAGGACATGTAAGATAACCTCCTCAATTGGTAGAGTCAGCTTCTACACACTTCTTTTACTAGTCTACAAGCTCAATGTCATGTAGATAAAATGGAGTAGTTAAGTGGTAAGATTTAGACTAGGGTCATGAAAACCAAGGTAAACATGAGCATAACTAATGACACATATCTCAAGTAGATAATTGGTTACTATGTTTACTTGTACACCCTACTACTACTGATCTATGAAGTCATGTTAGATTGGGATACTTACAAGACCAATCTAACTCCCTTTTCTAGTGAATTCACCCAGATTTTCAACACACCTTTGTATTGACCAGCATCAAAGCTCTAATAGATCATCACTCAACACAAGGATATGCAGTCCAAGTCCAAGGATTCTTTTTTCAATCATCATCTATATCTATGCCACCTCCATCAAGTTAAGTATTATGTAAATTATGAATTTTGTAAAATTTTGTATAGAATTTTGTATCGGGGACAACTTAGTAATATAGGTGGGGCCAAGATGGTTAAAAAACCATAAATGGAGGGTACCTAGTTATGCCAACCTATTGAAAACTTGAAAGGGTATTAGGTTGGTATGCTACTTAGTTGAAAACTTGAGAGGGTGGATAAGTAGTGTCCAAGAGGTGAAAATCATAAATGACACCTTGAGCGATTACTATGACTCTTAGTGGTCTAACCATTTCTTTAACCTCTGATCACTTGTGTAATTTTAGAGATCTTGTGATGTTATCTAGAGATGAGATAACATTTTAAGTCCTAGAAAGTATTGGGAGAAGAATTCAGATTGTAAAATTGTGCAAGATATTTGTCTAATGTTGTGTATTATGTACTAATTTTATCATGTATAAGTCTATTTTTTCCTATCTCCATGACTTGCAATAGGTTATAATATGAACAGACTCCAATTTTGACACCAACTATGAGAAGAAGATGAACAAACAGAGATTAAAAATGTCTATATATACTTGTGCTTGTAAGAAGAATAAATTTCCACTCTTGAGGAGATCAATAGAGACTTATCTAGTTATGGTTACTTGTGTGATTTCTTACATTGTTCCTTTCATGTATTCTCATGTATAATGTTTTCTTAATTTCTATCTAATTTAATTTGAATACTCTATTTTTGTTAATTACTCACTAGTTATTCTTACTTCCTATTTAATGCATGATAATTCACACTTGTTATGTTTCTATTTTCCAAAATTTTATATGAATACAATACACTATCCTATGCACTAAATTATATCCAAGATATCCTCTTCTTTAGCATGTTATAATGCTTTAAGAACCTTTTCTAACATTTTATATTTCATCATTGAAAGTTGACTTATGTTTATCCACACCAAGAGGTGTCCCTATGAAACTCTCTTCGTCAAAATGATTTGAATCACCTTCATCATCTACAACTATAGTAGGACTTTTATCATCTACCTCCCAAAGGATAGGTTCCTCTTCATTTTGATGCTCCTCATATGGTCTCCAAACCATACGTCCTCCCTAAAATAGGGAGATGATGGGAGGGAAAGAACATCTAATTGGTGGAGTTGGAACATAAGGCTTCATAGGCTGCTTTTGAGTGAATCTAGGGGATGAGGAGGCACTCTAAAACATTGGGAACTTATTAGGCTTGGTACTCACAAATTATTTTTCTCTTTTCATACCTAGAAATAAATGGACAAATTGAGCTTTAGGAAGAGGTGAGGGGATTTTAAATCTTGGGAATCTCCTTATCATGACTTCTATAACCTTCCTCTCTTCTTGGTTTGGGTTTGACATGGGAGTAGTAGTCCAAGTATATTGGCATGGGTTAGTAAGAGGTGGAAACTTATAATATTGGTTTCATTGAGACTATTGCTCCTTAAAGGCCAATATCTCACTAAAAATTATTTAATTCACACTTTTTAACTCCAACTCATTGAAAAAACTAGGTGTATCTTGAAAGGATGGTTAGTGAGGTAAGTGTTGACCAAATTTGACCTTACAAGTCAAACTGGGACCCTTATAGGTAAACAATTTATTTTTAGATGTTTTGGGGGTCTAATATTTTGTCATAGGGTATGTTATAGTCCATTTGATGTTATTTGATGCCTTTTTAGCCTTAATCATGGTCTAATTAGTTTATATGTCATTTTGAGTCACTTAGTATCCATTTGCAGGTCATAAATGAAAGTGTCATAGTTTTAAAGGTGTTTAAGTTTCCTAATTTCCTTTAAAACATCCAATAATTCATATTCCATGTCAATAATGTTAGTCCCATCTAAAACTTGAAAGTTATATAAATAAAGATCAAGAAATCAACTAAAAAAGGAGAATTTTGGCACTTGTACATCCCATGAGGGAAAGTGACACATGGGATAAGGCCATGGAACACCTCTTCATATTCCTTAGATGCATTTTATCACTTTACATGCTTTTTAAGTTCTAAAAAAGGTCCAAAACCATTCTACTCCTTCTTTGCCTTTTTAGACACATAGAACTAGTCGATAAGTTTGTGCTTGGTATGGCCAATTAGATAAATTCTAGGTCAAACACCTTTTAGAGGTGAAATTAAAATTAGAGAGATCCATTTCTATAACAATATTTTGAATATTTGTCAACCATTCTTTATGAATCATCTCTAACAATTTGACTATGTTTTTATACTCACTATTTCCTGTAACCTATAGGTTTTACTTTGGTTTGGAGAATTCTATACAATAAAACTACTAATATTGATTCCAAATGATATGTAATATATCCTCTCATTTTATCCATATTTGGTTTCACATTTGGAAAGGATTTTATAGCTCAAACAACTCACTTTGCAGGAGGGTGTTAAGATTGAACTTGTATTTAAACTACACCATTTTTAGAAAGCCTCTTTCTCTACAAGGGATTTTATATGATGTAACATGGTGTTTCACTCATTTAAATGGTCATTTTAATATCCTTATTTCAAAATTTTCAACCTCTAAGGTGAGCATCATTAAGGTCACAGTCCATTAACATGCACAGTCAGCTCTCAGCTCATCCTCAATCCTAACCATGACTTATGGAGGCTATGAGAACATCTAAAAAAGTATAATTAATGTTTAAATAATTTTTAAACATATTATATCAACATTAGTTATTTATTTGAGTCTCTAAATGATAAATAAGGTATTATTACAGTCATGTGCAATACTTCTACATAGTTTTCCATGAATATGCACCTACATGTGCTTGAAAGGGGAAATCACATTAGAATAAAGGTTTTGAAAATATTTTCAAGGATTAATAATGATATAAACCCATTTTATGAATTGTAAAATATTTAGGTCTATTCATGAAGTCAAAAATAGTACACATTATCCACTTACACTCATTGCATGTGTATGAGAATCACCACCTATAGGTGGCTTAATAGAGAATCAGAGGTGTCATGAGAAGTGTTGGATCATGAGATGAAACCTTTCTTGAAGTATTAATATGTTTTATAGATCATAATATACATATGTGAGGTATGATGTTGGTAAGCAAACTATCAAATAAAATGACTATAGATTTAGGTATCAATTCCCTAAAACACCAAAATAAAGCACTTTACTACTTTGTTGATATCTCATATTAGGGTTACAAAGATCTTTTATGCATCTAAGTGACTAGGTATTATAACCCCCATATATTAAAATATCCATACAAATTTTTGAGGGCATAATATTAGTGTAAGGTGGTTGTTTAGTACCTCAAAGTTATACTTTTATACACTATTTCTAGGCAATGATCACCTACAGGTTTGAATCCTAAAAAGGGGTCCCTACACCTAAGGTTTTAGTAAATGAATATATTCATGATGGAATAACCTTATCAATTTAAAAAGAATATCAAGGATAATAATTATCATCATAAGGGTTGATATGCAATGTTTTGACTCCAAATACACTTATAGGTCCCCTTTGCATCACAAAATATGTACCTACAGGCTAGCTAAAGGATTACCATGAAGAGTGGGCTAAATAAT